>JAWDGP010000590.1:785000-1142500 GCA_033675545.1 Elysia crispata | reverse complement strand
TCAAGAAGAAGAACCGTACATGGCATCCGGGGTTGGTTTTGGTTTGAACGAGTACAAGCATGCTCACTTCATTTCGGGGCCTCAGCATATTTGTCGTGGAATTCTTTTTTCAAAGACCTTTGCTAAGTCCCAGTTTATATATCGTAGCCACATATTTACTCATATTTTGAATGTCTTTGATCAAAGCACAAGAGACTGAAAAAAAAAACCCAACCAAACAAGATAATATAAAGGGTTAAAAACCGACCCAAATTTATGTATTCTTCTACGCGCAAAGTAGATTTAAGAGATTAATTTCCATGTAATTCAATTACTTTATTCATCACACCCTTTTGTAAAATATTATGTACGTCGAAATCTGATCAATTAAACAATTTTAGTACAAATACTGATGTCTGTAAGACAAATTGGCAGATCTGCAAGCATGTGGTCGTCGTGAGGGCCAAATAGATTTTGAGTCTCTAGGCTGTCATTTATATCCAAATATTTCAAATTATAAAAAAAGAAAAACAAAAAGAAAAACTCGTATTGTGTCTTACTTGAATTGCCTGTCTTCAGATGGTTTCTGTCGCAGACTTATTAGATCTCTACGTGATTGTTTTCTGTACATCGAATCCATCTTTTAAGTAAATGAACATACTTTTTCTATTGATATTTTTCATGATAATCGTTCTATCCAATCAAGACTAGGCTGAATTAGAGGTTTAGGGTATTCTGCCTCATCAAATCACCGAAATAGTGTTTTCTTAGCAATATTCTTTGGTATTGATCTAGGATGTTCAATCTAGATTCAATATAGATGCAGGATAAATACATAAATGCTATAGAAATTTGAGCAGACTAGGTATTGGAAAGTTGCAAATGGCTTTAATTTTAATATGAATAAGATGAACTGAGTTAAGATCTCTGAAGTGATAAACCAATCAGCCTGCTGGGTAAATTTCTAAAACAAAAAAAAAATTCCTTCTACATGCTGGGAACGCTTCTTTCTGCCAAAATGGTGCAGCCTAAATTTACTTAAAGAGCTGTAGAAAACGCACTAGGGAAATTCAATTGTGTAAAAAATAGAATTCTGAAGAGTCAATAGTCCCAGTTCGATCTCGACCTCTGAGTTTGTTTGGTAAAATAGGAGACTAAGCGCTTGTTTCGAAAGTTTGTCGATTAGACTCAGTTCCCTTTCCGCGTGCAGCTGTGAGGTCGATGCGATATAGGATGTCATGGTTTTGTTTGCCTTGGGCAAGAATAGCCTAGTCTGTTTACCCTGAGGTCGATCTTTTATTAATTTTTTTAAAAGATAAAAAATGTTACTTTTCATTTCAGCTGCAATATTTGCTTCGTCATAAGTATGACAAATTTCTCGCCACTAATGACGAAAATCCCATTTTAATTCTCTTTTCGCAAGCGGGTAATTCCAAACATTCACCGAACCCGCGGGCAGGAATATTCATTGGCACCGCCATCTATGAGGTTACCGAACTGAACGAACACCTATGGATCGATAGGGTCTCTCAATTCTACACTCAATATAACAGAGAAGTCCCTCAAACCCTGTAATACCTAACGGGTGATTTACGAGGCAACTGGGCAATTAACAGGGGTCTAGTTGTTTTTTCAATAGGATTTCACAATGAATTGTAGTGAGCTCTGCTTTGTAACCACAACAAAGCAATAGCATCTGCTTAAAGAAATCTTTACGTTCAAAGTCATGAACGCTACAAGCAATGCTCAGTAGTGCGCCGACAAAAGTCAGAAAAATAAATAATATAAAAATGTGAAAAAGCTTAAACAATTTTCCCCTACAAGAAATACTTTGAACTTTTTCTGAATATTTCTATTTTGGACAGATTTCATGACTTTTACCCAGATCTAGGTATTATGTTTTATTTTCTTCAAAGGAAATTGTTGAAAGATTTGGGTGTGTCTCTTTTATAGGAGAAAAGTTCCAAAACACTCGCACCCGATCTTTTCTGGCCCAATATATGATTCGGTCAGGTTTTCATCATTTTTCTTTTCCTTTTTTTTCCTTGCAGATTGTTTTCCACTTCTGAAAACTGAGAACAGTTATAGAGATTTTTTAATTTAGGTTATTTTCTTGGATACATTTTAACTGTTTCGTGCAAGAAATAAAGTAGAGTTTAGGATCTAGAGTTACATTTTATGAATACTTGTTCGCTCTTGAATTTGAATAATATTTTCAACCGATAAATGGATAAATGAATAGATAGATAGATAGATAGATAGATAGGTTGATAGATGGAAAGAAAAATGGAAAGATAGATAGTAAAATTTACCTAGTGTTCGCTGTACATGTTATCAGAGTTCCGATCTGCGGTAAAAATGGCGGCAGACGCAAGTTAACCTTCGCGCACATGAAATGATTTTGGTGAACGCAAGGCGAGAAAGTTCAATGGTGCTGCTTTGGTCGGATAACGACTACGCAATGGAGCTATAAATAACTACCTCTATTGACTACGACCAGTATGGCTTACACTGCTATATCTTTCCATTTCGTCACTCACACCCCCCCCCCCCCCCCCCCCCCCCACCCCCTCATCCTTAACCCCGAAAAAAACTCTCATTTTGCTTTGACTAAGCAGCCTATTTACTATTTTATTGAAGAAAATCGCCAAAACAAAAGTTAATAGAACCAAGTATGTTGCCCAATCTTTCTGCAAGGGTGCTAAAGCCGGAATAAGTAGACAATCAAACACTATAGTTATTGCTAAGATCTTAAAGCATGCTAGAAGAGTAATATCTCGCATAAACTATTTGTACACTGAAAAGGATGTAGTTTTAAGTTAACTTAGGGCGTGGTGATAAACTACTTTAACTAATCGATAAGAAATAAAATGCAGGCTCGCATCGATCAGTCTTTACGAAAAGATAAATTGAAAAAAAGAACAGAATAAAAATAAAACGATTGCCCAACGCTGCCGTCTTCGTCTCTCTGGTCTCAGAAGAACAACGATTGGGGGGCGCGGCAATCGGAATGTCACGAGCATCAAATACTGGCGAAAGCCCACCAGCCACGGAAAACACGAGTGGGCGAAGTGTGAACTGAGTAGCTTTCTGTACTGTTACTAGGGATCTCAAACAAAACAATATTATATCAAGTCCAATAGGGAAAAGAGAGTACTGATGTCATTTCCTCTCTCACGCGCATGGTTACAAAGCCATCGGGCCTACCTAGTTTAAGAAGCGTGAGGGCATTACAGAGACAAATCCAAAAGTCGGTTCGCATTATGGTGCCAATGCATATGTGAATAATGCGTGAGTGACACGTTCGCGCATAGCTTACCAGGTAAAGCATTCCAAGGTAAAATACAATTTCGTTGTAAAATATGTTTATAACTATAAAAACACTGGATTTCATTTTTAGATATCAAAGTTTAATTGTAGACAAATGATGCAGATTAAAGGCAAATATAGTGAATTTTGAGAATATAATAATTTGAAATAAAAAGAGCTGGAATTAATATTTCAGATATTAGAAACTTAGGTTGCGTTCAACACATAGTCAATAATTTAAAATTTTCTTGCCTAAAAGGCATAAAAGTGTATACCAAGTTAAATCTTACATCATTTGGCTAATTGTTTCTGTTTCTGTTCTTCCCATATGCCATGATTCAAAATCTACCTGGATTATATGGTGAAATAAAAAGTAAATGTTGGGATTAGCTTAGAAGCATATAAATTATGAGAAAAAATACCCATTTCGTTTTTAACAAGACCTTTCTTCTACTTGCCAAAGCACAACCCAGATCTGAAAAGGGTGTCGAGACTTGCTATTAGACTTTACATACCTTATATAAATTGTTCTCTAAACCATCTAATTTACAGACATTTCCTTAGACTGTTTAAACCGTATATACATTGATCTTTAAAACATCAATTTACAGCCGTGCCATTACGCTTTTTATCTTATATAAATTCTTCTCGAAACTATCTAATTTACAGTCGTGCCATTCGACTTTTTTCTAATATAAATTGTTCTATAAGCCATCTAATTTACAGCCTTGCCATTGCGCTGTTATTACAAAATATAAATAGTTCTTTGAAACATCTAATTTACAACTTTCTTGGAAAATAATGCATAGGTGATTGTTTTTCGTTTTGAACTAATCCTGAATTTTACTCACTTCCACAATGTCTGTGAATCTCAAAGAAGATCAATGACTATATTTAGATATTTGAATCGCAAAAAGCTAGTAAATAAAGCAGTTGCCATCAATACTTATATCTTCTTAAGCTAGTTCAATATGTTGGAGTTAGACTTACTGTGCTACAGTTCTGTTTGGGTTTCATGTTGAGGATAAAAAAGCCTTTTTTTTCATAGTTTTTACTTGATGTAGTGCGTAGTTATACGACGACTCATCTTGAAAAATGACAAAATGACAATTCGAACATTTCCTGTAGTTATGAAACATACCTAGCAGGACAGTTTCCTATCGCCTCTATTTTGATAAAAAAATGAGTAATTTATTAATAACAAAGGGCATAATTATTATGTAGTGTTTCTGAATAATATATTGTTAAAACGCGAATACGACTGTTTTTATTTTTAGAATTTTAAGAATGTACTTATGTGCGCTATAAAACTGAGTTACAATTTAAAAGACGTGCTTACTCGAAATCGTGATCGACTGTGAATAGGATATTTTACAACATCGCAAACTATTTCAATGGAACATGGATATCCGCGCTTAACACTTTTTTTTTTATTTAGGGAATAGCTTGAAGATCAAATGTTAATACATTTTAATGCGCTAAAATCATAATTTGTCCCTTTTACCAGGCATAAAAAATAGCATAAAATTGGCGAGGCCTTTTGCGTGAGTTCTTATGAGAACCACTGACATAAACTATTGTTTGGTATTACAAGGTGAGGTGATGGGATTGTCCTGTGGGCTCGCCGACAATAAGATGATGGGAGGCCTAGAGAGAGACGGAGAGAAGGAGGGGAGGGAGAGGAGAGAGAGAAAGGGGGGAGGGGAGGGCGAAGAGAAAGAGAAAAAGATGAGAGAGAGAGGGGGGGGTGGGCGAGAGAGAGAGAGAGAGAGAGAGAGAGAGAGAGAGAGAGAGAGAGAGAGAGAGAGAGAGAGAGAGAGAGAGAGAGAGAGAGAGAGAGAGAGTATTTTCGCTCAAGTGAATGACGAATCGAGACCAACCCTAGAGAATTCTGGCTCATTCCAGTCACCTAGCATGAATCCAATCAGAGCTTTGTTTCGATCGAACGCGATTGTCAGAAAAGATGCCAGACCAATTCTGCGACTGAGGTAAGTGAAAAAAAAAAAGAATTCTGTCATAGTGCGTAGTTCTTTTTGTCAAGATCATAAACTTTTTTTTTTCATCTATCTTGTTTATTTAACAATAAAGCAGCATAAAGAATTAAAAGAACAATAAAATAATTATAATGCATATATTTGAATGACAGTGGTCTCATTGGGTTATTGTGAGGATCTAAAATAAATTAAACTGAGATTACTGTTTTAATTCATGATAGTTTTACCATTAACACTATCATCACACCGTCATCAACATTATCACTATCCGTACATAATCCATCATATTCTTACGTGCCGGTATCATCACATTAAATTACAATAACCATGAGAAAAAGCCATGATGTTACTTTTCTTAACAACGCTTTGTTACTAGCTCTAAACAATCTAGAGTTTTATGCCTCTCATATGTATTGAAAGGATGTTATGATTTTCTAGAATATTCTTCTGAACTTGACTTTGTGATGTTAGCATCCTCATCATCACCATCATCATCATGTTGGCTCCTAATGTTTTCGGACTGTTTACAAACACTAGAGATATTACATTTTTTTTTATCCCGAGTTTCCTCATCATAATTATCATCATAATCATAATCATGACGACATCATCCTCATGATCATGACACCATCATCCTTATCATCATTCCGACAACATAATCATCATCATCATCATCATCATCAACACGAGTTGTTTGTTTTTTTGTTGTTTTTTTACCATTATTGCCACAAACTACAACTTTTGCGAACCAGTAATGAAACATAAGACTAGGGCTTATCTACCTTGAATTGTGTAATTTAATAACTTTAGCAAAAAAAAATTATAGTAATAATAAACTGCGAATGAATTGGGAAAGAGTATATTTAAAAAAAAAAACCCACAAAGAGCGGATATAAAACCGAAAATTTAGAAGTAAATAGTCAATAAGGAGCATTAGATTTAGCGCGATTTTACTTGCTTACGTTCGCTTTTGCCTTACTGTTTTATAGAAGTAGATTATCATCTAAGGCATAGCCCTTATTTCCTTAGTCCTTTGAGGAAAGGCTTCGCCTATCCCAGGAAAATACTCTAGATATGATAAGGCTTGTTTCGTAAAACCATAAAAACGAGGAAACATTTTTTTTTAATCTTGAAATAATATAATTAGTCAGTATAAGTAAAGGGGAGATATTTTAGGCAATAGAGGCAGAGAATGTGTAAGTAAAAAAGGTGGATTAAAAGATAAGGAATTATTATTTATATTCATGGAAAAAGTGCTAGAAAGAAAGAAGCATCATCAGATTAAAAGATAAATTAGCATATATCTAGAGATATATTTTGTAAATTATAAATGCCTGACTAGGACAGTAGGTGTACAAATGTTTCTATAAGGATAATTTCTCAATAAGCTGAGTAGCAAGCTTTTATGGAAAAAAATAAGGAGATAAATTAAAAGGTACATTTTTCATATTGTAAAAATGCGTGAAGATCAGTAACGATATTTGATTTAAGTAATTATGTTACTATAAAGCTTTAGAGAGAGAAACTGCTCGAGCAATTTTGGAAAAAATGTTTGCTGTTTTAAATAAAAATAATTCTAATATGTTGTATTGAGAAATTGTCAAAACTTGTTGCGAGCATATTTCATTTTATTTTTCTTACCACAATTTGGAAAAATGCAAATGCACAGCCAGGGTAAAATTCTTGTCATCAAACATAATAACAGATATATCAACTGAAATAACGTGATGAAGGAGATGCCGTAACTAGGCAACTAAGTTGAAACTAATCTAGCAGAAGGCCTAGCACTTCCGCATTCGCGTTTCTCAATAAATTTTCCACACAAGACCTCAAAATCTTATCTTTTTTTCAGTGGAAAAAACCATGCCATTATGCTGGGAAATATTTGTAAGGATCAATATTGATGAGTTCAACTTTTTTAAACTTATTTTTGTCATACGGCAAGATCCATGATCTAGAACTAACTTTGAGTACTAGGTACGACTCTCCACCGTCATCATGGCGAAACATCTAATTACGGCAGGATTTGCAGAGAATGAGTCAGAAAAATATCATTGGATGCCATTAAATGATCGGCTCATTCAATAGGCTAACTTTGTAATACTGTGTTCGGCATGCAAATAGATCTGGGTGGCTCTCTTTTATAGAAGTGTGGATTTAGAAATACCCGACTGTTTTCTACTCAACCATCCACAAATATTTAATGGGGCTTAGACAGTTTGGTTTTTTTTTCCCAAGAGTAAAAATATCCCGTCATTAGTGCGATTGGATGAATATCTTTAGCAACTCGTCAAAAATCTTGACATAAAGAAGAAAAACTTGGACAAACAACTAAGCCAATGTGGATATTGCGGCAGCTAACAAGAAAACAAGAGAAAATTATGATTTAAGTCTAAGGAGGGAGGGCAGGGGGAGAGAGAGAGAGAGAGAGAGAGAGAGAGAGAGAGAGAGAGAGAGAGAGAGAGAGAGAGAGAGAGAGAGAGAGAGAGAGAGAGAGATAATGGGGGGGAAAGTAAATGAAGATTTCCTAACCAAAAAGTTGGTTTATAAGATAATCCTGAGAAAAAAAAACATAATTGCATAGAAAAAGTGGTTTCTATAACCGTCTAGATAGTGATTTTAGACGTCACAATCCCAAAATCTATTCACTTAGCACAATAATAATATTACTGTACATGCCAAGGCTTTGCAGTACCGGTAACTCCAGGGCGTCAGACTGACAATGGTCATCCACATTACAAACGTCATCCTAACGTCTGGCCAGTAGTGAGGTATTTAGGGAAATCTTCCCGTCAGTGAATTGAATAACCAAGGCAATACTCGTAAACTGGGGTTCGGATCGAACAAGCCTAACGTTCTGCTATACTCTCTCTCTCTCTCTCTCTCTCTCTCTCTCTCTCTCTCTCTCTCTCTCTCTCTCTCTCTCTCTCTCTCTCTCTCTCTCTCTCTCTCTCTCTCTCTCTCTCTCTCTCTCTCTCTCTCTCTCTCTCTCTCTCTCTCTCTCTCTCTCTCTCTCTGTCTGTCATGAGAATTGGAATTAGAAACCCAAACATAACACAGAAGGTGAAAACGTAAACCAACTTTCGATAACCCAAAAAAAAAAAAGGAAAATTATACATCTAATTTATTTCTGATTTTATGAAAATATCAGTGCCGATTTTAAAGAAAATGCAATGAATATGAGAGACTGCTGAATTTACACAGGATCTTGAAACCCTTTTATTGCATGATCCAACCTTGAAAACAACAGGAAGTCATGACAATTTACATTAAAGGACTCGGACTTCACAAGTCTTTTCAACATCTTTTTATTCACTTCAAACATTTAGTTGTGGCCAAAGAAAATATTTCATGCTTAGTGACTCAGGATTCAACATGCAATTAGCCTTTCATCTTGCACGTTTAAAAAAGAAGTAGATTAATCAGATATTGTATATCCTTCTGGCACAAGCACTATACATGTTTGAAGGATATTACTAATGCATTCTGGTAACTTTGCAAGGCATAAAAAAATCGCCTAACAAGTATATCGCTTATCTCAGTTCGTGACATTTCTGAGTCAATACAACCTTTTAAGCTGTTTGTTTTGAAATTCAGTCGACAAATCAAACATGAAAATAAATGCATTTGATATGGATTCAGCAAAAATTTTCAAATATAGAAAAGTGCAGTTCTGTCATGATCAACTATTCATCACTGGTTAATAAAAATACATCTTAAGAGAAATGACGAATCTACTTGTCATAAGCATTCCAATTAAAATAGGCACCCTGTCTCATCTCTGTGGAAATTATAGAAGATTCGAAAAAAGCTCATAAATTTATAATCAGATATAACAAGCCTGATATCCCGAAAAGGGAGAGAGAAAAAAGGTTTTCTATTTCATTGGCGAATCCTGTCACTAACTTTATAAAGGAGTGTATGACTAATTGAAGAACAGCAATCTTACAACAGAACCAATATAATGTTACTTAATGTAAATTTAGAACATTTCAAACTTGAATCTTAAACTATGTCAGTAGTGTCAGTAGATTCTTGGGCGTACGAGATCTATTTTCTACTAATGAACCAATATTACGTGCACAATAAAATAAAAAAAAAACCACGAAAGAAACTGGAAGTTGCTCGGTAACGAAAGGGTTGTAAAAGATTGTTCGTTTTTGGTGAATGAGCACGGTGATTCATCTCTCGTGCCTGACGGAGGCTTGTGTTATTGCTCTAGTCAGGACCTGTGATTGTCTTGTTCAGGCCATGCAATACTGAACCTCAAATATATTCTTCGCAGAAAATGCGTTTCATATGAATTACAGAACTATCAGTTTTTTGTTTGGTTTTTCCTTTTTTTTTTAGATAAATCTAAATGATCAGTCATATGATCACATCTTGATATTGATAAAACAGTCGCAATTTCTTTCTGCTTCATTTGGAAAAAAAATGATTGATATGAAATAAGGATATCAGCCTGAAGAAAAGGCCGCTGTCTTTGTTGCATTGTATTTAAGTGGTCAACATCGTCTGTATCACTCTAAGGTTCGTGGATTCGATAACATTGCAAACACTGCGATCGAACGCCCATTTCAAATATTCTTAAAACAAACAAATCAAATTTGTAATTTTAGGGCTCTGCTCCCGGGACCTCTTAGGGCACGTCCAACTCGCGCCACAACATTTGAGAGGGAAACTTATCTTCAGCTGCTGTGATAACACTGCCTGCCCTGCCAACAGCAAAACCGATCGTTCTCCAACATTGCTCTGAGATAGCTCTCCAAACATGTTCAATTGCATCAGTGCAAGGAGGGGATCCAGACAGCATTTATAATTTTACTAGGATGCAAAAATTTAAGAAAAAGCTCCAGCTCACAGTTTAAAGGAAGTTTAAGTAGTTTTTGTGTCTTCTTATTTCTAATTGACGTAGGAACATTGATCGGTTCTTGCTAAGGGTACTTTAAGATAAGCCCAATAATTATGAAGCAGAAAATAGATATATTATACTGCATTTTCCTCTCGCCCATTTCTTCAAATAAGATTTTAAAACAAAGACGAATTTGATCAGTTGTTGTTGTTTTTTTTTTTTTTGTCTCGTTTCTTTAATAAGAGAGACAGAATTAAAATAGTTATACTCTAAAGGTATTAAATTTACCAGTCTCTTTTCTATTTATCTTTTATAAAGTTCAACAAATAACTTTTCAATTGACATGAAAACACTTAACATTCACCTAAAATGGTGACTTTGTTAATTTTTGCAAACATCCTTTATATCATCTATTATAACTCAGGTCCAACCGAAAAAATACTTCGTGATGTGAACACTCAGCAGTAATATAGTAAGCTTGATCAAGGAGAGTACGCTCCACTTTAGAGTGGAATCTTGCGCTATTTCCTTAAATTTTGTTTCTTGTTACATTGGTCCTAGATAATTAGTTCATTGTTGATAATCGATGGATATTTACAAAATTTTATTGCAAATAATCTGTCAATTGTTATTGTTCAATGACTTTGAAAGATTTTGTAAAGAAATACTATGAAGCTTGATATAAACTCACTTTTGTGTGTTTTTTTAATATAGGCACAGTAGGCCAACCTTGTTTTGTTTTTGTTTTTCAAAATTATTTCAGGAAATGTGAGCTCAAAAACAATAATACAGTAATGTTGATTTATGTTGATTAATGAATGATGAAGAACTGAAATCTTTAGTGGTTTTAAGAAGCGATAACTTTTGCCAGTTTTTTTTTTTTTTTGTAAATTTTACCACAAGAAACGAAGGCTTGTTGTGCTACAAATATAAATGCTTGTTCTCTTATAAATAGTTTATTATTAAAGAGAAATGGGGAGAGACAGACACGGAGACAGAGACAAAGAGACAGATGGACAGGAAGGCAGATATATAGACAGACCGAATTGGGAAACATAACAAGAAATGAACTGAAAAAGAATAGAGAGAGGGGGAAGGGGAAGAGAATAAGAGAGAAAATAGATAGGTGTGACCATCTTTCTTTCTCTCCCCACTTTTCTATCTCGTCATTTTTCTCCATTGTTTATCTTTCATCCTATTCTAAACAAAAAAGAAGTAAAACTAAACTAATCGATGATGGATAATTTTGAAGGCATCAATTGATTGAGCCTGGCTGATAACCGCTTGACACGCCAGTATCGATCAAGTCCAGATCGCGTAACGGCCAGATCAAGCCGCTTACCCCCTGCCGAAGAAGCCCGTCACTCGACACATAATAATTTCATCGATACCCACGCTTGAGCGTTTCTTTTGTCCTTTATCACTTTATGTGCTTTCGTCAATTTATATGCCTCTAAATGAGTTGTTGTCGGATGGCGACTTTATTAGCTTGCCGAGGTTTGTCTGATCTGGCGAGTGCAGACATCTCAGTTCAGATGCTGGTCACGCTGACCAGAGCATGATCGATGGCGACTGATTGAGCTGGCCATCACAACGGTGCTTGTGTCCAGATGAGAGCTCTACTAGTATTAGCATTATATGTTTGTAGTTTGGGAAAGGAGAAATAGTCCAAAAACCTTAATCATTAAAGAGAATTTTATCCCATGACGCAGGCAAAGTATCGACGTTAAGGATGCTTTATGGGTTTTTATTTATCTTCTTTTCCCGGGTTCTGTCTTGACGATCTAATTTGGGCCCACCGCAGGAGAAGTCACTTAAGCCGAGACTAGACAGACACTAAACCGAAATTAAAAGCTGTAATCGGTGAAGAAACACCGAAGGAATCTTAGCATCAAATTCGTAATACTGAAGTTCTTAAGTATCTTTTTGAAATTTTGTGCTTCAAATTTGAAAGATTTAACTCTCTCTCTCTCTCTCTCTCTCTCTCTCTCTCTCTCTCTCTCTCTCTCTCTCTCTCTCTCTCTCTCTCTCTCTCTCTCTCTCTCTCTCTCTCTCTCTCTCTCTCTCTCTCTCTCTCTCTCTCTCTCACTCTTTCTCTCTCTCTCTCTATTTATCTATCTATCTATCTATATAAATATATATATATATATATATATATATATATATATATATATATATATATATCTTTCTATATACCTGTCTATCTTTAAGACATTCAAACACACACAAACAAAGCATAGCTATTTATCTTTCTCGCTCTCTCCCTCTATGTTGGAATTTGCCAAGCTAAAAGCTTGTAATCAGCATATTGAACTATTATAATCCACTGTAAAAAAAGTTAAGAAAGCTTTTAAAATATTCTACATATTATTTGCTCAGCGGCTTCTAAGATAAGCATCCCGCATCAGTCTGAAGTAGGTTCCAGAAATTTAGAGGCATAGATAAATGAGCGGGTATCTACATACAAATTAGATTATTGAGTAAAATTTAAGAGTTTTGAGCTTTGACGTAAATAACTTATATAAAAAAAGAATAAAAATTGACATAGTTAGGTCGCCTACGACGCCATTTTCTGCATAGGCGGTGATTCAAGATTAAGACGCAATGTGGAATAATTACGTCATTTGGCTAAAAATGTTGCGAATCTCATTTTAATCTCGAATAGATAATATAAGCCTTTTTTTTCTTTATATTGTAAAACTTCACTACTCTACAATAGCCACTGAAGCATGAATCAAGACTAATAATCTCCAAAACGTTCAGATATCTATCCGCGCCGTATTGAATAAATCAGAACGAAGTTATAAGATATCTTTTTTTCTCATCTTTCAAAAACATAACACTATTAATACTGGTACAACGTAACGTCTCCAGAATCAGAGTACGACAATAATAATCGCAGGTAAATCCACAAAGAGCTTTCCAGCTTGCAGACCAAATATAGAAAGTTTTGTGAGCCTGCGCAGTGTTTTAAAAAACATAAACCTTTAATACAATTCTAATGATTTCCTGGAGAGACGTCTGCTTGAGAGGAAGATTCTCCAGGAGACGACCTTGACCTTGGCTACCGAAGACGCCATGTCAGAAGTGGTACAAGCACACGGGTGGCGAGATCTGAGACTCAGTTCATTGTTAAGCAAGAGTGATCATCCAAATCATACAGACCACTAAATACTAATATTCCCCGCGAAATTCTCTGAGTGAAATTAAATCACATTGTCTTATAGATTGCATTGGGGCATGACTCCATCCAGTCGAACTCACACCAGGCAGGCGGCGCTTTATTTTATCGATTTTTTGTTTGAGAGAATGTGCTCGATAGGAGAAGCAACTGACAGAGCCTCATACACGAGTTAATGAACAATTGATCAGTTGTTTGTTTCAGTTGATTTACTTTATGTCTACATTATTTTATGCTCTATTCTTTGTATTATACCTATACATTTTGAAAATTCCATTCTACTATTATCTAGCTGTAAGAATATAATCTTCAGCCAGAAAAACAAATGGATATGGCAAGGCCGCACGGGAAATTCATTTTTTCAACTTACTCCTGCCTTATATCTCTGTATATTTAACTCAATTCTTCTTTTTTTTCCTGTACTTTTACTCCTTATTAGCTTGCGCTCATACAACTTTATCACCGCTATCATTCAGGCCTTTCACACAAAGATCACACCCTAAAGCAATAACAACTTTTAACACTGTTTACAAATTAAAGTATGAGAACTACTTGCAGTTTAAAATTTTCACGCATTCGTGGATTTTACTCTAGATCCTTGATTTGCTGCAATCCAAATACTCATTTTTTATCTCAAGATTGTGTGAAACTGAGTCTGATGAGCTTTGCAGTAAACCCTTCGTTGAAACCCAAATTTCAAGATCTTCTGTAATTTTCATTTCATGTCATCTTTCCAGCACCATTGACATCTTGGACCTATCATGCAACACGCGAACCTCAGAAAGAGAAGAAGAAACTCCACACCAATAAAACTTCATGTTTTTCTACGGATCGAGCGAAGCCTGCTTTTCAAGATTAAATTTTCTTCAGAGCTTTGAGCTGGTAAATTACTCTGGAACAAAAGCGTTAATGAAACATTATAAGTGAAAAAGCACTTCAGATTATTTTATGCTATCTGTCACTCTCAATCCTATCACCGCAACTAAGACTACACTGGGAGCAGCTTTAAGAGGCACCTGCAGCAACAACTTCAGCTGCAGCAGGAGCATAACCAAGTTTATCTTGTAGCCGTCTGGTCAAAAAGATCACCCAAGTATCAAACAAACAGTGATACATGTTTGACAACTAATAAGCACGAAAGTCAGCGCTTAAGCATGTCAACGTTTACAAGATCTTCTACAATGTTAAGTGCCACCAGCGCTGCCTGCACTGATGTGGTCAGGTTGCAGTTCATCCTCAGAATGTTGCTCTGGGTCTTGGGTAAGTAGAACAATTTTACCGGTAAAAGAAAAAAAATTCTATTTTGACATTGATAATTGTTATAAAGATAATTTTTTTTGTCACAGCAAAATACCAAAAGCTATTATGATAGCATCATTCAAACCATACGTTTATAAATTCGCATGAATACATGCGCTTTAAGCATCCTTAGCTAGATCAGGTCAATGGGACTTCAGTATTTTGGAAACCTTTTAAAGCTTGAAAACCTACTTTGTTTCATCCATAAATATATGGTATTATTTGCGGTTTCCTGCACATTAAGCGTTAAGAAGAAAAGACTGTTCAAACCTTTAGGTTGTACTACAGCATTTTATAGCCATATTTATATAGTTATATTGACTATCAACGCTGAAAATGTTTCAAGGTTAAAAACCAAACAGGATTTGTTGTGGAAACGTAAATAATTAATATTTTGTTTATTTTTAAAAAAACAAAGACCACAATTTAAATATTTTATCACGTACCATTAACTTGAATTCTCATTCATCGCCAAGGTGCATCTTTCACACATTGTTTCTCACCTGAAGGATTAGCCCTCAGTTTACTTAAAATGGTACTGTCAATTTTCTTCACGTTGGTAACCGCCGGCAATGAATCTTTTTGTTCCTTTGAACCCTTAAACTGGGCTGCATGCTAAGTACTTGTATTTTGATCTTCGTCATATTCTAGAACATGGGTGCTCATGTTATCTTTCAGCTCACCGAGAAGATTTAGTTCTGAATTTGTTGTCTCCGTGATCGCCCAATGATTTATTCAAGACAGTCTCAGTTTTTTTTCAACCGCCGCGACATAGATGTTTCTTCAGGACGAACGTCAGGGAGAAGAACATTTCTCATACTGAGAGTTATGTACAGATCAACATTCTTCTCTTCATGTCTCACATAGCGGAGAATTCGTAAAAATTCAGCATAATATTCAAATCTATCCGCCACTTTGTCTGTAAACAAACAAAAGAATTTGATAAGCGTAGGAATGATAAGTAATAATTTTGGGTTCAAAACAAATTTGCGATACAGCAGCAGCAGAAAAACTGTTGATTCCATCGGCTAGCTTTGTTTTCTTTTCTTCATTCATACAGCTTTGGTTATGTTGATAGCTCGCGTGATCCCATATATAATGGTGATAATATTGATGATTTTCAACTGGCCAATATGAAAAGATATTACCTTAGCTTGGAGGGGAAAAGGTCTACAGGCTCTGGAATATTACTAATTTGCATGGAATGATCTACATACAAAAAACGATTTGTTTAAACATGCAACTAAAGGTGTGGGGAATAAATGTATCAGGTGTGAATTGAATTGTTCCAACATTGTTGCTCTTAAATAATTGATCCATAAAGGCGCGACTAAACTGTTCTTTGCCTTAATTTTTCATATCTAGAAGATTATCAAAAGCCAGACTGAGCCAGATCAGCAACCACTAATAAAACGGGCACCAAAGGTTGAGTAGTGTCAGCAAGCTTTGTAAAAACATCCGTTGCCACATGGCTTTAAATTTGTTGCCAAGTAAAATCGTCATTGCCAGTCAATGACTCAGTATTTATTTATAGACGAGCCAAACTCATTGTTTTGAGAAGAAAAAAACCAAGGCATGGCCGCTGTTATCGATATTTATATAAACACTCCACTCCATCTAGCCGACTTCCTGTATATGCTGCTCGCAGAACAGAAGATATTGAGCAACAAGGCACGTCATTGAATCGGATATTGATTTTGCCCATATTAGGAGCAAATGGTTGGCGATACAGATTCCATTTTGATGGCCCTTTCTTTACTCTTTATGTGGGGTAAAAATCACTTTGCAAATAGTCTGCTCTATTTTTCTCTCAAACTATGGTTCTATTCTGAAAGCCATATTGTCGAAATCATAGTTTCTTTTCTCTCATCCTAAATCGCACATTTCAACTGTACATATCTCATATGGCTTCATTTTCTTGTAACATATTGTTACCTTTTCAGTTGAAAAAAAAATGAAATGTGTGGCTGTTTGAGATTATTAGCCATGACGATCAAAGTTCACCTTCAATAATAGCATTAAAAGAATCCATTTCACAAGGAGCTGATGCACGGACGGAAGTACATTTTATATAACTTCCACTCGTGTCGTTTCGTCGAGTTTGGAGTGCATTTAGCCTGAATGGCCTATTGATCAGGATTCCGGAATAGCTGACGATTTACCAGCACTGAGGGGTCGATGGTGAATGTCCTTCATAGCAAAATAATTTGTTTATTTGTGTATGTTGAAGTGCTCAAGAGCGTAGATAATGTACAACTCATGGATAACCGAGGGTTTCAATTCGACCAACTTGTAAAATCTATAAAAATCGAAAAGTCCGTGACCTTTTTAAGGTCAAGGCAAGATTGAATTGATAACCTTGTTAGTTAAATGAAACAAGAAAAAATAAAACCTGAAAGCTTTCTCTATATTTTCTCACCATTTAAACATAACAGTCATACTTACATGCAGTAAACCGGAATATTGAATATAAAACGAATTTCCTCTCTTTTTTAAAAGTTCGATGAAAAACAAAATAGGGAGTATCTCTCTTTATTATCCCCACTCCATCCCTCTTCAATAACTTCCCTCTGTCCTTGATATCTCTTGAGGTTTCCTTTCAACCAGATTAGTTAGCTAGTTTTGTAAAAATCCTCATCTATTTATAGATTCTTTTAAATATTCATTATTATGCAGATTAAAATGAATAAATTCTCCTGTAAGGCAGTGCACCTCTGGACATTCTTTGTTGGAATTTACAACCTCATCAAGAGCGTTTAGAAGGTCTTTGAAAAGCTTTGGAAAGTACAGATTTAGCTGATTTCCCGTATCCAGGTTTGTCTATATTTCATTGCTCTTCTGTTTTCCAATCTTTCTCTGTCCTATTGTATATGCGTCGTGTAAAACTGAACATGAGGTATATTCATGCTACCAGTACATATTGTGCTTTGTATTTCTACACTGTAGTGTTTCGTAAAAGATGAGAACGGAATTGTTGCTTTCATTCTTTTTTGTATTTCCTCATCCACGGTTCGAAATTTGAGTGTTCTTTACTGCTGCCAAACTTCATGATTTCCACAATAACTTAAATATTCAGATGGCTTATGAAAAACCAAACAGGTCTTTGAGCTTAATATTTAATTTACTGATAAATAATTACGTAAGACCAAAATGTAGCTATTGTTTTTACGGCAAATGATTTAGACATTATGTCTTTATCTGATATACTTGATTCTACTCTAAATCTTGTTTGCATTTCTATCAGTGATTGAACTCGTTTCGAAAACTTCAGAAACATTTTTTAACTTCCGATCACTGCAATCAGTCCTCTGGTTTGTATGACCACCCTTAAGTTCTGAGGAATCTTATGATAATGAAGGCGGTGGCTTTCTGTCTATCGAAAATAGTGCTCCTTAGATGGGATTCAATCCTATTATCACATGGCTCTAATAAAGGAATCGAATACGACAAGTCGATCTAATACTCTGTCAACTAACATGTTCGGTGCCCGAAATAACTTTAAACAACAGTTTGCAGCTAGTTTTCTTTTTTTTTTTTTTGGTTTTTTTTTATTCGAATACCTTTTATATTATGCAGACAGTACATGATGTTTGTAAGATTTATTGCCTCTGATAACGAGTCCAGCAAACCTGATCTGGCCAACAACTGACCTCTTACTGGTGCTAGGGACTGCTGGTTTTCCACGGACCTTAGTCCCTGCTACTAAATGTAGCCTTACCGGATCAGATAAAACAATCAAGGAATATTGATTAGACATTTTGTCTACGGCCTCAGCCTCCGATAAAGATGGGCTTCTATCAACAATAGGCACTTGTCCATGCGATCCTAATCGTTGCTGGAAGTTCGAAGCAAGCAAAGGTTTAAAAGGTACAGGTCCAGAACTTAGAAAAGGGCTCATGGCTCAAAATCCTTAACGTCCCTCAAAACCTCGGAGAGTTTCAGCTCTATTTGCAGCTTTTAGAGAAATAGATGATAGGCAAGAAAATAATGTTTTCATACACTTGATAATTCAAGCATACTAAAAATAGATGATAGGCAAGAAAATAATGTTTTCATAGACTTGATAATTCAAGCATGCTAAAAATAGATGATAGGCAAGAAAATAATGTTTTCATAGACTTGATAATTCAAGCATGCTAAAAATAGATGATAGGCAAGAAAATAATGTTTTCATAGACTTGATAATTCAAGCATGCTAAAAATAGATGATAGGCAAGAAAATAATGTTTTCATAGACTTGATAATTCAAGTATGCTAGAAATAGATGATAGGCAAGAAAATAATGTTTTCATAGACTTGATAATTCAAGCATGCTAAAAATAGATGATAGGCAAGAAAATAATGTTTTCATAGACTTGATAATTCAAGTATGCTAAAAATAGAGGATAGGCAAGAAAATAATGTTTTCATAGACTTGATAATTCAAGTATGCTAAAAATAGATGATAAGCAAGAAAATAATGTTTTCATAGACTTGATAATTCAAGTATGCTAAAAATAGAGGATAGGCAAGAAAATAATGTTTTCATAGACTTGATAATTCAAGTATGCTAAAAATAGATGATAAGCAAGAAAATAATGTTTTCATAGACTTTATAATAAAAGCATGCTAAAAATAGAGGATAGGCAAGAAAATAATGTTTTCATAGACTTTATAATAAAAGCATGCTAAAAATAGAGGATAGGCAAGAAAATAATGTTTTCATAGACTTTATAATAAAAGCATGCTAAAAATAGAGGATAGGCAAGAAAATAATGTTTTCATAGACTTTATAATAAAAGCATGCTAAAAATAGAGGATAGGCAAGAAAATAATGTTTTCATAGACTTAATAATAAAAGCATGCTAAAAATAGAGGATAGGCAAGAAAATAATGTTCACATAGACTTGATAATAGAAGCATGCTAAAAATAGATGATTGGCAGGAAACTATTTCACAGACTAACTTGATAATAGAAGCAGGCTAAAAATAGATGATTGGCAGGAAACTATTTCACAGACTAACTTGATAATAGAAGCAGGCTAAAAATAGATAATGAGCAAGAAACTATTTCACAGACTTGATAATAGAAACATGCTGAAAAGTAAGCATTCTGTGGGAACTTCAGTCAGCGTATTTGGTTATATCATTTAAGTGCCATAGCTCATGATTGTAGATAAAGGTATAAAGATAGTACATTTAAAACAGGCATTTATTTTTATGTAAGATTGAAAGATTACATGTATTCTGTTTTTAGTCCTAAAATAATGCTTACTCAGACAAAACATGTTCTCAACTTGCGCCAAAAAATCCACATATCTTTAACTCTTCAAACATGAGATTGAAAGTGGGTTCAACTCTTCCTGAATGTGAACGTTTTCTTTTGCCTATATTTATCTCATAATTGAGTTACCTTATCCATGTCTCGCTTATTTCTACAAAGATGGACATCTTTGCCGCCAGTATTATATTGTGCTCAACTTTATGTGAAAGAAATACTTTGACACATATTTTCTTTTTTTTTTTCCTGATCAATATATATTTATGAAAAACATAATATCAGTGAATATAGTTTAAATAAACAAAGTTGGCTCTAAATCCCGCCGCCTTTGCTCTAAAATTTTGCAACAAAGATTATGAAATTTTGATGCAATAAAAGTAAAAAGAGGAAAATTCAATGAATTTATGAAAGGTCTGTGGCAACAAAACAATACAGCGCTCAATTTATTGCATACAAGATATAAACAAACACAAAAGAATTGCACAACCCCATCATTCCATTAACTCTAATATCGCACCCAGCTTATCGATCATAACACTTGTGTACTTATTGGCAGCTCAGAATCATAATGAAGCGTCTGTTGTAGCGCTATTAACATTGTGCTTTCTTCGAGCTCTTTTCAAAATACAAGGATATTGTAGTACACTGGATTTTTTTTACATCTTCTGTTACAACCTGATGTAGAGTGTAAACCGACAACAAATGCGAAAGAAAATTAAGAGAGCCCAGTAAATTATTCACAGCTTCAGGTTGTTATGCGCAATGCGGCGTTGATTGCTGTACTAGGTTTGTCGAGAGGATGTTTCTGTGGCTGTACCAGAGAACTCAGATCGTTGAAGAAGTACAGCTCAGACAAAGCTGTGAATTTCTTTTTAAAAAATTTGGCTTCCATATTTTCCGCTTAAATTCAGGGGAGAAAAGCTGTTTATTTATTTATTTATTTATTTTAATATTACGTATATTTAAAGTTTTCCTCATTAAGATAGATCGTCTCAAACTATGGATGCGCTTATCCCTCATCGGGAGTCTATAATAGAGGACGAGCTCACAACTGAAATGAGATCAGTCAATATATCTAGTTACCTGTCTTAAATGCTTTAGAAGCAAAGAAAACAAAATTTTGAATATCTTTGCTTATACAGCTTCACTCATCCTTAAAAAAATCGACCTTCATTCCCTGTTAGTGTTACACTCTTTTCCCTGGTCTTATGAATTATGTAGACTAAAGCTTTCCCCCTCCCACAGTTTATTTTAAGGTAAGCCTGTCTCGACTTCAGATCAACACATTTGACGCTTTTATTCCTTTAGCTTCCCTATAGGAAAGGCCCTACCCATAATCATACGAGGTTTAACTAACAAAGAATTGAAAAGTTTTCGGTAAGTAACAAATGCTTTCATGTCTTGCTTTCTCCTAACCTCCCCCCCCCCTCCCTTATGATTATTGTCAACGCAAGATCTGTTATCTATTGCCCCAGAACAAGTTGGTATTGGCCGACTCAGCACTGGGTGAATCAAAACAGGAGAAGAAAACATTTTTTGTGTGACTACCAATAACTTCCGTTTTAAACTCCTTCTTTCTTTAATGTAAAATATAACAAAAAATGCACTTGAACTTGCATAAGAGGCAAAAGCAGTTTTGTAATAGCTTGTATGTATTAAGAGCCCTATGCTAATTTGACTAAGGTGCAATGGCCTCTCTGTCCGCATGACTACTAACTAAACTAACAACCCGCAGGAAACATATCCAAATAATAGCTTTTGCTTTTTTTTCTCACGAAAGAGCGTCAAAAATAGCTTATAATGTTTTAAATACTAGAAGTAGGGACTATAAACGATGAGAGGATAAATGTCGTGGTATCGATCACATTTTGAAATGATCTTTACGTTATCCGTTGATCGCTCATCTTAGAATGAAAGACAACTCAAAAAACTATGGCAACAGGTATCAAGGTTTTGTTTCGTTTTGCTTTGCTAAGTTTTTGTGTATTAACTGTCGTTTGTTGCTTTCATTTTTGATTAACTGGTGTCTAAACTTAACGAGACTTAAACTTATTGATCTCATGTTATGAATAATGACAGAAAACTGAGTTGCAGTGCAACATATTTCATCAAAGTAATTTTGAATACTATCCAAATTGTTCGAAATGATAGTATCGCATCAATTTCTGATTGTGATAGTATTGCATTTTTATTAGCAGCCACGTTATTTGTTTTCATCCTATTTACACTAATGCTCAATCCAATGTAAGGCTTTCATAAGGGAGATAACTCTTACAAAAGTCTTACATAAATTATTCAATAATCTTAAATCTTTAACTGTCCCATAACACAGCAAAGGGTCAAAAGCTCTTTGGTTAATTGGCCATAATTGTTAATGGTCTTACCTATATAAATAAATTCATATAACTTTGATATTTGGAACAATTTTGTTTTTCAATGTTAACGGCTGGCTATGTCGAGCGTAATTGGATAAGATACACCATTCTCACTCTGCTTTGCTTTTAAAACCCATAAGTGTTGTGAAGAGTCAGTGATGAACATGAAATATTTCAGTCAATTTCTCCTGTTGGTCTTGTGAAATTGGGCGTTTGTGACGCCTTCTAGGCAGCCAAAACCGAAGATCAAGATTCTTCATTTTTAATCATGTATCTAGAAACAAGGGGCTTAACCAATTATATCACAACGAAAAAAGGAAGAGCTAAAAAGCATGAACACTACTGCCTCGGTTAGAGTGATCCCCCATGAGAACTTTATAGTGTGTTCTTGTCGTGAGAGGGTCGCGTTGGAGTAAAATATTGATGGCATTGCTTTGATTGCATCCTCCCTAGCCCTGCCATAAGGCCATCGTGCGAGGGCCTGATTTACCTGTACTGGAAAAAAATGCAGAAAAACAGAGAGGTAAAAAAAGGGGGGGGGGGGGGGAGGAATAGAGGGATAAAGAAAGAGAAAGGATGACACAAGCAGTTAGAGAAGGCTGAAGACTGAAAGAAAAATAAGATTGAAGAGAGAGAGAGAGAGAGAGAGAGAGAGAGAGAGAGAGAGAGAGAGAGAGAGAGAGAGAGAGAGAGAGAGAGAGAGAGAGAGAGAGAGAGAGAGAGAGAGAACAACAGAGAAAGAGAGAGGGAAGCAAGAGAAAGATAAAAGATAAAGAGATAGAGAGTAGAGGGAAGAAGAGAGGGATTTACAAGAGTTATTGATTTCGTTTCTTGATTTATTGGAGATCTTAGCATGTCTGTGCCTTCCCCATCTATCGCCGTTATGTCTCAAGATTGTATCTTGCACATTAGGTGAAATAACAGTGATCCCAAAGAAATTATATGAGCACAAAAGAAGGGTTTTCAAATTTTAGCGTGGTATACCGTATCAAAATGATCATAGATCCTTCAGAAATACCTTTTATGTTAAGCTTGTGTTGCTAGCCTTTTTTTGTACGCTAAGCAAAGGTAACAATCTAATGTTTGGTATGTTTTGAAATGGCGCTCTCATCTCTTGACAGAAAAAAATATCATGTTATTTGATGACAATTGTTTTTTATAGCTGATCAACTTTTCATTTGGTATAATCAAATTCAATGTTATTTCAACTGGGACTGCGGTTACAAAGAGACTTTATGCTGAGGTCCTCTTCATCAAGCACTAGTACCTGCACTGAAGCACCTAAACCAAAGGCACTGATTCTACTTCCAATACTCAAAGGTGCCCGAATTCAATTACAAAAAAAAAAAAACGTAATAGCATGAATGCGCAAAAGGAGAAAAATTAATTTTCTACTAGACAACCCTACTGTTAACGTATTTTTAATATTTCTGATCTCTATCTGTAATACAGCATTGTGGATCTATGTAGATTTAGGTCGGTCTATTTCTTTAAAATTTTGATAACGAAAATACTGGTAACTTGACCATGAAACTAACATACACTCAAAACTATAATTATATTTCAGATAAAATGTGTAAAAATCGATATAATTAAGATGTGTTCAGCTTAAAATCAAGTTGTAATAACATTGTTAATCTGTATTTCGTAAAACATCAAAGCTTAAGAAATAAAGAGAATAAAGATAAGGAATTAGCTAATGACTTTAATGGAAAAGATTTTGAAAAAGAAATTGATCCTGTTTGTTTTGAAGGAAAGGATAATGAATAATATTTGTCATTTTGTCATGACACTTCTGTGATGTTTAGAGCAAATCCTTATAGTCATAATTAATCGGTAATAATTTTCTGAGGAAACGCCCTTGGTCTGTCAACAACAGAACTTATAAAATATTTCGAGCAGAGAATAGTAGCTTTGAAAATAATATCCTTATATTCAAATTCATGTTGTATGTAAGACGATTTGAATTATAAACTTGAAACACGTACACACGCTTGTGGACAAAAGAAATCAAGTTATGGTTCTGGTTTTTCTAGGAATGTCCAAAATGTGAAACTTGAGGAAATTTTCAGACTTGTATTCAGGCTAAATCAGGGTATGAAATCAATACTAAAAAAGCGATTCTTTGATTTCATTGGGATCATTGCTCCACACACACACACACGTATTTCTATTGATTATCACTGGCTCATTGTATACTTCCCTGGATTTTTCTATCTAGGCCGGGGCGAAGCAATACAAATCAGGAAATTAATGATCTGTAGCGACTTTTTCGTGGTGTCAGGAGTTCGATTAGAAATGAAGGAAGGTGGCAAGTTTCTAGGCTCTAACATTAAATTTGATTTGGGTTGGTTTTGTTTTGTTTTGTTTTTTTAACCGTGAGAAAAGACGCACATATTAAAAGACGCATGCTCCAATACCCATTGTAGAATGACTACTTGTTTTTTGCATGGAACCTCATGAAAGGTTTTCCGTAAAAGATCGACAGCTATTTATAAAGCGCCAAACAACTTCTTTATAAGAGGAGGAAGATCAAAAGAAATCACATCGTCTCGGTTTTCTTCAACAATTATCATGATTGAGAGTTAAATATTGATCCTGTTGGTCCATGGTTTCACACAGAGAATCTCATTTTTATTTTCCACTTTGATCGACTAATGTGATTTTATTCAATGTCCTATTTTGAGGACAGTCCTCCTCAGTTCATAGACTTACATAGTTTTCGCAGTTATATGTTTCGGCCAGACTCTAAACAGGCAGTGTCTTGTTTACAGCATTTGAATTTGGAATCGATCAGGCTATGATAAAACTGCAAATTCAAAATTTTGTAACACTGTTGCTGTTGAGAGAAGGTAACAGTTTTTATGAGAAAATTTTGCGCTGATAATGACGAGAAATCTCAAGGGAAAAAAAGGAAGCCGAACCGCATTAAAAGTTTTCAGCTTCCCGTAAAATGGGATAGCAGGGTTTGAAGATCATCTGAGACTAAAATCAAAACCATTTGAGTTTCAAACAAGATGAGAATCTTTAATGGCTGTAACACAGCTTAGAATTGGCTTCTTTCATATTTCGAATTTAAAAAAATTTTGTAAGCAAAGTTTTCTTTTGTTATTTTCAGTTACTGAACCAGCCATGAGTGCTTCAAATTCCAGTTCCACAACGAACGTGAGTATGAATAAACGAAGGATATTGTGGTTTGATACACTTGAAACAAATATCAGTCATGGACCAAATTGCTGTGGGTTTTGTTTTTATTCGCTCGATGTTCTAAAAAGTGCGAGGCAGATGTTGCATTCTGGAAATTTTTTTCTTAGTAATATCTTTATCTAAAATGAAGGCCAATTTACAAAAGTTAAAATTGAAGAAAATCGTGAGGAGCATTTTGAATCAGAAAGTAACTAATTAGATCTAGAGGAGTTTGATATGATTATATGTGAACCTACCAATTTAAAAACGTTAATTCTTCTTCCAAAAACTCAGAGATGCGCAAATAAGAGTAAAAAAAAAAGGATATCTTAAATGTACAAATGGAAAAAAGGATGAATATTAGACAACAAGATAATATTTTGGGCTTTTAATAAAATTCTTTTATGTTGAACACAGTTCATGACTTTTAACTGGATATCAATTATTTTTTTTTTATTTTTATGAAACCACAATATGGATCTAGATAGATTTTTCTGTCCTAGAGAACTGTGATTTTTTAACTACAGAGTTCATATTCTTTCTAGCCTTATTTTCTATGTTTATTGGTTCTAGATAGTTCAACAATCGATCCTCTTGACAAACCTTAAACCTTATTATAATTACTAGGAATGATTATTTTAGCGGTATTGAAGAGAGCTGAAGCTATTTAAATGACTCAGCCTTTGTGACGTGCTGTAGCGTAATATAGCAAGTATGAAGAAGAATAGATTTTTCATCCTGAAGAGCGATGCAATGAAATCTCTTAAAGGTTCATTCATAGTTCATTTCTTAAAAGTTTCATTGTCTTAATAACTCTCATGCACACACAACATGTCAATATTCCGATTTTACGCTGTTGTCATATTGTTCCCTATTCCGGACAGGTGTTTCTTTGACTTGGTTCGAGAAAAAAATATCTGTATTGAATAAAAAAATAAGTTACAGTTATTTTAAAGTGTTTTCAACTTATAGACTTTCTGAACCTGTTGAATGAAAACCATGGATAGCTAAGAAGAAATGTAACTAAAATTATTAAGTTTCAAGTTCTAGAGCAAGATATTGCTCCAAACTGTCATACAAATGACAAGTATATAAGAAATAACTGTGATTTTTAGGTTACTACATTAGTATCATTTGAAAAGCCCTAAGAGAAATCAAAATCTTCCACACCAGCTTTTGAGGCTTTAATTTCACTGAAACCAAACAAGGATTTTTGGTATTGACATGAAAGGCTCGCCTAACTGAAACAGATGACCACCCGGTTTCAAATTGGTTTAGAAAATCATGGATAAACACTCTTGTTCTATTTACGTTACGCGCAATTAATCTTGAAGTAAAAAGTTGATCGAAAAACGTTTTTGACATGTGCTAGTTTCACCGATTTACCACAATTTGTAATAAAGAATAAGATAATTTTTAGTGAGAATTAATTTATATAACCAAGTAAAATTACTTTTGGCAAGGAAACGATGTGAAAGCATTTATTTCCTTGATTTTATAGTGTTCTTTTATGATGCCATGGTGATTTGTACGTGAGATTGGAGAGGATCGAGAGAGAAATTCTGCAATAAGAGAATAAAAATGGTTGGAAATTTTAGGATTAGGATTCAACATTTTATCCTGTTTATAGATAACAGAGATGTCAGGTTGATCTCACCCGAGAGTTTCTTCAACCTTGAGGAAAATTATGTCGACAAGCTCTGTGGTTTACTTTCCATTCGTTATTGGGTGCTTGTTTTTTTTTTGGTTTTTTGGTTGTTGTTTTTTTGTTGGATTTTGTGTGTGTGTGGGGAGGAGGGGGGTCCCCTAGTGTATGATATCAATCTATAGATAACATTAAAAAAATTATTTAAGTGCTTTTAAAGAAAGCATACTCATTAGATCTGTTGGTTTTTTGGTTGTTTTTTTTATAATACGAAACATTAAATTGAACAATGCTTTATTACCTAAAGTAAAACGAAGGGAAACCTGTAACGTACTTCGTTCATCTCTTTACTTTTGTTTTGCTTAGAGCTGCTAATAGTTCGTTAATTTGGTTGTGTCTACAGAGCAATTCCGAATCGGACGGTTCGATGATGAAAGGGCTGCTCGCTGGCCTTGGCGGGTTTGTGGGTCTTATCGTCTTCATCTGTTTACTGTGGTGCTGCTGCTGCAGCGACGACAATTCATGCCAGTGTTCCGCCAGCTGTTTTGGCAAGAAAGGCCCAAAGATCGGTCATCCTTACGAGGACCACGGGCCGGGCCATGATCCAGCCAGACCACCGCGTCACTCCAGGGACAAGAGCAAAGTGAGTCCGTCTCCTCCGCTACAGACCGGCAACCTGCGAGCGCCCAGCCAGTGGTCTCACACACGCTAATGACCACGCCCCCTTGTGAAGCAACCTTCATTTGTGCGGCTAGATTGAGGGCCCTACAGTCGAGGTTGAAAGCAGTGGTGAAATGAAAGATTAACTTTGGCTGCACAACTTCCAAATAAATTGCAAGACTTCCGTAAGAGGACTCATACTTCTGGTTGCCACTGAATTGTTGTGAGTTGAGACTCTACGAGGCGGTTGGGTTCCATGTGGAGAAAGTGGGTGTCGTGGAGTCCAGGAAAATTTAGGCACCTTACACTGGACAAAATGAAAGTCTAATGGTTGAGAATGTTATGATACAAAACTTTTGTAATCTGTACTTGAAGATTTATTGCATAAATGGAGGAAATTGCGCGATATAAAATTGCTTGCCACTCTGTTGGTGATACTATCCCAATAAACTGCCATTAGTGAAGGACCAAGGTGGAGTTGTTGATTACACTCTTGATAGCTTGAACAATGTGAAGAGCTTAACAGCCTTGAAATTGTGAATTTCATCGGTTTGATAAATGAAAATAAGGGTTTAAAAAATTTTAATAATTCATTTTTATTTAAACGGGCCAACTTCGAACTTATTTTAAAAAAAAATTGTGTATATTTTTTTTTCATGAAATCATATTTTCTTGACTTTTTTCCCCCAAAAATGCACAAGTATTCCCCAACAAAACACACCGTTCGTTTAAAAATGGAATGACATAATTTGAAATACACCACTATCTGTTAAACCATCAACATCTGACAACTTGGTATTTTGCCAACGAAGAAAAAAGGAAAAAACTTTCTTTCATGTTAGATGCATATGATAACGAATTAGAGGCAAGATGAAACTAACAATATAAAAATAAAGAAAAAAAATTTAAAAGATAAAAGACTTAAGTTGGCTTTACATTAGAAAACAATTTTTGGGAAAGTCATATTGAATCTATCATTTTCATATAGACTATCCTTACATGAGATAAACTTGTCTCGAAATTCGGTATCATTTTAGCTAATCTCTCATAGACCATCACATGTTGAAAAGTTAAGGATAATTTAAACTTCTATCAACGATTAACAAGATGATTGATAGAATGGCAAACTCATGTTAGTAATTTTACAGCGATTTTATCAAAATCAGAAATACTAAGTATTTATTTGTTCCATAATGTTTCACAATTCCATGCTTCTGAAAAAAGTTGCAGGGGAAAAAACAGAGAAAATACATTTGGAAATTTTGAGTATTATCAATTCCAAACTTACATAGAGTTGTATAAATCTGAAATAGTTGATTTTTAACTTTAGATATATTCCTATGAACGTGGTTTTAAAGAATGTGTTTATTGACAGAAATGTGTATTTTTATAATTAGATTAATTAGATTAAATTTCACTCTATTTTCTTATTTATATATGAGTTGTCTGACAATTCCCTTGCGCTTTCTAATTTTTTTTTTGTAATATTTAACTTACATTATGCTACCGCTATTTCAATGGCTTGGTTTTATGTAGTGTTTTTTTTTTTTTATCAATTTAGCCGCGTCTATCATTTGCCTCTATCATCTATGCCTTTCAAACTCTCTGAAATATTTTTAGGCTCACTATGATCATTATTTACTGCACTTCAAATGGAAACAAGCTTGGAAACATTAGTGCTTCTTTTGTACCTGATCAGGCATTTGAATTGTGTATTTACATCGGCCTAAAGGGTGAGGGACTTTTGATTATGGACGCTTGAAATGTAAAAGTGAATATTCGTCATTTTGCTTTTATATTTCTTTATCTTTTTTATCCCTTCATGTTTTCAGGCCTC
The DNA here is from genome assembly GCA_033675545.1 of Elysia crispata. NCBI lineage: Eukaryota > Metazoa > Mollusca > Gastropoda > Plakobranchidae > Elysia > Elysia crispata. The sequence goes on along the minus strand of JAWDGP010000590.1, from coordinate 1,112,923 downwards.
GTTCTCAAGCTTGCTTTAACGTTATTCTTTACTAAATCGACCCTTGCTTAAACATATTTTCAACTCATCGAAACCTTACATTACCATGTTTCAGATAATATTATTGTTAATATAAGCACCTTTTTTGGATATACATTTTTGCCTTCAATCACATTATTGCTGTTGATATAATTATTCTATTAACATCCATGACTTGTTAAAGTTTTACATCATCTTGTGCTAAGACCAACTTAACCACACACATAGTCTAGGTATTGGGTGAATATTGTTTTCCCATCATTTTGACTCGTCTGGTGTGCAACATTTATATTATTATTTTATTGCATGAATTGGTTTCAGAGATAATACTGTCTCTAAAATTAAAACAAACAAAAAATATCCCTTAAACTCTTGTTTGTTTCTCGATGCGACGGCCCCTATGCACTCTGTGAAAGAATATAATATAAAGTCAAGTTTTAACTATTCTTGATTTCTCATATATCTTGGTATCGAAGTTGGTACGGAATCATAAAGTTTGAAACACATTTTATTAAATATTTACTCAAAACGAAACATCAAAATCCTATGTCTGAGTATAGTTTCTGAAAATTTGACAGATGAAGAGTACTATCTCTCTATCGCCGTTCACATCCCAGTGCTCTGACTTGGACGCCTCCCGCCTGCCTCTCGAATGTTCACTGAGAGTCTCCTCTATTGTGTTCTATCTTCTTCTATTGACCTCTGACGATATAAGTCGCTCTTGGTTTTGAATTTTAGCTCGCCAGCTGGTAAGGGAATGAGGCTTTTGTTGATGACTGTTGGCAGTGTTGTCATGGGCCTTCCTCGAAATTTATCATCATCTTTAGAAGCAAAGAATGCCTCCATAGCTTTGTTTGCTGGAATGTTTATATCTCGCCTCAGAGTACTACACTTCTGAATAATCTATCTTGCTTGTCATTCTTGTTAACACAAGTTATTTAAGACTTTATTTCCTTTTTGTTTTTTTCATTCACCTTTATTCTAATGATGACCTTCATTTTGATCGTTCACCCAAGCATACTCTGAGGTCTCCATCATAAGTCTTTTGATCAGTATAAAAGTCAAGAAAGTTTACAGTTAAGGGAAACATCAAATGCGAAGGACACTTCACAAAGGTTTGTGGATTTCCAAATTTTGGGTAAATTTATTCTGAACTCATAATCAGATTATGAAAAATGGGTCGCGTAGGTTTACTTCATTAAGTTTATAGAAATAGATATGTAATATTAACCAATATTTTCATTGATTTGTCCTAATATTGCAGCAATCTAATATTGAAGAAATATTTCCATATCAATGACATCCTGAGATCAAATTAAAGGATGGTTACATTAGAGGCTTGGATAACTGACTAAAGTAAAGGTTCTCGATGAGATGATCGTATTTATTTAATGATTTTCAAAAAAAAAATCCTTGGTTGTTATTACCAATCAAATATACTTTTATGACTGCTGTGGTAGAAAAATAGCCCAGACATGCTTGATATATTTTCTTCATATAAAACAAAAGTTTATCATTAAATCAACTATGTTAAGAGCTGCGCCGATCCCCTGCATCTGTTATGGAAATGATTTGAGAGAATCCTAAACTGTGCATGGTTGGCCATTTTTTTCATGAAAAGTTTATTTGGGTTTTTTTTTAATTGTTTGCTTATGTGCCTCATTACTAATGTACATGTTTAATAATCAAGTTCGAAATGACGACGCACATTATTGTTAAAGTGATTGAAAATTTTAAAAGTATTTGCCATATATTGTTCCTTTTGGTGTTACTAATATAATAGCCAATGGATAAAAAGTAGCTTTTGCAAGTATTTTTAATATGTATCGGTGTTAAATACTAAGTGCAGATTTTAGAGATAATGAATCATTTTTTGGGTTGTTGGTTCAAGGCGTGGGCACAACATAATTGCGATATGTGATTTATTTTTCTTTTAGTTTTAAAAATCATTGTTTCCTGTTATTTCTTTTTATTGTAATCAAGGTTTCTACAATGTTCTTCTCACTTGAAATAAAGCCGTTGTTGAGATACTTAACTAAAAACAGCAAATTCCGTCCTTTCAATCCATACCGTCCTGGGCTGTGTAAGATATTCAATCTTAAAATTAATTTTGCATATTAACTTTATTCTAATGTGAATTATGAAAGGTCAAGTGAATGTATCATGCTTTCAGTTATGAAATAGTTTCATAGATTTCAATACTGAAATTAATCAAAAAGTAGGCGAATGGTTCAAATTTTGTTTTTTCTAAAGTAGGTCTGAAAATTCATTGTGTGCTTTTATTTGATTATATCATTTCATGGATAAGAGAATTAGAAATCATGTATATTTATAGTATACCTAAAACCTCGATTGCATGTTTAAATGAGGGTTTGAATGTTATCTGTTTGGTGATTTTAATACCTTATTGCCATACGATTATCTTTAACGAAAACCGTGATTGGTGGATTGCATATTAATTTTGTTATTGTTAATTGTATTGTTTATTATGTCCGCTAATTTTTGCCTTATTTCTGCTCGTGTGAAGTAGAAAGCTGTCGATTTGTCTCAAAGCAACATGTGACCGGTATAACTTTTTGATTTTGCTTAAGAAACAACGACGTGAATTCGTTTGTTGCCACTTTTGTTCATTTTGAATCTATAAGAATTGATTAGAACCTCACGAATTAGTTTGGAATTGTATCTATTTTTATTATTAATTTTCTCCGAATTTACTTAGCCAGAGGCAGGAGATAAATGATTCCTAATTTTTTTTTAATGTGCAACTCAATTTGTATCTAGATTCATTTCAATGAGCCTCTAATTCGCCTTGTCTTTCAGCATTCTTCTATGAGTACTATCCAAGGCACAAGGAAGACAAAACAGTTTATTAAAATCTCGTAAAAAAAAAGCAGAGGCAAAGAAACTCCGTGATGTGAAACCGTAGTGTGTTTAACAAATAGCCTACAAGATTTTTCGGCAACTTTTTAAAGAACGTATGTCTCTAACACTGTGCAGATTTACACGCAGAGATATTGGACAGATTTTTACGAATTGCAGTCTTATCGTCCTTTGTCCTCGGCGTTACACATCAGTCATCAACTAAGTTCACAGGAATGAATGAGGAATCGAATTTCAGTTTTTAATTTAGTTTTCAAATTTAATATTATAAACAAGGCTCCACTGTCGAGCTCCAAGTGTGCCGAAGTTGAAGGACCTTGTAGAACGCTCGGTAATAAATATTTACATAAAATTTTTATCTGTTAATTGCCTCTAGAAATAAAAAAACAAAAATGAAATTCGATGGAGCGTGACCATTAAAAATGCTAAAAGTGATTGAGTAAGGTTTACCTATTCAGAAGAAATAGTTGAAGCAAGTAATAAAACAGTTGGAACCTGAATACCCGCATTAATGATGGCAATAAGTGAAAATTAAGAGAGAGAGAGAGAGAGAGAGAGAGAGAGAGAGAGAGAGAGAGAGAGGGGGGGGGGGGGGGGCAGACAGACAGACAGACAGACAAACAGACAAAGACAGAAACAGAGAAAAAGACAGAGAAACAGAGAGAGAGAGAGAGAGAGAGAGAGAGAGAGAGAGAGAGAGAGAGAGAGAGAGGGAAGGGAGGGAGGAGGAGAGTGAGAGTGAATACATTAATAGAAACCACGGGCAGGACATTTAACTGGTACTGTGACATCTACAAATCGTCTTCGCTTACCCTACTTCTTCGGGTGAATGATCTACCAGGATAAATGGACGATTTTCTACACAATTGAATAGTGAACTAAACATTCGTCTTTCATTAAATGTCACATTTGACACTAAGCAGAAGGAAAAGTATAGAAATGTGATGAAGAGCGTATTCTATCCTTCCAGGCTCAAGATTTGGCATGCCACATTTGGGATGGGTAAACAAAGGGGTTTTTTTGTTGTTGGTTGTTGTTGTTTTTTGTTTTTTTTTTTGCTATCGTAAATTATCCACAACGCATCCAGAAAGAACGCCATAAAAAGAATAGTCAGTTACTAAATTTATGAATGATCGCAGAACTCAGTGAGAAGTGTATTATTTTGCTGGGTGTGTGAGCTGTTACGGGCGGTCTTTTGAATCTTCCACTATCTAGCTTTATTTTTTTTACTATTCTTGAAGTAAATAAAGAGTGATGAGCATTACATTATTATAGGGAGCAGAGTGGACACTCTCGTAGTCATTGCTTTACATTATTATAGGGAGCAGAGTGGACACTCTCGTAGTCATTGCTTTACATTATTATAGAGAGCAGAGTGGACACTCTCGTAGTCATTGCTTTACATGATTATAGAGAGCAGAGTGGACACTCTCGTAGTCATTGCTTTACATGATTATAGAGAGCAGAGTGGACACTCTCGTAGTCATTGCTTTGCTCTGAGACCATCAGTTGATTCGTCCATCAGATCAAAGATTCCGTAACTAAAGCTCCAATGAGGCTGACCAATTGCAACAATATCACCGATGTCGGTAAATATTTCGATAAATATCTTAGACCAATAAGAGGCAGATTTTTAAGCATTCCTGGAAGCAGCTGTGTTCGTCATGAAAAATAGTGGCTCATATTTCTTGTACATCTTGAACTTTCCCGAGTCAAAAATAAAAGTGGTTAAGTGCCCACTAACCATTAAATGCAGGTTACGTCATGACTCACGCTGATATGAAATAAATATATTTTTTTCTACGGCACAATCATGAAATGGGAAGGGTCATAGACTATTTTTTATCTTACATGGCATTGCATTGCACTGCGGAGTGACTTTTTTTTTCTTTTTGATTAGAAACAGATCTGTTGTGTAGATTCGATCTCTGTCGCGGTTTGGCCACCATGCGACCAGATAAATGAGGTTTATTTCAGTTTTTTGGAAATGGTTACGCATTATCTATTGAACAATCTTTTTACCTTGACTATATTACATCGAGATTGTTTTAATTAAATATTCTCAGTTTACTATAATTGCTAGATTATGCTCTTAGGGCAATATCAATGTTAGTAAATGTAACTGCTTGGTTTGTTCATAAAAATTTAGTTATTGCGCGGATATCCTCAAGGTCATTGGAGCGCCACCGCAAGGACAGGTAGAGCGGGAAATCGATGACGTGAAATCTTTCCCCTGATGATGGAATTTCTATTTATTTTTTAAAGTTTGATTGTTGACCACTGCATGGTTGTGCAATTCCAATGAAACAACAAAGATTTAAATGCCACATACTCTTTGATTATGATCGTGATGATGATGAAAGGAGAATGTTTCTAGTTCTGTTTATAAAAAATAAGATTTTCTCTATTGTATTCCAGTTGCTTTTTTGAAGTGTGGAATAATTATATGCTGAAGGTTCTGAACAAATTAAGATTAAGCATCTTGTTTACCAGTTTCAAATATCCATTGGTATTGACCATCGCTATTGCTTATTTCTATAGTTAAACTTATTTTTTAAATGTGATACCGATTTATTTTGACAAATAAATTATACTAAAATCTATGTGCAACGTGCTTTGTTGACGTCTGAAAACATTTCTTTTGTTCGTTTTCTAAAAACGTTTGGGTTTTCAATTTTTCTATTTCATAAACCGGTGCAATGGACGGAATTGGCATGTGAGGAAAAAACAAGAAAAACAAGCAGACTGAAGACGTCAGTTAGACTGAAATTTTTAACACCCTCCAAAGTTTAGATCTTAAAATACAATATAGAACGCATGTTTTACCATCACAAGATAATAATTATAATCCTAAACGGAAAAGCCAAAACACCACACTTGTTACAACTTATAAGTGATAAAGGATTCCAAAAAGGAAGCGGGTGTATAATCTGTGAACATCACTTCTTCTACCGGTATTCATTTCTGATGAAGCCATATTTTAAGGCGAAACGTTTATATTTAAATGTTGTTTCTTTCTTGTGCTTTAGTTATAAAGTTGTATGTCTCACCCTATCTAGCTTTTGTTTTCATTAGATAATTTAATATAAGCTTTTTTGTTGGCTAATCTATGAACAGCGCTTCAAACTTTTTAAACACTAACGGATAGTTTTTAACCTACTCTATCATCGGCTTTCCTTACAGTTTGATCAGAAGATTGCTCTTGGACCATCGCCAAAGAAACAAAGAAAAATATTTTTAACGGAACAAATCATCCTATTTAGCACTTGCATTTCGTAGCCTCGGTTAGTCTATTGGATCCAAACCATCGATCAGTAAAATATCGTGCAGCAAATCTAATTCTAGGTTTTTGCCACAAATACTTAGAACCTCTTTTCCATGGCAAGATATTTGAAATAAAAGCCGCAGATGTTTTCAGCCGAAGTAGTAACGCAATCAAAGGATCACTCCATAGTCTAGACTAAATACTGCAGGGTTTCTAGTGTACCGGTACCATCCCAAAAGATCTGTTCACAAAGGTACCAGATCATCTCAGACGTAAAATGTATACGCAAAGGTGTGATGATCGGTAAAAGACAATCATTTCTTGTGAGTTCTTCGCAACAACTCGTTGGCTCTTTATCATTTCTCTTAATTAATACATTGTTCCAAGCACGGATAGGTTAATAACCAAATGTTACATTTGCATCCTTTCAGTGACACTGATCCACATGCGGTTCTGACCTCCTTTGACCAACATCTGGATATTTTGGGGTGAAACAAAAATGTTATTGTCATACCGTTTGTCAGCGTTTATACATTACTTTTAGAAGTTAGAACAAGCGAAATTTGGAAGTGCACTTTACAATCGTAAAGCCAATCAATCAATCAATTAATCAATCAGATGTAGTAGGGGGTTCAATAAGACTCTTTAAGATTGAAAGATCTGCGAGTTCCTCTGACTTTTCTGTCTTTACTCCATTGCTCCTCCTTGATACCATTTCAAAATATGGATCTGGGTAGAAAGGACGTAATATTATGTTAAATTACTTATGCTCAAAAACTCTCAGTAATGAAGAAGAGGTGGCAAACCTTTGAGATAGAGCAAAGAGCCTGAAGTGAATGATCAGCAGTCACATGGTCAAAGGTAGGTTTATACTGACCGAAAGGGATGCATTAGCGCTCTTATACCACTCCATTGACGCATATCTCTAGATCACAAAATTCAAATGCATTTTTAGAGTTGCTTAGGCTTCGATATTGGTTTCTGGACATCTCATTCAACACAGCGCTTTGATAACAGAGACGCTAAATCTTAGGACCTCGCGCTTTATACAAGAAAGACTATTTACCAAGATATGCTGAGAAGTTATGTACTTTTACCAAACATGTTGTAACACTTTTAAAACTATGCATACCAAGTCACAGATCAATAATAATAAAAAAGGATCAAAATGCTTAAGCAAAAGAAAAACTTAAGACAAAATAATGAAGACCACCAGTGTAAAAGATAATAGTGGGCTCTCTGTACCTATGACGAACTTAAAAACCAGACACTCAGCACACTGTGTAGAGCATAATCCGCAGATAAAATTCAGAGTCAGAAGGAGACGAACCAGTAATCTTCTTCAAAGATCAATACCAGTTCGCGAGAAAATACCTCAGCAACCAGGGTCTGATCTTTTTGCAGTGAGGAAAAGACGCAGAAGATCATGTAAAGAAATTATTCTCAGGTCCTTATAAGGGGTTTTTTTTTGTCTCTTGGGGCTGGTTGCTCTGAAGATAATGGGTAATAGTATTCCCCAAGCCTGCAAGAAATCAGAGCAATAACACACAAAGTAAAGAACAAATTGATTCCACAGTTTAACAAAAAGCTTTATCTCCTGTGCGAAAGATGCCCGAACTTCTAGAGAGGCTGCAAACAATACAGCAAGGAGTGTGCAGTACATAAAGATCAGTGACCACTGGATAGCTGCAGAGGGAGTGTGTACTCTCAAAGGGCAGAATTCTAAACGCATTCACCAATTTCGACCAACACCTTTGCTAATTTAGAAGAGAAATAGTATCATCAATGACACCATACCAATCGCAATGCCCGATTTAAAATGGGTATATGAATACTTCTGTCTAAAGGGGTGCATTCTTGAAGGTGGCTGTTTGGTGTTTGCAACATCGTTCTTGGAAGCCAAGCAAAGGTCGTAATTAAAGAAACTTGATGCTGAATGGTTAGACTAATGGTACTATTGCTAAATGGTCCAATTGGCCGTCAGTGTGGCATATCCCTCAAAATATACATGTCATGCTAGTCACAGAAGCAATGAAACTGACTGGATCAATTTGGTAGTTCGAATCGCTATAGAATGCACGGTATCTCCAATACCGATTTTGCGATGGAAACCATGCTAGAGTCATCAGCAAGGGGACAGACCAGTCTACCTAGGACAAATTTATTCATTTTCATCATAGAAGCAGGCACGAAAATTCGGTCAGAGTAATAAACCAAAATCAAAGGCTTGTTGGGTGGATATGCTTCGAGGTTTCAGCGTATTGTATAGAATGGGGAAAATCATCGCGGTGCACTCAAGAGAATGAAACGTAGGCTATATTGATCTCTGAAGACTTTCTGGTGTCTGTCTCCCATAAAGTTGGAAGATTTGCTGCTCTACAAATCGCTAGCAACACGAATTGCCAATCGTGACGTCAGAGCATTTTGTGGAGTTGTGTTGCTAGCTGCAGATCGCTTCGTCTAAACTAAAGGCCTGCTATCTCAAACCCTGGTATACGTCAACTGTTCACCCTATGATGCTTATTAGTCCAACAATAAAAGTAGCAACCACTCGCTTGTCCATCTCTCAGAGTATATGTACTATATATGAGTGTATGGGTGCAATAATAATAATGATGATGATGATTATGGATAATATTAAAAAAAAAATATATATATGTGTACACATACATACATACATATATATACATATATGTATGTATGTATGTATGTGTGTATACAATGCTTGATAATTGCATTAACATTCTGTGATATTGCTCGTCAAAGATGAGATTTCGCACTATCATCATCATCATCATCATCATCATCATCATCATCACCATCGTCATAACTACAATTCTTCTTCTTCTTCTTCTTCTTCTTCTTCTTCTTCTTCTTCTTCTTCTTCTTCTTCTTCTTCTTCTTCTTCTTCTTCTTCTTCTTCTTCTTCTTCTTCTTCTTCTTATTATTATTATTATTATTAGTAGTAGTAGTAGTAGTAGTAGTAGTAGTAGTAGTAGTAGTAGTAGTAGTAGTAGTAGTAGTAGTAGTAGTAGTAGTAGTAGTAGTATAATCACCATATTCTCATCATCATCATCATCATCACCATCGTCATAATTATAATTCTTCATCTTCTTCTTGTTCTTTCTCTTCTTCTTCTTCTTCTTCTTCTTCTTCTTCTTCTTCTTCTTCTTCTTATTATTATTATTATTATTATTATTATTATTATTATTATTATTATTACTCGTATTATTATTATTATTATTATTTATATACATACATATATATATATATATATATATATATAGAGAGAGAGAGAGAGAGAGAGAGAGAGACAGACAGACAGACAGACAGACAGACAGACAGACAGACAGACAGAGACAGACAGACAGACAGAGATAGAGACAGAGAGGGAGAGAGACAGAGAGGATGAAGGAAGAAGAACGAATCGACAGGACAGAGAAAAGAGGAAAGTAAAGGGAGAGGTGGAAAGAAAGTGAAAAGTAAAAACAGGAGTGACTGCACCAAATGTGTGTATGAGAGAGAAGGGGAGACATACAAAGAGAGATGAAAGAAAAATCAAGGGACCACAGATCGACACAAGGCAAAGATCATAAATAGGCCTACATGTAATCATCAGTTTTCTGTTTTTGACCAAATTGTATGAAAAGCTCAATGCAAATTGCCAGTGTTGTGTCGTAAGTTGTGTGCACCCACCCATCACCCTCTGTTTGTCTGCCCCTCTCGCGACAGGTTAATTATTCCTAAATTTGTGCCCCTCTCTCTCTCTCTCTCTCTCTCTCTCTCTCTCTCTCTCTCTCTCTCTCTCTCTCTCTCTCTCTCTCTCTCTCTCTCTCTCTCTCTCTCTCTCTCTCTCTCTCTCTCTCTCTCTCTCTCTCTCTCTCTCTCTCTCTCTCATTCTCTCTCTCTCTCTCTCTCTCTCTCTCTCTCTCTCTCTCTCTCTCTCTCTCTCTCTCTCTCTCTCTCCAAACAATTTAAAAGTTTCCCTTTCAGAAATGTTTAATTATGTTTGATCACAACATCGTGTCGAGCCTCTGTTTTCCGGAAAACTTAACAGACGCAAACTGAAACGCCTGTTATCTCATAGCCCTGGTCGCAACCTGCTGATTCTTTTACACACTTCTTTTGATTTGGCGCGGCACACAAAATGGCAGCGGTGAAGTTGAAGAATTCTATAGTGTCATCTTTTCGGATGCACGGCCTTACTCTTCGAAGGTATGCCTCAATATTGGTCTTTTTTGTTATAAGCGTAATTCTACATCAGTCTGTTGGACAATAAAAGATTGCCAAATACTTTCTATATTATGTAAATTGTAAAGGACATCTATGAAGATAGAATAGCCTCAATAGGAATCACAACTTGTATCTAGATCTAGCAGTAGCACTTTGTGACTTTCACAATCAACACCGACTATATTTCATTGGTTTTTTTTTAAATCACATAGATCTATCAACATCCTCTATTTAAAATTTTTACAAAGATATTAGAATCTAGATCTAGGTCTAGCTTTGACTCTGTAGAGTAACCATACCTTGCATGTTGAGTTGACGAGTGTTTGGATTGTCAACACTGGACTGCTTTTTTTGTCTTCGAATGTTTACATGTATCACAAAATAATGCCTTGACTGACCTTTTTAATTCACATACTCATTGAGATGTTCCTTAAAATCTTAGCCATATTTATTACATGCTTAAACTAGCAATTAGCATCTTGGATCTAAAAGCAAACAGGATGGCTGGGAACTGTAAATGTCTAATAATAGATTAATTATACTCACCAATACTACCAGATCTAGATAGTCAATTCAGTCTAAGTCTAGGAAGCTCGAAGCAGACTTATGAATATGATACTGATCAATTGCTTGAAAGTCATGTAGCATGATGTATAATATTAATAAACAGTTATAAGTTTGCTTTCTCCCCATTTGTTGTTGCACATTGATTCCTCAGGCTCAGTGATTACATTCTTTGATTCTACATTCTAGTCTAAAGTAATGCTGTATCAGTTTTGTCTAACATCTTTTGCAAAAAAAATTCTTGAGCTCTCAATCGTCAGAATTCGGTCTTTAATCAAATAAAAGTATTTTTGTAGTGTAAGGTTTCACCCCTAAAGCAAAAGAATGGAGTAAAAACTTTTCAATTTTAGATACAATTAATAAGTAGGACCTAATAATAAAAGTATCTACAACATGACTTAAATGACTATGATATTAATAAATTTGTGTAATAAGCACTCTCAAATTTATAACTCGGACATTTATAAGAATATTCTTGGTCTTATGTCAAAAGAAGGCTTCTGGCTCTGAGCTGCTCCCCTTTCACTGCATTCTTATTTCTAGGTTTCTACTGAGAAGGGTGGATTTGGGTAAAATGTAATCTGGTCTGTTTCACAACCAGTAAACCAGTAACCCATTCTAAATGGTTGCTCAGCATAAAAAGCATTCATTTCTACATTTATTTGTGACATAAAGTCTTTCGCAATTTACTATTCTTAGCTTAGTGAAAACGGGAAAACATCATTTCTGATATCATAGCCTTACAACATGACACTTGACATGTATTTGCTGCTTTGCAATGTTGCCAAAACGTCCCACTCTCAAAGTTGGGACTGAGTTGTTGTATTGTATGCTCAAGTTTAATCATTCCAGACAAGTACACAATAAACTAGTACCTAGCATTAGTTGAAATTTTGTTTTACATTTTTAAAGTGTTTTTGTTCAACAGTGATGCAAGTCGCTATTTGGTGGAAATTCTAACTCCTGTGAGTTTGGATGAGCGAGGAAAATGGCTGGATCGAATTATAGAAGGAGTTCATAAACAGTCCTGTAAGATTTTGGTCATAAATAGAAGTAATTTAAGTTCATCAATTTCCTTTGATGATACATTATTTCACAATTTAATGTTTTTTGTAAGAATTACAATTTGCAGTCTTTGTCAATTAAAAAAAATTAAAGGGCTGTGTGTGTGTGTGTGTGTCGGGGGGGGGGGGGATAATGCTTTATATATTTAGGAAGTGCACTCAGATAATTCAAGAGTCTCTAAAATTTTCTCAAGTAAACTGATCTTTTATCACTTTCTTTTTCTTAGTTTGTACACCTCAAACAAAATAATTGATAGTGCTATACAAAACTTATCCTTAAACGAAGTAGACTTAGATTTTACTCACAGCTTTAAGTGGAAAAAGCAGTAATTTGGTGCAGCCCACATCATAAGCTAAAGTTTTTTGTTCTCAATAGCAAAGTTGAAATGGCTTTTTTTCTTCAAAACTATGAATGTGAACACTTGTTACTCTCTTGTTATCGTGGACTATTCAATGCTCTATAGCAAGGAAAATTTGGAAATTTTAGGGTTTTCATCAGAAGTATATATAATATGTAATTTATAAGTTGTGAGCTGGTTACAATACTTATAATTTAATACTGCATCTATAGAGTAAGCATTTTTTTTTCAGTCTATTTAAATTGTAAATTCTGCTAAACTACTTTTTCACCAGTGACATCTGCAATGGTTGGAAGGGAGGAATGTGAGGCTGCTGTGCAAGATTGTAACTCAGAGCAACAAGAGGAGACGTGAGTGGTTGGTTAAGGGGTTTGTTCTGAAAGTGTGAGAAATTAAAGAGAAATTGGGAAGAGATACTTTTTTTTTTAAGATCAAGGGATAAAGGAAAGCTTTTTCTAGTGTAAGAACTTTTAAGTTTAACCCTAGTAGTGCACACCCATTATATTTATGCTTTGCCCTGACAATAACCTTTGTGCTGCGATGCCATCAAATGTTTGGGCTGAGGCTCGGAACCGCGTGCTGCGGCGCCATTATTATTAATGGTTGACTGGTGAGCCTCTTTGAAACGTTATTATCTTCTAAACACCCCATCTCATATACTCTGTAGACTTTATATCTTTTATAAGAATATCAACCAATGAAAAGGTGACAATTTTTTCCTGTTTAAACTACTGGGAGGCGATCTAGAGCCCCTGAGGTGTGAAGAACAAATTGCAATTTAGGCACGTCTGTGGGAACCATGTTATGAGATGAGTAGTTGATGTTATCGATACATGGGGAACTTGCTTCCTTCGCATGTGGTTGCTACAAAGACCGAAGAGCAAATAAAAGAATTAGACAGCAGTGACTTTACCACATGTCCCTTCCCTTCCCCTTACTTGCCCATCCCTAATACATAGTCCTCACAAAGACTTGGCATGAACACCGCCCGCCCCCCCCCCCCCCCCAAGACTTCCTCGAATCATGGGATTGCAGTTAGTAGTGGTGTTAGTTATAACATAATGTGATTGGTCAAACCAATCTTGTTATAGATCAATCACATCACAACCTCTTGTTACTGTGAAGCCGAGTAAGAAAGGGAGGAGTTTACTGAGGTGTAAAAAAAGACATGAATTGAGAGCGTGGTGTGTGTGTATAGGGTATCAAGCCTTTGCCTTTGTTGTTGGTGATTTTGATATGCTGTCACAGTGTCAGCTACCACTATGTGTCAAGAAAGTATAGGCTGACGTTCAGATTGTTGAACAAGTTTTTTACTTGGTGTCTCACAAGTTGTATGATAAGACAATGATTATGGAAGGGCCTGATAAGCATCAAGGGTGGACCTTACTGCTTGGTCTTATTGTCTCCTTTCTCCTCTATTGTCTCGCTTATCACCCACCCCACTCTCTGTGCTTAGCTATAATAGAACTACATTGTACCCGTATTTAGTTGTACATGTATCAATATAGTTACATACTTGTAGTTTCTTTGAACAAAAGGATAACGCACTGACTCTAGAGGCTTTAGCGTAGATGGAGGACTGAACTAGACTCAAAGGTTTGCTTGTTCCAAATGAATTGTAATCCTTTCCTGCTTAGTTCTCTTCCTTGCCACCCCTGTCTCTCTCAAACACACGCTAAATTAATTACATATGTGTTTTACTTTCAGTGCAAATCCAAGCTTTCATCAAAGGAATTGCTAATTATTGTAAACTGAAACTATGGTATCAAATCAACCTCTCTTTGAAAACTTTTTTTTTTTTCCAAGCCTATGTCAATAATTGGTCCTTTCATAAACTCTTAGAACTATGATACATATTTAAATAAAGTTGCCACGTTTGAAAAAATAAATGTAACTCTGTTTTGGCAACAACAGTCTATCTAGACCTTTGTTGTGAACTACAATACGCATAGTACAAACACAGGTAATCCAGTCCAGAAGCAAGGGTACAATTTTCGGCCCTATCTGTGGGTAACCGCGTTAGCAGGATGAGGCTCTCTGTCTCTGTCTGTCTCTCTCTCTCTCTCTCTCTCTCTCTCTCTCTCTCTCTCTCTCTCTCTCTCTCTCTCTCTCTCTCTCTCTCTCTCTCTCTCTCTCTCTCTCTCTCTCTCTTTCTATCTATCTATCTATCTATCTGCCACCATTCCTCTACCCTATCTTTTTTTTTCCTATTTGCCTGTGGTAGTGAAGTATGTTAAAATTATTTCCAATGATGAAAATCCCAGGAGTCCATATTGAAAGGATTTTTTCTGGTAAAAAATATCACCTGCAACGCCAATTGACATGCTCCCAATCTGCTTGTGGTAGAAAAAATTTAGAAAGAATCATTTAAGTTAAATTCTTAAATTACATAAAATTTTCAAATTTAAGGATTATTTCCTCTTGGTACTAGATTCATGGCAGCCAAGATTTTCAGATATAAAGAATTATATCTCTTAGTCTTGTGGAAGGTAAGGGAAAATTTCATGATACTATAAATTATGCTAGAGTTAAAGGGCATCCAAACTTATGTGTGACTGAACATTATTTTACCTTTTTGTTGATACCTGCCGGCAAATCTTTGTGCATTTTTTAGATAATTTTTTATATCTTTAAATGCAGATATTTTGGTCCGATGGGTTTCACTGAATTATATTTTGACCAAAGATTTTAGTTCACCCTTTTCATTCTCAATATCCTTGAGCTAGAAAAAGAAAAGGCTATGACAAATTTCATATCAAATTGTAGGTCATAGAATGAGCTTCCAAAAAAATTTAAAAATTTTGGGAACAAAATGAAAATTGAAATTTGAATAGAAAGTTATTTATCTAATAAGGACAAAATTAATTGTTTGGCATACAAATGTAACAAGATTGTTAACTCACTTGTGGCGTTTCCTGTTACTGTGATGGAATAGGCGTCTTGTTAACTGGGGTGTTTCCCGTCGCCTCTTTGGGATGGACTTTGACCCCCTATTACTCCTATACTAATCCAGCTAAAGCCACGGGAAACGTCTGTAAAGGTTGTATAACCTTTTCCTCTCGCCCATGCAAAGTTTTGTACCGATAAGCCTACGCATTTTTTGTTATGAGGGAAAGGGACACCACTGTTCCAGAGGTCGGACGAGAAGTTAGATCTAAAACTGATTTCTAAATGGAGTTATAAATGAGAAAGAACAAAGGTTTTTGAAGTATTTGAGCAATCAAACGAAAGTGATAGTGATCTAGAAGTGAGTGAAGATGATTACAATCCAGAAATTGATGAAAGCAGTGATTCAGAAAGGAATAGTTATGAATTCTCTCAGTTACATAGTCCAAATTGTATTAAAATTTGATGAAAACTCGTTATACAAGACTTTTATATGTATCTTATTAAAAGCAACATGCACTTTACTTTTGGTTTCCCTGATCAAAACATTATCAGTCTTTCTCTGATATGAGAAGAGTTTTCTTACGTAACTTAGTTTCACAGGACTATTATAAATCCACTCAATATGACTGTTTGTTGGTGGCGGCTGTGCGCAAGTTGGGAATCTAATCTAATTGTGTTTTAAGAGTGAAGAATATCTCTCATTTCATTCCTGCTGCATTTACTTTATACATGTTTTTTTTTTTTTATTATTTTTTTTTTTAATAGAGATGCAGTCTTTAATGTGATTGATGCCTTTTCTGTACCAAGATTCACATATGTGAAAGAAAGAAAAAAATTCATTCGGTGAGTTGTTGAAATGAATCTATACTCTTTAATGAAGATAAGGTTGATTTGATATTGATTAGATACATAAAAAATAAAAGAAAGAGTAAATCTCAATATATAAATTTAAAAATTTTATTTTCTCTCTGATGTCTAAGTAAACAGTGTTTTGACAGAAGGTTTTTAGGGATCTACTCATTCATTTTATTGTACTAAACTATTATACTATACCTTTGAGCTGTTGGAGATCTCAAATTTACATTATTTCATTTTCATAGAGATACAGATTTGGCTAAACCCACCCCAAGACTTCATGGTATTCCCAATGATAAAGCATGCATGTTTAGAGACAGATACACTCTCTTGCATCAGGTCAGTTTTTAATTTGAATAGCTTAGTGCTTTTAAGATGTAAATTCAAAGGGTTTTGAGTAGTGTCAAAAGTCTGTAATGTGAATGCTTCTGTTTCATTTTGCTGTGATCATGTGGATTTACACATTAATCATTTTGTAAGCCATCTTTAATTGAAGTGTATTGGCTTTATTCATACTCATAGTTTTTTTTAACTCCCCCCCCCGCCCCCCCAAAAAAAAAAAAATTGCACAAGCAGATACTGAAAGTATTCACATACATGAAAAAGTTTTTAATTTTACCTTCAATGGACAATTAGGTTTGGAGGTAAAAGCTTGCTTAGGAAGAAAAATTATATTGATACAAACTACTGAATATTACTTTCCAAATGGTTTGTTTGTTTTTAAGCGAACTTTGCGGCATCCTCTGTTTACTCCTCCAATTCTTGGATCAACAGATACTGATACAACAAAATTTCAGGTAAAAAATAAAAATGCTCTAATCTTTGTTTCAAAAAAAATAGTTTTCTCTTAACCATACCATGCAAGGGGTAGAATATCAAACGATGAAAAATTTGTCTTTTTGTAATAATTTCAAAAGCTGAAATATAGTGCTTTTCTCGGAGAATTCCATGAAACTTTCCTAAGCTGAAGCTCAGCAAAAATGCATTTAAAATTTTATAATTACATCCTTGATCTTGACATTTTTAAAACCTGGCTCTCTTGAACTAGGTTAAAGACATCACTAGGGATAAATATATTAAATGTCTTAAATTAAGGAATCTCATGGGATACAGAATTAAGCTTATTTTTTTTTCAA
This sequence comes from Elysia crispata, assembly GCA_033675545.1. Taxonomy (NCBI): domain Eukaryota; kingdom Metazoa; phylum Mollusca; class Gastropoda; family Plakobranchidae; genus Elysia; species Elysia crispata. Next base: position 1,095,660 of record JAWDGP010000590.1, on the reverse strand, counting down.
AAAAAAAAAAAAAAAAAATATCACCTTTTTACACTAGGCTAAGTTAACAATGTTTAACAATTTCTGAGAGACATTTTATGATTTCTTTGTGTGTGCCATGTTTAGTATATATGTCTAAACATATGTATGGAGAAACAGATTCAAATTTCTTGTATATATGTGTGCAATTTTTATAAAATAGTTTTCATCAATAATTTTGTTTTTCATGCTCTTCACAGCTCAAGCCAGTAGAATACTTGATTGGAAGCACAACAAAACTTGGAAATGTTCTGGTCCTTGGCATGCTTGTTCAGTTGAAAGAAGTAAGATAACATAAAAGATTATCATATGGATGCTTACTTTCCAGCTTATCAGCTTATGGCAGAAACTTCATGTAAAATTGTTAAATTCTACAACTCAGCTTTGAAAAAAATGTTCTGTATTAATATGTTTCCTTTTTTTTTTGTAAATTTTCACTTGCCTGTGAAGTCAGTGGAACACTTTTAGGATTTTATTGTCTTGTATCAAAAACAATTTTTTTATTTCCAATATTTGGAGACGATTTTATTATGAAGAGTAACTAGGCATTTCTTTTTTCACAGAGAAGACTACAAAATCCTCGCTAGATTTCGTTGGGTGTTTTTTTTTTTTTTTTTTTTTTTGTTATGTCTTACATAGGGCTACTCTCAAAAGTTCGTATTTTAGGTGCAGTATCTCAAATCTTTTAACTCTAAAAATTTTATATATATATATGTATCATTCATTGCTTGAACTCTTTACAATCTCTTACATACTGACATATCTAATTTTTCACATGAAAATGGTCTGTCTGTGTAGGTCCACATATAATCAAGCAGTTTAAATTACAGTAGAAGACTTATTCTTTTGATAACCAACATAATTATAGAACGCTTATATAAATCTAAACCTATTTCATTTATGTTTAGATGAAAATTCATCTTCAGGATCATTCAAAGAACATTAGTTACACAATTTATGCAGCATGATAGTATTATTGACCCTTGAGTGGAAGAAGTTCAGTGTTTCCTAGTGTCTCTAAAGGTGTTAGTTTGTTAATAGTAAACTTCTCATTTTTGGTTAATGTGAGTAGTAGGTAAGGTTTTGAAATGCTACAAATATATCAGTAAATTATCACCATCTTCATATATACTTTTTTTGAAATCATATTTATAGGGAAAATGGTACCTTGAAGATCTCACAGGGCATATCCAGTTGGATTTGGCAGAAGCAATATCCTTTTTATGACATGTTAGTTAAAATATTTACTGTTTGATGTTCAAAACTTACTTTAGAAATTTATCATACATATATGTAGATGAATATTGTTCTACAATGAATTAAAAATTTCACAAATGGAAAATTCATTTTGGCAAAGAAAACGAATGTTTAGTACTTTCAACTAATTTTTTGCATTTGTATTTTCAATTTGAAGATTTTCATATTGACATTTTTAGCCTCAGTTTTGAAAGATTTGAAAAAAGAGCAGAGGTTGGAATGAGAAAGTGAAGCCCTTTTCTGTTATATTTCTGTATTTCAGCTGAAAAAAATGACAAAAAATATTGTCTTTGCTTTGTAAAGCAGAAAAATTACAATTAATGAAACAAAAACTTCAAGTCAATCATCATGGCTCTATCTATGAAGAAAGCAAGCAGTATACTTAAATTTTTAAATTTTAGATATCATCCAACCCATTTCTCAATCAAAAGCTAGAATATTTGTTAATTTTACGAATTTGGCACTGCATAATTCATCATGATGGATATAAAATACTGTTATCGATACTAGTAGATTTCAATAAAGAAAAAATGGATATTGTCATTGCTTTGTTTAGACGAAAAATTATGACCATGGAAACAACTTTAAGTCAATGGCCCTGACTTTAAAGAAAGCAGGCAATATATTTAAATTTCAGATATTATCCAACCTAATTCTCAATCAGAAGCCAGAAATATGTGATTTTATTGATTTGGCACTGCAGAATTCATCATGAGTTGGGTTGAAAATACTGTTATTGATAAAAGTATATTTCATTAAAAAATATGAACATTTGAATATAGACACACAGATACAACCTATACTGTTTCAGCCTCAAATGCTTCTCTTTTCTTCACCTTAACTCCATACAAGTTTTCCAGGCAGGTCTTGTGACAGAAAACTCTTTTGTGCTGGCAGAGGGTTGGTATGATGATGGTATCTTCCATGTAGAAGCATTTGGATTGCCACCCCCAGAGAAAGCTGAGACAACAAGGTAGTTTTGTCATTGTCACAATTTCAATGGCAAAAATTAGCCACCAGAGAAATAAAAATTTAGTAATTGAATTCTCTTTCATGTGAAAAATAAAGATCTACATTGGTTTTTCCTTCCTCTACTTTTGACTTTAAATTTGTTTTATGCCTTTGTATTCATCTATGATAAAAAAAAAATAGGCCAGATATTAATCATGCCGAAATGAAATTGTCTGTGTTCTGTGTCCTTGTTTTGCATTAAGAAAAAGTTATTTATAATATCATCCATCTTTATTTCTTTGCAAGCAGCCAGTACTCTTTCATGAAAAGGTAAGATGGTTTAATTTTAGTTTCATTCTTTCATATTTTTCTCTGGCAGATCCTACTTTGGCAATATAAATTTTTTTGGTGGTCCGTCTCCAATTCAAGTGAAAGCCTCAACCCGATTGGCAAAAATTGAAGCCGAAAACACTGAAGTTATGTTTGTCATGTTGTCAGATGTTTGGCTGGATGATAGCAAAGTAAGTTTATTTTAACATTTCTTCTTATTATATTGCTTACACTTTTATATAATTCTCAGTTCAGAAATGTAAGGAAAATATATTGATCCCAATCGAAATGAATTGCATGTCGCTTCAAGTTCAAGAGTTATTTTAAACTGTTTATTATTCTGAGCTTTTAAATGTCAAAATTTGCATGAAATTATCTGTATCATGTAAGAAATATTGAATTTTTCTATCTTGCAAAATATTGAGGCAAAGAGAAATTTTCTTTCAGTTTCAAATGCCGTTTTTTACTTGTTTAAAATTCTGATATGGGACTCTTTGGCATTTTTTGTTTGACAAATGATCTGGTTCAATAGCAAACCTATAGTCAGCTGAGACAAAAAATTTTCAATTGTCGTTGAGCTATTTCGCAAATTATAATTGCAGCTCCCTTGTATCCAGAAAATATGGTTCAAATGCCATGTAATGCTTAGCTTTTTATTTGTTCACAATAACAAAACTTATAGAAAGAGTAAGGACTGTATTTACTTTTTTTTCTGACTGGTTTTTGTGTTAGTGGGTATAGTCATATAATGATGGATGCACAATAGAGCACTGCTTATAAATCCAAGTTTAATGACTGCAAGACATAATTTTTGTTTAAAACCTTAATTCAACCAAGGTAATTTGTCTTCGGAAAAGCTGTCTGAAAACAAAGCAATTTTAGTTTAAGTATGAGAAGTGTAGTGATTGAGTGAGCCTCAAAGAAACACTGAATAAGTAGCATCATGGATTTAAAAAGAAATCTTCACATACAAATCTATTTTTTTCCTTATTATTGCATGAATTGACCAGGCGATGTATAGAAAGCTCATCACTGTTGCTGAAATTTCTTTACCCCAGGTGATGGAGAAACTCAATACCCTTTTCATGGGATACTCAGCATTTCCACCAACTGCATTTATTCTCTGTGGCAATTTCCTCTCATCACCTAAGGTTTTGAGTCATGCAAAAACTTTACAAGGTATAGTTCTGACACACACACACACACACTCTCTCTCTCTCTCTCTCTCTCTCTCTCTCTCTCTCTCTCTCTCTCTCTCTCTCTCTCTCTCTCTCTCTCTCTCTCTCTCTCTTTTTTTTTTTTTTTTTTTCAGCCTAACAGGGTTGATGTTGAAAAAAGGGTTAAAAATTCCTGAAACATCAAAGAGAGAAAACAATTTCTTTTATCTATGCTCTATTTTTATGTCACCTTTTTCTCCTATTTTTGAAATGTCAGATATTTTATAAAGTATCTTTAAAATTCCTTTGTCTCTTTCAGTTATAAGCTTTATGTACAGGTTTTCTCTTGTTTTATTCTCACTTTTTTGGTTATTGCTCTGAACTTTTCAATGGTCATTTAATTTTTTAGTTTTGTAATAATGTGTGCAATGTAGCATATATAGGAAACCATAAACATGACAATTAACATGTTTTATATCTTTGTGTTTTGAACCTTCTGATCTCTCTTCTTTTGAAGAATGTTTTCGAGATCTTGGCTCAATGCTGTCCAATTACCCTGACTTAATCAACACCAGCCAATTTGTTTTTGTGCCTGGTCCTAATGATCCTGTTCATTCAACTATATTGCCAAGGTAAATTGGTTGATCTTTAAGGGATTACTACACAATTATGACTTAAGGTGTAAACAATCACCCAACCTGGACTTATATGAACAAAGAGTACAAATTCAAAATTGCATTTAAACGTTGTGCTTAAAAATTGGCTTTATCAGAATAGGCTAGTGACATTACAAATAATAGGAAATGCGATTTCTTTTTGTTCAAAATGTAAGTTCCGTTCAAAGATCAAATTTTTCATGCATTCATTCTATAATTTCTTATTTCACTCCAAATTTTAGACCAATTTTCGTAGGACGTTCTTTCACACATATGCTCTCTTCTCTTCCTTTCTTCCTCTCTCTCTCTCTCTCTCTCTCTCTCTCTCTCTCTCTCTCTCTCTCTCTCTCTCTCTCTCTCTCTCTCTCCAACTTTATGCAAATAATACTTTGTGTATTGTAATAATACTAATAATAATAATAGCAACAAAAATAACAATGATAATAATAATAATGAGGGTAGCAATCTGACTCCAGCTGCACAGTTATTTATAAAATCTACTAGTGAAAGCTGAAAGTGTAATTAACGTGTGAAGTGTAGATATAAGAAATGACATCTGTTCACTGATATTTATGCCTTTTGGTTTTAATGTTTTTAGCGTATGAATCCAGTGCGTTTCTTTATTGAGGACGTTGATGTTGTCTTGTCCTGGAAGGTGATCAATGGCTATAATGTTAACATTGTCAAGAGTGTGATGCGGAATATTAATAAAGTGTTTAGCTATTGATGATCCTCTGTCATTTAATTTATCAAATCTGAGGCTGGTAAATCTTTTTCATACACATTATCAGATAATGTGTACTGTTTTCTGCTTGTTAACCTGAAATTTAGATTAAGGTTGAGCTCTATTTAAAACTTACATTTTGTTTTATTCTTTTCTGTAAAACTTGGATGATATCATTTGAAATCATTGCCCAGGATATCTGAAAAGAGCTCTGGGTAGCAATTAGAAGTGATCACACAATCATTCATCAAGTTCTCACAAGAAACAAAGCCAGAGAGGAAACCTTTGGATTCTTCATTCTTTCAACTTGAAGCAATCTGACTTTCCACATCAGAAATTGTACAATCCTGTTTAAGAAAGAACCTTGAAATTCTTTTTTTTTTTTTTTAAATTCGTAGTCAACTTATGTAACATAATATGAAACTTTATTCTATGCTGAAGTATGCCTATAGTCTCTTGGTTGTAAATTAAACGTTTAGATTATTATTTTTATTAGTAGTAGTAGCAGTAGTAACACTTTTTTTCCCTTCTCTTCACTTACTGAAGACCTACTATCCCCAACTCCATCATTGATGCTTTCGTGAAGAAGGTACCAGGAGCAGTCTTCAGCTCTAACCCTTGTCGCATCCAGTATTGTACCCAAGAGATAGTTGTTTTTCGTGAGGACATAGTCACAAAAATGTGTAGGAACTGCATTAGATTCCCTAAAGATGGAAACATCCCATCTCATGTGAGTAATTTGAAATCCCAAATGTTGAATATGAAAGGGTTATGATAAAGCAATCTTTATTTGGAATGAATTCTCTTTACCTGCGTTTCAAAGTCATAAAACTTTTTTTTTACCTCTTCTCCTTTATTAGGTAAAAGGCTAAATGTTATGCCTTTTGACTTCCAATCTGTCCTTTCTCAAAAAGTGGGTATTGATTATGGGGCTATCTATTAAGCTCTGGTAATAATAATGTTCATTTGAATTCTCAATGCACTTTTCCTTTTTTTTTTTTTTTGGATTACTTCTGCAATTACTTATAAGCCTACTATGTGTTCCTTTTGCTGATAAAGCAATTTGGTGACTCCTTAATTTTTATTGGTTGATTAAATTTTTTTTTGGTTGTCTTTTATAAGTTTGCCAAGTCTTTGATGAGCCAAGCCCACCTATGTCCTTTGCCTCTGCATGTGAGCCCTGTTTACTGGGCTTATGATTCAAGCCTGCGTGTCTACCCTCTACCTGATCTTATCATCACTGCAGACAAGTATGATCCATTTGTTACCACTGCAATGGGAACAACCATAGTCAATCCAGTAAGTACATGAGTTAGAAGAAAGTAGTTCTTTTTATAAGATTTAAGCCCTGTGAGGAAGAGAATTTTTCATAAATTTACCGAATTCAGTATATTTTGAACAGCCATGTGAGCCTCTTCAAATCCTGTCCTTGTTCCAGACACAAATTTTCATCCATAACACGTAAGGTTGAACTTTTGTAAAATTTTAATGAAAAATAAATAGTGAAAATATAATTCTATGACAAGTAGGATATTTTTTCATCGACGAGTATCAATCTGTGCGAAAGTATAATACTGGGCGGTATAGTATATCGATATCACGTTGTATTTTTTTTTTTTTGTTATTATTTATGGCATATCAAGATTTGTAATTTAGTTGAAACTATCCAAAATATTGGTGCCATCGAGTCCAAAAAACTTCTTTCTCTCTATCTTCACACTAATAACTCTTATTTCTTCATTTCATAATGCAAATGTAGTTAGTATAACTAAGCAATTGTTTTTGTTTTGTTTTTTGGGGTGGGGGGAGGTCAAGATACATCATCCAGAGATGCCAAATTTCCGGATTTTGTCTGAGTTCAGGATGATCTTTGCCAAAAAGTTCAGAACTTCTCTTCTAAAAATTGTCATCATATATCAATGCAAGATCCTCATGTGTAATATGCTCTTCTAAGCCTTTAAATTTTGTTTTTAATCTAAGCTGTGCTTATATACAAAAGAGTTCTCATATTTCCGGAAATGTTTCAGTTTTGTTTCTAGCTTGCTAAGTTCTGTTTCAAAATGTGATTCTTCAAGAATAACTTTTTGCATGATCTAGATCGTCTAGGGAACTCTGACAATGAAGGAAAAGGCAATATTGATGAGGAAACCGTGTAAAATTAAGTGAAAATGGGTCTTCAGACCTAGATCTTGTCACAGGCAAAGGAGATGAAGAACTTGATAGTTGGATCTATCATATAAAACTATGTAAATCCACTCTTTGATTCAAAGGTTGGACCTGGCTCCACAAGAATTAGAATTTTTTTTTCACTTAGTTTGTGTCATTATATAGACCATTTTCCTCCCTTTATGTTTATCCTATTCCATTAAAGAATCCTTTTAATACTATTTTTTTTTTTAAATAAACGGGTGAGAAAGATTCTCAGTTATTTCCCTGCCTTTAAAATTGAAATATAACTAGTTCTAGATGTGGTTAGAATTGATAATGGTTAAAACACTTCATTGAAACAGTGAATATGTTTTTCTTTTTGTAATGTATATCTCTTTCTGTTTATATTATTCATTGATACCTGTTATTACCTTTAATTTTCTTTGGTTCTTTTATAATTTTGAGAACAGTTGTGTATTGTGTCGCTTAGTCTCTTGTGTCATCTTAGGGGTGTGGGAAAAGTTCAGGATTTTTTTTCATAGTCAGTTTGCACATGGGGAAGATGGGCAACCGGATGTCTATTTCTTACAGGAAGGAGGAGTTCGGCTGCTCTCGTGGGAGAAAAAAAAAGAGTGGGTGGAGGTGGTAACAGAGAAGTAAACAATAAGCATAAGTGTTGATTGTTGGTTGTGAAGATATTATGAGAGCTAAAGTGGAGGATTAAAATCTAGTGATAAACATTTCATGTTTTGTTGGCCCAGACCAAAGTTGGAAGTAAAACTGCACATTTATGTTGTGTTTATTCTGAATTTACTCACAGTGAGTATCTGCTGCCAAGACTCTGCTTCTTTCTTTCTATTGTAGCTGTGTTGAGTGAAGGCCGCAATGTACATATTTATTTTACCTAGTTGTTTGTGACTATCTCCAAACCTTTGATTAATGTATTTTTAATGTTGCTTTATAGGTTTCTTTGTATTTAGATTACTGTATATAGGTATTTATGAATATTGTGTATTAATGAAATTCATAAATTTGTTACCTTACAAGAAAAATACAACCCTTTATTGAACCTGAAAATTGTCCATACTCCAAAGGCACAAATGCAGAAATATGTAAAGTGTAGATATATGTGAAAAACTTTTTTATGTCAATACATCATTTCCAAGGAAAGGTATGAGACCTGAAAATTGTTTCTAACTTTCAAGAGCCAGCCAAGAAAATTTCAATGTCATTCAACTCCTGATCCTATGCAAACAGGTTTTGACCTTGGCCATGACTCTCTCTCTCTCTCTCTCTCTCTCTCTCTCTCTCTCTCTCTCTCTCTCTCTCTCTCTCTCTCTCTCTCTCTCTCTCTCTCTCTCTCTCTCTCTCTCTCTCTCTCTCTCTCTCTCTCTCTCTCTCTCTCTCTCTCTCTCTCTCTCTCTCTCTCTCTCTCTCTCTCTCTCTCTCTCTCTCTCTCTCTCTCTCTCTCTCTCTCTCTCTCTCTCTCTCTCTCTCTCTCTCTCTCTCTCTCTCTCTCTCTCTCTCTCTCTCTCTCTCTCTCTCTCTCTCTCTCTCTCTCTCTCTCTCTCTCTCTCTCTCTCTCTCTCTCTCTCTCTCTCTCTCTCTCTCTCTCTCTCTCTCTCTCTCTCTCTCTCTCTCTCTCTCTCTCTCTCTCTCTCTCTCTCTCTCTCTCTCTCTCTCTCTCTCTCTCTCTCTCTCTCTCTCTCTCTCTCTCTCTCTCTCTCTCTCTCTCTCTCTCTCTCTCTCTCTCTCTCTCTCTCTCTCTCTCTCTCTCTCTCTCTCTCTCTCTCTCTCTCTCTCTCTCTCTCTCTCTCTCTCTCTCTCTCTCTCTCTCTCTCTCTCTCTCTCTCTCTCTCTCTCTCTCTCTCTCTCTCTCTCTCTCTCTCTCTCTCTCTCTCTCTCTCTCTCTCTTTTTTTTTTTCTTCTTTCTGTCTTTCTCCTCCTAAAATCACCTGTGCCACGCCTTGTAGCTGATGGGTTTATCTCTCTAGTCTTCCCCACTGAGGTGTGTGCATAGGGAGCAGCATGTGTTGACCGTTTGGTGTTTGCTTGTTTGCCTCCTGGCTTCTTCCCTTGACCTTCTTTAAAAGAAGTGTTAACTGAGCAAAGCTGACCCAACCTTGGTAGTGATTTTGACCTCCAGCTGATCTGTTTGTCTTCAGCATTCTGTCTTGTGTCATTAACAGGATGAAACTAAACTGCAAGAGGTGACTGGCCTACATAAAAGGAGGATGTAATGTTCTAGGTTCCCACTGTTTTCTGTGTATCAAATAATTGTGAAGATGATCAACACAGAGTCAGTACAGAGAAGATTAATTGGCAATTAGGATTATTAGCTCACACATGGACTCTGACTTCTTAATTTTTTTCATTTTATGATTATAGATCTGATCATTTTAGATTTTTAATTGTGCAGAAGACAGCAATTATTTTTTTTGTAATTTTGATTAAGGTTGTTTTAATTGAATTTTTTTTTGCTCTGATATATTATTTAACTTATAAGTAAGACTGCTATGCTTTTTATTTTTTCTGTTAGGAGAAAATTAACTCTGTTTTGTTTTTAAGATATACTGTGCTTCTAGAGAATTGGAGATTGAAGTCCAATGTATTTCTTATTGAAGCGTCAGTGGGTTGCAGTACACTATTGAAAGTTAAATATTCTCTCTTTTTGAGTTGGTGCCATAGGGAAACAAAATCTTGAACTGTTTCAATCAAGTGAAATCTTTGTCAAAGATACACTTAGATTTTTAGGAGACAATGCTCCTTCATATGGGAGGCAGTAATGGCTATTCTCATCAGGTACATCCTGACCTTAGCTCCTCTCCAGCCCAGCCAGCTCAGGTGCAGAGCTTCCAGGGTCAGTATTGTCCAGTTATTCCTCCAGCTGTCATCCCTTGTCAGGACTATTTTGATCTCATCAGGACTCCTAGCCAACACGCGGCCATGTATAACCCAGGATTTGAACTGCCACCTCTTTCCCCTCAGTCCAGTAGTGGAGCCTACTCAGCTCCAACTGCTCCACAGCAGACCTTTCTGCATCAAATTCTCACAGGACAAGGCTACAAGAATGATTTTTTGGGATTTGGAAGCAGCAATAACAATAACAGCTTTTACTCTAGTGGTTTTAATGATAGTCCAAATTATTTTAACTCTGGTCAAAATTGTACCATGTCCAGTTGCTGTTTTGGTAATTCTGTGCTTCCTTCGGGTTTCTCTTCAATACAAGACTAGTGTCAGCTTAATCATCTGCATGGTTTACAATTCAAGATGTTTTCGCTGTGCATCTCTAATTATTTTTTACTGGTAAGAAAGATTGGTGATGTTTGGCTATTTTTTCTGCATGTAATATCTTCTTCACCAGCCTTAATATTGCATCATTATGTAAGTCAGGGCTGAAATTCGATCTCTTGTGAGACTACTTTTCAAAGACACACATACTTCTCTTACAAATTGGAAAATGTGAATTGTGATCTGTGCAATGTTTACATGCTATTTAAACATTAATTTGGAAGAAAAAAATAAACTAGAGATCAGATATAATTCATTCAATGCATATGAATGACCTTGTGTTAGACAAATTATTCTATTCTATTGATTTACCAGGACCTATGGAGGTTTGATAGAACAGTGTTAAGAGTTAAATAACAAAGATTGTGTATCTCAGAAGAGCACACAAAAGGTTAATGTTGGAGCCATTAATGCTTAGTTTTAAAAACTCCTGATAAAATGACAGTATCAATCAATGGATTTTCACTTAATAAAATAAGGGTTTTCTTCAAATTGGTTTTGATATATACATATATGGATTATGATAAAACTTTCATCAGAAAGTTAATAAAAAACAAATGCAGAAATTTTATTTTTTTTCCATTTTTTTTTCAGGGCTCATTTTCACGCACAGACTTTGGGTTTAAAGTGTATTGCCCGGCAACCAGAGATATTCAAGACAGTCAGGTTACCGATCCTGGAGATACCTCATTCAATGCTTCAACCTCTCAAGTTTCAGATCTCTCTTTGATGCAAGGCGTAGAAAGCCAAAGTCAGAGCCAGGTGCTTGATGACACCGAGGTGGAAACCTTAGAGTAGAAACTGATAGACTAAGGCAAAGTCATTTTCATGTTTTGAAAAGAAAATGTGCTTTTATTGGTATTTTAAGAAGAATGAAATATGACGGTTAAGTGATTGTGTTGGTTGCTGGCCTCAAAAAAAAAAAAAAGGTTTATTCCATTGTGTTCAAGAAATATTTATTCACTTGTGTTCAAAAGACATTACGTTATTCTGTGGGTATTCCCTGTATCATTCAGTATTTTGTGAAAAGTATGCATGTCAAAAAATGGATCCTAGGCTTTGAGTTCTTCCCAAGAACAAGAATTATTAAAATCGTTTTATGTAAATTCTTGAAGTTAAGATAGATCAACAAGGAGCTTGGAGAGTCTTAAAAGTTTTATTTTTGTGATCATGTATGTATATAGATGTTTCATTTGTTTTGGATTTCACCATATTGTCTATCGATAATCTTTTTAATGCCTTGTCAAAAATGAGCATTTCTTCTATTAAGAAAACTCTTATAGCAGGTAGAATAGACTTGCCTGTTGTTATTTTGATATGATGGGCACAATTTCTTCAAAGCTGCAGTCTTTAGTTCATAATGCAGATTTTCCATAGCTTGATTACAGTGGAAGCCTCACAATTCAAATTGTTTCAAAAGGATTACAACTTTGGATCAAGAAGATTCTAATTACAAAAAAAGGTCTGTGCCTGCAACAAGCAGCTCTCCCCTTACCCTGTATCAGGGTTACTACTGCCACTGCTTTCTTGTTGCATCAGCTCCTCAATTTGTTAGCGCACTGATCAACCTTTCTTGGGCAGAAACTAGCATTGCTTGCTGCTATACATGTAGTACTTTTGTTATTCTTTATCGGATGATATCAAGTTTGACTTACGGGAATCGAGCAAGAAAGACATCGAAATATGAGTCAGATTCTAACCAAGCCAAAGAGATAAAAAAAAGAACCTATCCTCTTAGGAAGTTTGGTTTATGAAAAAATTAAATTCAGTTTTTGAGATTTTGTATATTTTAACATTAGTAAGGCGCCTAAACAAAGATACATAGGTTTTGCCATTCGTTAAAGTTTTTATGAGTTGAAAAACTTTCATGTAAGTTGTATCTTTGATTTTTACAAATGATTCATCCTCAAAAGGCCGTATCATTTTTTTAACTGGGGGCTTTATTAGGGTTAGTATCCCAAGGATAGAATTAAATTATCCCAAAGATAGTTGATTATCTCATTTTGAAAAGGAAGCTATATTTTTTTTATATTTTCATAAATACTTAGAGGTATTGATGTTAAAAAATTTGCCATATTTTGTAACTGTGTTTTATGAATTATGTCTCTACTTGATTTTCAAAAGATAAATTGAGTTAAAAAGAATGTGAAGTAAATCAATTATGCACGCATTAAATTTGGCTATTGCCCTTGAATGGTCAAACACAGCTTTCATGAACATAATACACACTATACACTGTATCAAAGTTTCCCAGTGAATTCAAGGAATCAGTGCTCTACTGTATATACATATGAATATAGCCTTGCAAAAGAAAAATACCATGTTGACATTCTTTTAAAAATATAGTTGCTTTTTTTTTCTGTGTGATTGCATGAGAATGTTGAATTTTGGTGAAATGTATCATCTAAGCATTTTGTACCTTAGAAGTTAGAATGAGCACTTCACTGCAGTCACAATGGCAAACATAATCGAGGTTTAAAATAAATTTATCTTTCCATGAGGCACACTGCTATTGGATCTTAATACAGAACACCTCAGACTCAACAAACTACTTTGATCATTTTTAAAAGTTCTTTGATTGCAAGGTTCGTTGGAGCCACAACATAAGACATCATAGGGGAAGTAACCAGCCAAAGTCGAATTACCACATAATCTCCCTTGTTTTTATCAACTAACCAAGTTGCTTTATAAAGCCACTCTTTTCCCTTCCCACCATTGCCCAAGTTACCGCCTCTTTGGCTCTTTGATCCTGTATCATAATCTCCCCATACATTGGCTGCTGCCTTCCCCCTCTCTTCTTATTATCTTCTCCTTGCATGTCAATACTTTGCTTTCCCCTACCCCTAGTATTACTACAGCATAATGTAGCCTGTACCGTTGGTGCCCAACACCTACCTATACACTTCAAGTATTTCTTAACAGCCGACACGGGACCTTTTGATTGAAATCAACTATAGTGGATTTGCTAATACTTGTACATGTGCAGTTTATTGAACCTGAGCACGGGTCTGAGATTAGTTCGTTTGATTCATTGTATTTTAAGAGAGTCACAGAAAGAAAAAAACCTGGACTTTGCAATGTTCATTGAATTCAAGTGTTCTTTGAATCGGACTTCATTGGATTCAAGGTATACTGTAGATGTATTTTGGTGAACAGAAAACCTAAATTCTCATGTGGGTATATATCCTGCCTCGTTGTGATGAGAAATGCCTCATATTACAAAAATAATAATACATCAATTATTTAAAACAGAAATAGGAGCATCAGCACTGCTTTTCATCACTAATATTGATCATGACTCTGAGTATTTGGAATATGTTGATTTACAGTGCACACCTGATAAATCAGCATTACAGGGACCAACGAAATTGCATCGAGTTAGGAGATAATAAAATTTATATTTTTAGAATCTCAATAACTTTTTAGGTCTGCTTAAAGCTCTACAATGAAGGGACATAAAGAGGACTGGGTTCAGCCTCACTTTTAATACCAATATAGAAATAAAAATCATCCCATAACTAGATCTAGAACCATAGCACATCCCTACATCCCTCCCCTCCTTTAATCCCGAACGCCGTGTGGGCAAGACCGTGCACTGCTAGCATTGGGCTCAAGGCCTGAGGCGCCAGCCCATTCCTCCCTATCTCTCTCTCTCTCACACACACACAAAGGTGTTTGTCTCTCTACGATCTTCCTTGCGCATCCAATACCCTTCCTATTTCTTTTCACACAAACCTCTGCCTTAAGTTGCACTGGCCCACACACTATAGATCTTTAGAACTAACTCATGAGGCTAGGCTGAAAGTTAAGACATTTTGGGTGTCGAATTAAGAGAAATTGGTGGACCAAAATGTCAATTTGGGTGAAAATTAATCAGTACAGATAAAGTGAATTTATTTGGGACATTTACATTGACTTTAGAGAAATGTTGACTTTGAGATGTCGAATTAAGTGGAGGGCACTGTATATGCAGTATGCAATTGACAAAAGTGAAGAATTTTCTCATCAAAATTAGTGGAAAACTCAAAGTATTCATAGCATAAAGAAAAAAATCATGAGTCAGTCAGTCATGTTTGTGACATTTGAACTTAAATGTGAAGCGACACTACAAAATAAGACCTTCTGTGGCATAAATTTTTGGGTAAATTCCTAAAGAAAGCTTGAAATTTTTGCTTTTTATACTGTTCTTATTTCTAACCTTCATATTGTTTCAGAAGTAAACTAAAAGTACTTTAATTTTAAAAACTGAGGATAGGATTTGAAGCCTTCATGAGGAAAATGACATTTTCCCAAGTAGTCATCTGCCACAAAACATCTCATTTTGTGTGGTTGCTACACAATTACAGTCAAGTGAATGTTGCGGGTTGTGCTGCATGTCTGAACTATAAAATAAGAGTTTTAGTCATTTATTTCACATACATTGTATCCATCTTGTTAGGATTGTTTGGCATTAATTCTTTGACATACTAGTGAACCAAACCAGTTTCAGCCATGATTTTGTCTAATTTAGATTTTTCTAATTCTGTTTGTTCATGTCACGATTGATATTTTTAAACTAAAGATCATATGAGCACCATTTTATTCATTTAAAAATGCTTTTTATGAAAGCTCAACTATTATAGAACCAAATGATTTAGAGGAGTGAGATCTACCATGAATTTATAATGAAGCAATTTTTTGTTCCAATTGCAATAATATCCCATAATTAAGAAATCTATGCACCCTTCACTTGGCTAAATTTGGAATTTTGCTAAAACTTAGTCCAAATGTAAATAAAACGAGATGACTTTTCAAAAGGTTCCTTTTTAACCATAGTCACAACATATTAGAATTTAAAAAGAAATTACAGCTTGAAGACTACATTTTGCACATATAACAAAGAGATATTTTCAACAATATCCCAGTGTTCATGTGTTTCCTGTATAATTTGTGTGATGTTCAAAACAAACAAACACGCACATTTTTCTTATGAATTTTTGTCACATTTTGTGATGGTGATTTTCTCCGTCCTCCAGCTTTTGTTCAGTTCATTTTCATAGTAAAAAGGTTATTGATATTGTAAAAGGAATGATCAAATAATGTAATTCTTGATTCATCATTAAGGAAAGAAACAATGTTTTGCAATATTATTAACGCATTGTGTCATCATGGTCTTTTCTCATAAAAGCCTTTTAAAACCTTCAACGTGATTGATAATTGATCCAATCTGATTCATCAGCATTGCCATACATCAATTTTTTTTTTATTGTAGAAGCTACCTTGGCATGTTAAATCAACTGAGCTGAAAGTAAAGATGTTCCTCAGTATTCCATGCCTATGTTATATCGACATTTCTGAGTTCACAGCTGTCACTGATTCACCAAGGCTTATTTTGTTTCTCTGACACTGTCAGAACTTTCTACTTTCAAAAGAAAGCCAATGAAGCCCACTTCGGCTAGAGCTGGAACAAAGAACTCTCCAAGAAGATTTTGTATGCATCGTTCTGTGTAAATGTCTCTGACAATCGAAGCGTCTGAGATCAGCGATACATCTATAAATTTGATAAATACTTTAAAATTTTGGTGTTATGAAGCTTTATGCTGCAGTACTGAATCATGTGGTTTAAATATTCAAATCTTCAATAGCATTCACATTTAAAACTACATGTATTTTACTGGACACCAGCAGAGCAAAAAAGGTATGTAACTATGTATGACACAAGCTAAGTTTCAATCATTGATACATCTGAGTACCCTAGAACTATTTCATCTCTTCCATCTCTAGCAGACTCATTTAAAACGGATTTAAAAGCCATTTTAGAGTTCAGAGTGCTTATGTTTTAGATAATAACTATTTTGGATGTGTATGAGGCAGTTTAGATCAACATCTAGGTATATAGCCTAGATCTATGTTACAATTACTGTGATATAGATAGGTTTCCCCCCATTTGGTGGTTGTAATAACATAGGTAGGCCTATCTATGTTATATTATATCTTAAGGTAATTTCAAGTGACAAAGTTCTATATTTTGTGTTACTCTCAGGACTAAGGTGTAATGATGACACCATTTACGTCATCTACAAGTCTGCGTTTTTTGTGTATTTGATGTTCAAAATAAGAATTTTCTGTTTGATGTGAACATATATTGACAATAAGTAACTAAAACGAGCATTTATAATAAATTTATGAATTTATATGACTTTTGGAAAAAAACAACTTCTATGGCAATGATTGACAAAGAGTGACAGAAAGTTTGCTTTCTTTACAAAAGTGTTTTAATTTTCAGTTCAATATTTCATTGGGTATAATTACATAGTATTTTAACTCAATTCATCATTTGAAAATCAAGTAGGGACATAATTCATGAAACAAAGTTATGAAATGTGTCAAAGCTTGTTCTATCATCATGTGACTCTAAACTAAGTATTTATGACAATATTGGAAAAATATAGCCTTCTTTTCAAAATGAGATGCTTAACTATCTTTGGAATAATTTTATTCCTTCCTTGGGATACTGAGACTACTATGAACTAGAAATGTTCATTTTATACATAAAATTACAAAATGAAAAAGCCCCAAGTTAAAAAATTGATATGACCTTTTGGATTGCGTCCCATAAAAATAAAAAATTTGAACAAAAAATATCCATTGGTGTATCAAAAAAAACATTGAAAAATACACATCATTTCAAAAGTTTTAAAAACAAACTTTTCACTTAGAAGGTAACCTGTGAATTGAAAAGTAAAAAGGCACCAATAACTCAGCAACAGCAGAACATACTTTGGAATCTAAATTCCAATTGAAGCTAGAAGAGTAGACTTAAATTCTGATTGGATTCTAGCTATGGCTTCTTAAGTGATACCTGGGTTGCTTTTTTTCAATAAACAACAAGTTTTTCACTCAAATTAGACACACAAACCAACCATATGACAGTTGGTGGTGCCAACTCCTTTTTTTTTTTGGCCAACAACAGAATTAAGCAACAGGCATGAAACTGTTTAAATCTCAACAAAGTGATCAAGCTTCATGTAACCAGACATGTTTTACGTATTACAGTGTTCCAAAAAGTGAAATTATTTAATGAAGTGATTTTTTCTCAGCAACCGTTTATCTATCTCTTCAATTAGTGATCCTAATCAATTTCAAAGTGTGTTCTGAGAGTAGGCCTAAATTATTAATATAAAGCAAAAAATTCGACACACGGCTAAAGTGCCAGTCTTGGGGAAGCATATGTACTTCTGCACGTTGTTGGTCTCTCAACAAAGAATAAAATTATTGGTCACACAACAGTAAGGTTAAAGATTAATCTTTTTTTAAACAATATCCCTTACAAGTTTTCAAATGCAATTTGGTATTTTCTTATGTAAATAAATTGAAAGTCATAGTTTTATTTATTCTCTGAGTCCTGTAATCCATATTGTATTTTTAAATAAATTTTACAATATTAATTGTGATGGCCCAATTCTTCCCTTTCCCTGATGAATTGAGAAAAATGCATTACGAAATCATAGCAAAAGAAACTATTTTATTTTTTATGTAATAAAGGTTCAAAAATCAGCCTGACATTTTTTCTCTAAGTTTAAACATTGGTATTAAACAATAACAAAAAATTCCTATTTCAGTGTTGATAATATTTACAGTGACAGCATTAAAAGGACCCGATTAATAAGCTGTTTACTAATTATTGTGTAAAAACAGTATTAGCATTGACAGTCTTACAGTCACACACACACCTATCTCTCCCAAATATGTCTTAAACAAAATGTATAGAAATGGCTCAAACTGTTTCAGTTGACACACATTCAAGAAAAAAATTATTTTCCAACAGAATAAAATTTCAACTCAATAGAAACTACAATTTACAAGTCGATTATAAACAAAGAATTATAATATACATGTATATATATATATATATATATATATATATATATATAGTTTGCCCTTGAAATCAAACCAAATTTAAAATGACGTTTCTTTCAATGTAAATTTGAACAAGTCTTAATCTTTTCACTCATCTATTCCAGCAAAAATAAAAAGCAAACCTGGATAAAAAAAAAAAAACCACATATAATATTTATCCCATTTTGTTCAACAAAGTGACACTTTCATCAACAATAAAATCATCGCTATAAAAATTGGGAGACACAAGGGGTTTATACCTTAAGTTAGTGTCGCTGTCAACATGAGTTGCCAATTTTTGGTTGAGCAGCCAGTGGGCCTTGATCAATTCTTGTCTTTCCTCAGAACATACTTTTATCCTCTGAAAAATAAAATACAATATTTAGATGAAAAAGCAATAATAATAATAGTAATGATGGCATCCTTCATATCCTTCCAATAAAAATAATTTGAACCAGGAAAATTTAAATTCTATAAGGAAATTTTCCCTTATCAAGTTATATGAAAACAGAAATCGATTAGAGCACTTGTGATGAAAAAAATTTGGTCATTTCAAAGCCACTAGATTTGCTTTTGTTGCCCTGAAAAGCACTATTTCTGTCCACAGGAGGCAGTACAATTGTCTGAGTCCAAAAAGTTTTGAGTGTATGTATACTGTTAGTGCTTGCTAGTAGGGGTGAAAAGGAGAGGGCATCTGATCAGATGTGAATGGTTATGGAGAAAAGCGAAATGCAAGAGTAGGGCCCTTGTAAAAAAAAAAAAAAGTAAGTGCATGTATTATTTTTTTTCTCCCTTCTTCCAATTTCTGTTAATTTGAAATAAAAATTTTTTATTCCAGATACCTTAAAATAGCCAGCATATGTAATTGCAAAGCTTGATGCTCATAAACACACAATTCTCTAACATGTTTTATAACATTCGCCCATTTACAATAGCAGCAGTAGTGAATAAATGCAATGCTATTGCTAAAGAGTCTATGACTCTAAGACTTCCTTTGAATCAAAGTTAAGGCTACATAGTGAAATTTACTCTGCTTTCTCCCCTGCAACTTTCAATTTTATCTCAAAACCAATAAGTTTTTAGTTTAGTGCTGCAATTCCTAAATCACCCATGGCCTTACATTCCAACTTCTGCTGATCTGAAGATTTGTTTCTAGGTATTTAAATATCATATATATATATATATCCCCCCCAGTTTTTTGCCATTTCAAACCTCAAAATTTGCCAAAAATTTGCCTTCAGTTTAACAAAAACCAAATATTTAAAACAAGAGGTAGGCTCCTACTGTAAAAAAAAATAGCAAAAAAATGTACAATATTGATGTCATAACATTAATATTTTACATGTATTTACTAATTATTTAAATGCATGGAAATAGCTATAAGGCTTAAAATGAAAATAAATATAGAAATGAAGAGAAAATAATGACTTAGAAATGGAAAAATTACATCAGAGTTTCAAAGGAAATAAAATTATTATAATAAAGGAATACCAATGCCCTCAAGTTGTCTTCATTGGGGCTCCTTCTCCTCTCAGAGAACACAAGATTATAAAAAGAAAAACTTTTTTCTGCATCAGCAGAGTTTAAACAAGCATGAATGTACTTAAAAGCACACTCAGCAAGCTTAGGAACATCTGACTTGACGCTGTTCCAAAAGACTGTAAGGTTGAGTGAGATAACCCCAGACACCATAATAGAGAGATTCTCTTAGAAATCAATTGTTTTTTGCCTTTTTGTTGAAGGCCCATTTGAACCTTCCTCTGCCTATCTCTCTATCTCTCTACTGCTCGTCCATGCTTATCTGATTTTTTTGTGGATCTCAATGGAAGATTTTTAGTGTAGTCTAAAACTAGATTACAGGATGTGCAAGATTTTTTTTACCACTCACATGAGTACACCCTGCAAACTCTGCCGTGTAGTTATATTTTTGCCTGCTTGTTTTTTATTGCAAGAATTCTATCTGTGATTCTATTAAAAATGTCTTTAATAATATTTCCCGTGTTGGGAAGTGGATCTACAGTGTCAAGAGACGAAAGAAAAGCAAGGAAAAGGGTTGAAGAATGGATGGTATGTGAAGCCCCCCACAAGAACGAGGTAGGCTTAGATTAGGAATTACATACTTGTTTTTTCACAATTTTTTGTACTTTCATTTCTTTTAAAACAAAAAAAACGTGACTGTAGTCTAAAAACAGAGAAAATTGCGGCTTTTGCGGCCAAATAAAAATTTGCAGCAATTTGCGATCAAGGATAAATTTGCAGTCACGTCACGAAAAACTGCGGCGACAGATATATACTCAAAGTCAGATTACATATGTCAGTTGCTAACATCAATAGAATTAAAATGCAGATTTGCAGACTTGACCAGTGCTACTTTACCACATCATCTTACCTTTGACAAGGTATCAAGACTATTCGGCACTTTGTCCAGGCCACTGATCCCACATACTTTGTCCACTTGAATGGAACTAAATCTCACAGTCTCTGGCTCCGTTTCCAGGACAACACAAGACTTTCCCTGAAACACCAACCACATTATGATTAGAGTAGAGGGAATGAAAACAAGAACTAACAAAAGTAGCAATTGGTCATTGAGTGAAAATTTCCTTCATGCCAATTTAATTGTATCCGATTCAAATGTCTAATTAATATTAAATTAATTTTTTAAGTACATATTTGGATATATGCAGTAATTGCTTTAATTCATTGCCTTATAAGAGGGTCAACAATATTGATGGTATCAAAGGCCACATAAAAGTAGGCCTATCGTACCAACAAATTTTATCAAAGGTTACATAAAAAGTTGGGTTTTTTTTGTATCATATCACCTGCTGCACATACAGTTGTTCCCAATACCCTTTTACATATTTCTACATACCTAGGGTGATTAAAACGTTAGTTAACAAAATAAGAATTGTAGAGCTTAAGTGTAGGGTGGTGCTTAGCAGAGGTAACAAATATATAAGTTATGAATGAAAATGATTTAATTAAAAAAGAAAGAGGGTTGGCCTTTGGGGAATGATAAAACTTGACATCAAATTTGGTGGACATTATCTGCCTTGTGGCTTGCACCAAATCGGCATTAGTCTATTTAAAAGAAAAAGGAGTCAAACAGTGATGGTATTTTCCAAACCTATCTGAGCAGTGAATGACTTTTTAGTTTGAAATGGAAAGATCCAAAATGCACCAAAAGGACAATCAGTACATATATGATATCATTTTCTAAACGAAAAAAAAACCTGTAAACTTGTAGTTATAAGAGACTAAATCAAAATGAGTGATTTTATCATTCCCAACTGTTACTCTACTTCCCTGAAAATAAATCAAATTACTTAGTAGGTGTAATTTGATTTGCCAGCTGTTCCTAAGAAGGAGACTTCACCCAATTAAATATGACTATAACAAGGTGCTTCATTATTGTAGCATTTTTTTTCTTTCAAATACACGTACAACATTGCCATTCTTTACTCCGGATATTAAGATAAACTTTATAAAAAAGAGACTGTAAAAAAAATTATTCAATAACATTATAATATACTTACACAATAATAGATGTTATTGTTTGCCACTTTTCTTGCTTCTTTAACACACTTGAGAGGCATTTTTTTCCTGGCCTTGGCAAGTTGTGATATGGCTGTATGCATATCAGGTTCCACAACGCTCTCAATGTACTGTCTCTTAGAGACATCAATAGGCTCAAAGCCTATGAGAATCGAAGAAAACAATTTTTAATAGAAATTGAAATGCCAAAACATGATGAATTTCAGGAACTTTTACACTGAGGCAGTTTTATTATTTTTGCTTGACCCAGGAAAATAGAATTGAATTTTATGTAAGGATGACCAGGATCCATTTATTTTAAATCATTAAATGTGTCAGTCTTCAGTCAAACCACTTTGGGCAAATGTATAATTAGTTACCTAGAAACATATCCCAAAAAGGAGAGACCATGAAAGAAGAAAAATTCATGAATACAGCAAAAACTATCAATTTGTGAAAATGGTCATGAAAAGATAGTGAGTGTGTAACAATAATAATATCTAGTGGCATATCCTCATTAAATTCAAGGTCTCATAAGATGGATACAAAATTTCCACACATAAAAAAAATAGAATGAAATAAGATATTTAAATGATGTTAAGGTACCAAATCATATATATATATATTATATAAATGTAAATTCAAAATTTACTTTGCAAAGCAATCTGTAGTGACAATTGTTATTGCAATATCAAAAAACCTGTCTGAAGACAAGCTAATCAAGAAAAGTAAGTTTGCGACACCTGGAACCATGATAATCAATATCAGAGAGAAATTAAACTCTCAATTTGTGTAAGATAGATTTTTAAATGAAATAAAAAGAATGCATGTACATTTAAATAGTAAATGGTAACTCTATAGTTGAAATTGTGGCCCCCAAATAGAAAGATCCTTGATTTGAATACCAAACAGAAGATCAACATGCTCAATTCAACTCCATCTTAAAGTCTGAGTACAAATTGAGCCGCATGCAGTTTCTACCCGCCACTCACTTGGCAACTCTATCAAAGTATCAAAAGCGTTCCAGATATTCTAGATTGTGAGGAAGAAGGTAAAGATGAAGGTAGTCATTGATGTTTTTACTTAGCGATCACCATGGGCAGTTTTTGTATGATTTTCTTTTAATATAGAACTAGATTGCTGGATTTATTCTTGTAATAGATGCATACAATCATCATGTTGTATCACAGGGAGAAAAATTATTAACAAAACTGTAAAATCATCTACTGATCTAAATATATAGATTTACGCATATAATTTTTGATGTATAAATCATCCTTTCTCAGAAGGTCAACCCTAAAACGTCACATTAGACTTAATGTTTTATTTTGTATTTTTTTGCCTAAGACTTGTTTTAGTAAACACCAAAGAGAAATGTTTGAATTTAAAAGAAAATGGCTTTGGAGATAAATTTTTAGACCATATAAAATAAATGTTTGGTTTTCATGACTACAGACTGATCTTCCAGACGTTACTGATGACAAAAAAGTTTAGCTACCATATTTATAAGCAAAGATACCATACCAGTATTACTTTCAGAGAGAAACTCTGAAAATAGATGTAATTAGCCATTCAAATATGATAGTTCAAAAGAAAGACTCATAATTAATGGTAGTAATGGTTGTGTTTGCAGATTTTAACCTTATTTGAATTGCTGTGTAATTTGGCTGCATTTTGATTCCTCACCAAAAGTTAAAGCCTAGTGTTCCTACAGTATTTATAAGGAGTGTATGAATAAGTCTATGAACACATTTTTCTTCTCGATGCTACAGTGACATAATGTCTATCATTGTATTATTTGAGAAATCAGGAAGAACTTGTTCGAGAATTTCGTGTTTGCTCTTTTTAAACTGATTTAGGCTTAAGTGTAAACTGTCTGGACGTTGATTCTTCACCAAGAGCTACAGACTAGAGTGTCTACAGTGTTGATCAAGAGTCAACAAATTAATCTACGAACATTTTCTTCTTCTCTATGTTACAATGAGATAATTTTCTGTCATTGTAACATCATGAAGATCAAAAAGAACATGGATCTACATCAGTTCACTCTGTTTTAAATAATTATCAACCTGAAACTAACTAAGACATGCAGTTCCTACTTTTCCCATCCTAGGATTTAAAAAAATAGTTGAAATGAGACAGAGAAAAATACTTAAAAGCCCATAAGAAACGGAAGTAATGAATCTTTTTTGCGTCATCATAAATTCGGAAGAACTATGATAATGCCTGGTCTTTTGTATTCAAGCCTGAAGTTTTAAACATGCTTAGGTTTATCTAAAAAATAAAATGATTAAATCTTTTGAAACATGTACTACAAAAAGA
This sequence comes from Elysia crispata, assembly GCA_033675545.1. Taxonomy (NCBI): domain Eukaryota; kingdom Metazoa; phylum Mollusca; class Gastropoda; family Plakobranchidae; genus Elysia; species Elysia crispata. The sequence goes on along the minus strand of JAWDGP010000590.1, from coordinate 1,071,391 downwards.
AAAAGCCTTCAGATTTATATGAGGCCTTAATGCTTCCCGACGTTATGGTGAGACACTTTTTTCTTCCACATTATCCTCTAGCTGCAATGACAGAAATGTAACTGAATGGCCCCTTGTCTATTGAGACTAGCATTAGATTAAAAGTTCAGATGAACAATGGTTCCGCCCCGAAAGTGAAAATAAACAAGGAACAAAGTATATTCTGGAAGTTAAAGTATGACATGAAACTATCTAGTTTGTTTTCAGAGGCCCAATCATATTTAAGGGCTTGCATTCACTCTGTTTATTGTGGTGAAGTGAATTCTATTTTTACCATCCTTCTGTGTACAGGCATGTAGCAAGCTAGCTAGGCTTTTATAACAGCTGATCTGCTCTGCTTAAAGATGGTCTCTATATGACATATAGCATAACGTCAGGGAGCACATATTAAAAACGAAGTGATTTTTCGCAATAGTATTATGGATAATAGCTCCGTGGTGGAAACGTTATTCGCAATAGTGGCAAGCCAAAGCACTCTCCTTTTTGAAAAATTCCGTAGCAACACCTCGAGCCGCTAGAAAAAGGAGCAGTCTTTTCTTTATACACTGCATTCGAATCAATATCTTGACCCCACGGTTTTGTGCAAGACATAAAGTTCTGAAAATAATGTGACCCTTTTTCGAAAAATTAAAATTATGCAAAAAAGCTCCAAATCTTGTAAAATTGTTAAGCCAAGAGTCCCCAAATATCAACAAATTATGCAAAATTGGTTTAAAATATGGCAAAAAATTTGATAAACTATACAAAATGTGCATAAAATATGCTCGGTGCATAAAACCGTAGGTCAAGAATTAGAGTGGAGGACTAGGATGAACTGCTGGCGGAGAGAAAGAGAGAGAGAGAGAGAGAGAGAGAGAGAGATAGAGAGAGAGAAAGAGAGAGAGAGAGAGAGAGAGAGAGAAAGAGAGAGAGACAGAGAGAGAGAGAGAGAGACAGAGAGAGAGAGACAGAGAGGGAGGGAGGGGAGGGGGAGGAGAAGGGAGGGAGAGATTTTTTCTGAGTTCGAAACAGATCAAAACATGTAGCTGGCTACTAAAGAGAAAATGTGCACCTAGAGCAAGTGCCTTGAAACATGATTTGGCTGTCAATGACTCCATGCAAGTCCCGACATGACTTTAATTTTGATTTTAGTACCAGTAAGCTTATGAATGTTGTTCTACTTTCCCCGCACCACATAGACCTATACATAGGTCTACTAATTTGGTCAGGATCCGTTAACACTTGATCTAAACATCTTTGACTTCACAGATCTACGATTTTAGAGGCATACATTTTGATAGAATTACAACGTTCTACCGAAAATAAATTGAGAGGATCCAAGAAACAAATTTTGAGACCGAAATTCGTAAGAGTAATACTCTAAATGCTGCACGTTTACAGCTTTGGCCTAGGCTAGGAATAAGCAGTCACAGCACCATTGTGATTAATTAACACAGCAGAGACATCTGCAATACTGTTATTATATTACGCATAACAGTGCAGGATTATTTGCAACACTATTATGGATAAGCTGCAGGGTTATTTGCAAAACCGCGTCACCTCAGCCCTACTTTAGTTCAGCGTAACTTGATATTTAATTTCCCTTGGAGTCAGTTAAGCATAACATCCTTGTAGGACGTTATGCGCAATTATTTTCTGATTTTTTTACACTATCTAACCTAATTTTATAATACTGTAAATTAAAAACAGGCAACAAAAATGACAGGAAAATATACAGTTTTCTCCTTTACATATAAGAAAAAATGAAGTGAATACATTAAATGCAGCTTTAATTACAGCTTATTTTATAAGGGCACCTTTTTTCTTCTTTTAAAATCAAATTAGTAACTTTAATTAGGTGTAATTAAAAATCCATTGCAAAAAGCCATAGTGAAATTTTCAGTAATGAAAGAAGAAGTATGTATAAGCAACTTACAAAAAATTGAGAGAAATGGCAGCTATGGGAAGACTTGCAGTGGCTTTTCAATTATGTCATACAAGAATAAATAGACTTTTTGCTGTAGTAAAATGCTACATTTGGGCATATCAGAATAAGATTTAAAGAGAACTATTTAATTACAGCAATAATTTATGATTATATTGTGTATATCACAATGTAATCAATGACTAGTTTAGTATCACAGTGCCAACATAGATAAAATGTGCTGTCATTATGTGGTTCAACTTGTTAGTGTCATTAATTATTCCTGCGGCTCTAAAAGTTCTTCATAAGAAATGATTTGAGGGCTGCTCTGTTTGCCCTGCTCTCTCAATAACCCTGTTTTGTTTTATGTGCAGGATTCATTGACATTCTAATATGTGTTGTTTTGGAAATGGTTTATTTGGAACTGCTTGTTGTACAGCAACATATAGTTGTTAATGATTTAATATCTTGGACGCAGTCTTCTGTAATAGGTTTTGCATGTGAAATTGTTACCTTATTGAATGCATCATTCAGATATTCCAAAAACAGTTTGACTGGGCAAGCCCCATCTATAAGAAGTTGGTTGTTTGTGCATGCTTGTAACTATCTCTTGAGTGAGATCTTTGTAAACTCCTGGAGTTAGTATTTCTGGTAGTAGTTACTGACGAAAGATCCATTATGATATACTTGTGTGATTCTGTGTTTATTTAGGACCTTATCAATGAGTAGGCTACAGGACCTGATCTGGTTATTATTTCTAGTAGTGGTTACCTATAAAAGATCTATTATGTGTAGGGAGGCTGGTATATAACTTTTATTTATTTGTGGTAGTAGCAGTAGGCCTTTAGAACAGATCTTTAGTGTGTCAATTATCAGCTTGTGGGTGGAGCCAAGTGCACTTCTAGCTTCTTAATATTATTAGACTAAGTTTAATGACAGGAAACTAGTCTCCGCCCCTCTAGCGGTTTATTTCCATTTCTATAATAATTCAGAAGATACTTTGTTGTAATGATTGCATTGACTAGCCGATCTATTCTTTCGTTCCTGTCAAGCTGGCCAGAGAAGATTTTCTTCGGTCGGCTTGGGACGTACTTTGAGTCGGGGAACTTGGGGAATTTAGGGAAACTATTAGTCGTACTAAATTTATGTGATGCTTTGATCGGGAGTTGCTAAATATCGTTCGTAGATGTAACGACGGGTTTCATAGATTCTATGATCTCAGTCAGGTGATGTTTTAGTTGGGGAAATGGGTTGTTCTGTTCGACAGAGTAAATTCTCCTCAGTCAGCATTGGCCCTTGTTCTAGGGAAGTTGGACGACGAACTGGGAAACCAGGGAAGTCTTTGACCGGGGACTATGCCGACTGAGTTTGTACTATAAATTGTAGACCTCGGAAAGACTCGTTGTCAGTACCTTTTTGGAGTATCTAGAGGCCACGTCGGATAGAAGTATTGACACACTGAGAAGTTCTTGTGACCATTCTTAGTGGATATTATTGAAGTATTGTGGAAATTACTACTACTGAGAAGTTGTGTTGGATTATCATTTGTTGCAGTTCTACATGATTATCACCATGACTCGGGGCAATTTTATCGGGCATTTTGTTTCGATATTTGCTATTCTGACAATTAGGCATTTTTATTGGGCATTTTGTTTCGATATTTTCTATTCTGACTATTAGGCATTTTCATGCGATTTTGTTTAGTTCTTAGTATCTTCTATTCTGACCATTTGTTTTAGTATCTGATCTTAGTATATTATATGCACTTTATCTTGAGTATCTTCGTGGTGCTTATCATTCTCACCATTTGTTAGTATCTTTTATCCCGTAATTGCTTTTGGATCATCTTTGTATTTTATTCTTTGAGTGAGATTTGCTGTCATTCATTGATAATTGAGTATTCGTGGAATAAACTTATTATAAGTGGTAACTTTAACTTCTCTTTTGTGTTCTTCCTTTTCTGGAGTGTAGCTATTCTATTCTTGTCAAGTCTTGACACCCACTCATATTAGAAGTACTCCACTGATACTCAAGGACCCGAGAGTGTGAACTCTGTAGTATTGCACGGCTGCTAGGCACGCTACCATAACCAGTTAGAGCCTGCAATTACTTAGAGTAGGAAGAAGCAATGAGCTTCTATAGATAACTAGTGGGTCCTATTGCAGTAGTAACTAAGTAAGTTAAGGAATCCACCCGGCTAGTTACATATGAGCTACAGGGCCTGATCAGGTTATTAGGTGTGTGTGTGTGTGTTCAATAAGTGATAATCATATTCTGTATATTCCATTTGCTTTTCATATTGCTTCTTGTTTTGTTCTGTTTTTTTTTAAATCGAAACAACCCTGATCTTGTTTTAATTGATCATTAAGGGATTCAGCTTGCTTCCGTTCAGCCCCATACAGGAGGAGTGGGGAATGCTTGTTTCCTATAATCTATTAAATTATTATCCTGTTAAAAATCACAGTCACGAAATATTTATTATTTCAAAATGTATTTTAATTTTCTTAATCTTTATGCACATTTATAAAAGATATTGTGAAAAAAATACAAAAGTTGCACTATGTTAAACATTTTATAATCAAACAAGTTAAATTTAGCTGACTATGATTCTTGAGTTTTAAGAGATTTACAGAACTTAACTGATGTAAAACTACAAGATGAAGTTTTCAAAATATTTTGCCATTACAAAGATTTTTATGTCAAACATTTCTGAAACTCTTCTGAAGTTAATATGTAAAAATCAATGCTAGTTTCCGCATTGATTTTTTTACAAATTTAACTCTTTCAGTCCGTGCCCCAAATTCACATTTGGACAGAGGCCTTAAAAGGAAGTGCTTTACAGTACAGGAGCTGTTAATTTTATTTCCTTACAGTGTAATTATTCTGAATAGATATTATATAGTGTAGCATATCATATTGAAGGTAATTGAATAAATTTTGTGGAAAACAAAAAATTAATTCTGTATGTCTGAAACTCAATTTTTTTATAAAATTTTGAAATTGGCGGTAAAATAAAAGCCTCTATAAAGAGTCTATCTAGCACCCGCTCTTCCAAAACTGAAACTAGATCGGCCGTACTCTGCGGCTGCTCGGATTCAAAGAGTTAAGATTAATTAAATCATTCCTCTTTGCACACTAAGTGATTAATGAAGTCAAACATGCCTTTTTGAAAGGACTGTCACAAAGAAATTAATACGTCTTCTCCAACTAAAGTATAAATGCTACACTGTTACAACACTAATTACTATTACGAATAAGCTGCAGAGTTATTTGCAATACTATTACGAATGATGGTAGCCTATTAAAATTTAGACTTGAAAAGAATTATGCTATTTCAAGTATTTGTTAGTTCCAATTTTTAAGTGAAAAGGTACCATTTGATGAAATGAATGAAAAAAATATATACGTTTTATTAACATTATTAGCCACTTTGTAAAAACAGTCATTCACAAACACCAATATTATGTGCGACATTTTTTGTTGACGAAATGGTTACAGATTCAATACAAAACTATATCCAGTTAAATTTTGTGGTCTTTTAGGTACACCAAACTATGTTATCTCTTCAACATATGCTTGAATGAATACATTATCAACTTTATAGGAAAATATTTTTTAAATCAGACAAAAACGGGCATGTAATTGTCCAACTAGGCTGCTTATGATCTTTTGAGAATAGCTCATATACAAAACATATAGAGCTTTTAGAGGCTAATAGAAATTGAATCGTATATAAATACATCAAGTGATGCTGCTTTTTTTAAGCAAAAATCAAAAGGAAAAATTTTATTCGAATCAAAGATGTCTTTCAAATATGTTTTAAACTGATTTACCATTAACTTTACATTAGCATTAATATAAAAGTCACAAATTTTTCATATTTTCCTTAATCACCTTCCTCAAATTAGGCTACTGATGACCTTTTGAGAATTACTCATATGCACAGTATACTTATTTTGTAGCCTCCCTGTCTCCTATCCCAGATTCGATAACAGCGGCCATAAATAAACAAACATGAATGAAAAACTGTAGAAGTCTAGATCTATTCAGATTAATTATAGAACCATATGTTTATGATAGAATTTGGTAAAATTGCAGATATCGGCCCGACTCACGTTTGGCTTCACAATTGAATGTTTCCCAACAAAATCGAAACTTGTAGTTTTTAGTCTTTTAGAGCAACACAAAAATGCTTACATCTTGAAAAGTATTTATTTGCGATGAATAAAACCTTCATATTCATGTTTAGCATATCAAATTCATTAAGAAAAATTTACATTTTAAAGCTTAGGGTGAGTTGGACCGGTATCTGCAATAATACCGACGCTTTCATTTTAATCTAGATCTAGATCTAGGTAGATTAGGCCCTAGAGAATCAAGGTGGCCTAAGTAGTAGACTATCTATTAAGATGATCCTGAGAAAACAGGCTTACATTAGCCGCCCCCATCCATTTCCCTATTATGTAAATCATCTAGAATCTAGATCTCCAGATTCAGGATTAAATCAGACTCAATTACCATTTGAACCTTCCGCCATAGTGGATGATTGTTTTGTTTACTGGCGAGTGATAGGCCTGTTACTTTCACTTTTGTCCCTTATCATGTTATGCCTGCCAGATAATAATAATAAGGAAGGCTTTATATAGAGTCACACTCTACATAGACCCGGACACTATTTAGATTCACAGTCTACATAGTGCCGGACACTATTTAGAGTCACACTCTACATAGAACCGGACACTATTCAGAGTCACACTCTACATAGAGCCAAACACTATTATAATTCTACATAGACCGCCACACTATGTAGATTAACACTCTAAGAAGATTTGTAATTGGCTGGCTTAGGATGTACGATGCAGTACATGTACGTAAATAGGTGACGAAAGTGAAACTTTCATAACCGTTATGTTTTTTAAAGTGTGTTTTACTTACTCCTTCTATAAGAGTTTGACTATGGTTGTTAGATTTCCAAATTCAAAATCAGATAATAAATCAATTTTTAAATTTAATTTACATATGGTGCATTGCCAAGTAAGGAAACTCAAGCATATGAGGCTCAGCAGGCCAATATTTAAGTGCCTGTAACTCCTTATTTACAAATAATTTTAAATACTTTAAAGAAGAAAAGTTGTTAGGCCTTTTGTGAACATTACTCAAAATAAAATTTCTTGCCCGTCACAAAAGTATTGACAGAGTTATTGCCCTTTATTTTTAGTTATCGTTCTTTTCATTAAACTAAACTACATGTATTTGCAGCTTGTGAATGCATATTTTGAGTTGTGTTGAATAGAAGAAAAAGTCATGCTTAGTTGATGATCGAAAACGGATGTCACAGTCTGAGACATAATACTCAAACCATGGGTTATTGCCCTTGATATCACTATGTTGATGAGAAAAGCCAATGAATCAGTTTCCAAGTATCAAATCTTAAGATATCATGAACCAACTTTAGCTGTTTTAACCATTCAAGTGATGTGTATCATTTTGTTTAGCAACTGCTTTGTTGAAAAGTAAAGACTTTTGTTACTTTAAACGTGAAATCAAGTAAGAAATGATATGTTAAAGTTTGGTTTGAATATTCCGCAACCACTTTTAGAGCAAGCAAGCATGACCAGACAGAAATAAAAAAAAAAATATTAAAAAGTGAATATGGTTTCACAGTCTATGTTTATTGATTATGTTCATAACCAGAAAGTAAGAGTAACATATGCTACATGGTTAATGATGGAATATTAATTACTGCTGTAAAAATATAAAACTATCAAAAATATAAACCTTATTATTAGGAATGATTTTGACATACAAAGAAGAGCTCAAAAGTTATATAATTTCAGTAAATTTTAAAATAAAAAATCCATCAAGTATTTATGTCATCTAGACACTGAGGGTTTAAGAGAAAAAATATTCAATTTCATGTCAAGAAGGCATTAAATGGCATTAATTTTATTTTTACCAAAAATTCAGAATGTCTCCAATATTGAACTAAATTTCAAAATAAGAACTTAACATTTGTCATTCAAACCATAGTAGTATACAAATTAGCATTATTCTTCACATTAATATACAATCAAAACATGATAAAAGAAACAAGATACATCACAAAAAGGACAATCGATTGGTACTGAAGTCAAGGTCTTCGTAGGCCCTGCATAGACATGATCTAACATTTCAATCGATTCATTGCATAAATTGAGTTAGAACATTGTTTAAGTCTTTACAGTACCGGTACCATCTAATGTTGTAAACCCAAGCTTTATTAATTTGGCTGTAAACTTTCATGAAAGTTTACACTACCAACATTAATCTCGATCAACCACTGTAATATTTTACATGTACATATAGTTTCTTACAAACATACTAAAGAAGGTCTAGTCGAGGTAAAATCAAGGAACCTAGTGTTTCTTGGCTTTTATACACCTTGAGGATGTATATTACTTTAGTAGTGACTTCACAAAAAAAACGCCTTGTTCTTTTTGGTACGATTTAAACTGTAGTTCAAAGCTGTCTAGAGTCGCAAAAAGCGACCCAACGGCAAAACGCTCCATTTACCTTCACTTTCAGCTATCGTAATCTAAATTTATTCGAATCTACTCTTTTTTCTTTTCAAATAGCTTTTAAGACGGCAACGTTAGCTCTCGATCTAAATCTACTCTCGCTGGATGTGCATTCGCATTAGTAGGCTACTGGCTGTGGCAGGCTGAGGCTGGCGCTGAGTGGCGCAGAACTGGTCTTTGTCTCGTAGTCTTTTGTTTCTGTCACAGGAGAGCTCAGCTGTTACTCTGAATAGTGTGCAGAGCTCTGTCAGTCTATGTAGAGTGACACTCTATATAGTCACTTCGTAATAATAATAATAATAATAAAGATCTAGATACACGTAGCGAAATTTTCACAACGCTATTTTAGGTCTTTATTGTTAAAACGAATAAATGGAAATGTATTCATAAGATTTATGATTAGGTTATTACAAAATATTTAATAATTCTTGAAAAGTTGACAATTTCTTTTAACTTCCAAACACTTATCAAATTCGCCAGTAGTCCAGAAATCGAAACCGAAAAAAAAAAAAAAAAAAAAAACGGGCGGCATTCAGACTTCAGGGAAGCCATTCTTCATGTTGAGACTAGTCCGATTCTCTCTTTAGGCTTAGATCTAGATCTGGCATTACAAGATTTTAAGTCTGGTTTTGGATCTAAGATAATAATAATAATACCATATTTTTATCTTATTTCTTCCCAGTAATTAAAATTAAAATAGAATCTAGAAATATAAAAATTACAAACTCCTTAAAAAGAAACACTTGTCAAACGCATGTCTAATCCTTGATGGCTTCCATGTAAAGAAACGGGACCATCAGAGTACCTGGCGTGCCAGATTCTAGATCTATAGGTGCACCACAATTCTCTTATGATTTTAGTCTCACCCATTTCAATTTTCATGTAGAAATGAATCTCCGCAACCCCCCTTATCGCAAAATTGTGATAAACAGAATTATGTCCCTTCAAAAAAAAAATGTAGACATCTGATTCTCAACTTTCTAACTTTCTAATACCTCTAAGAATAGATTTGCAGGTATATTTAAATTTGTTGTTACTGTGTTAGCATTTATCTCTAGAAAAACTGATCAATACATCTAAAGCCTAAAATTAAGCCTACAGTTTATATCCAATTTACTAGTAGCATCTTGCGTAGACTTGGTGCCCATTTTATTCAAATTTTTACCCAGATTTAGAGTTCTATAGATCTCTACCAATGCTGTTCTAAAGGCTAAGCCTTATACCAATGCTATTTAAGTATTTTATGTCTCCAGGGATATTGCATGTGAATGGGAGCTTTAAGCAGTGCCCAAAGGAAATATCCGTGCTTTCAAACTATGTGTTCCCTTACCGGATATAGTCCTCCCATCAAAACACGCTGTTTGATTTAACTTACAACCCCACTTGGATTAGATTTACATGCATTTTTTTTGTGTGTTTTTTTTATTTTTAATGATTTTTTTATGACTGATGTCACGAATAGATTGCATTAATAATTATACATGTATTAATGATTTAATCAGTCAAATTGCAGGAAATGTTATCTAAGCTCAGTTTATCTTCATTCTTAGAATTGGCATTGAACGTTCTCCTTGAAGCAATTTTAGTTGTCCAAAAAGTTTTATTTTTTATATTTTAATATTACTTATTTTCACTTTTTTCCAGTCATATTGAGGTCCTCTCTGCTCTTATAATACCTCAATACATGAAAAAGGTAATAACTTAATTTCATCTACTTCATATTAAAAGATCTAACTACATTTTGATCTAAAATACATTGTTTTGGTTCAGAAAAGCATCTTCCTTTAAATCTAGCACAAAATAAACTTCAAATAAGGATAACAAAAATCTTTTTGCAGAGCAAAATAGAGAGCCTCTTGTGCTGCCATTTAATAAAATCCTCCCTACACCTTTTTGTCAATTAATTCTATAATTAGTTAATTTTTTTTTTTGTAATTAATGTGTCTCTACTAGTTTGTGATCGCACTGATTTTATGTATTCATTCAGTTTTGTTGTGAAGAATATTTTACAGTGAAAACATCTTAGAGAGCACATTTCAGTGGTTTTCAAGAATGGCTATTTCAGCAATTTCACTTAATTTTTGGAGGCTTTTTAAATGCGGACTGTAGAAATTTTGGGTTTTGCTGATTAAAAGCAATCATCCGTTAAGTTTGGTTACACTCCATCAATGTTTTTCACCTTAAACAAGGCCATAAACACCAGTTAATGATTCCTGTTTTGTAAAGGCTTGCCAAGCTACTGCAACTGCACTCTACTTTCATCTACACCATATCTATGTTCCCTATTTTTGGTTCTTCGGCTCCTCTTTCTATTCTTGCTGTTTAATTATTACTATTGTCTTGTGTTCTGGATGAGTGCAGGAAACTTATGTATGTAAAGCTCTATATCGAATGGAATTTTTTATGTCGATGGTAAATAAGTGAAATATCTTTGTTTAATAATTTCGAGAAAGGGGTTGTTGATCTTCCTCTGAATTTATTGTCATTTTGTATTTTAGACATTGCGTTTTGCTTTCAAGGAATGGAGGATGTGTCCAAAGGCCTCTTTTTAGTTTTCTAGCTTCATAAATATAAATATATCAGGAAAGTGTCTAAAGTGATGTGCATATCACCATTTTTGAGTTTATTATATCTCACTGAGTTAGTGAGTAAAGGAGAGTGTCAATAGTCTGCCACGTTAAAAAAGTTGCCTTTATATTTATTCTTAAAGCGAGGCTGACGAGGTATTGATACTTGGTACCACTATTAAGTCATAATTTACATCATGTACCTCAAAATTTATGTCATTTTAAAACGTAGGTAATGGTCATACATGTATATTGTTGCATAAATGAAGAGCCAAATTTCAGGTTTTTTTTGGATGCTGAAAAGTTCATATGCAAGTATTGAGTTGTGATGAAACTGTGTACGCATCATATTCTTCTTTTTTAAAATAACCCTAAAACATTTTTCATGTGGTGATAATTGGAATAATTCATGGAAAATTCAAAAGGTATCCTACATCTTTGTCCTTTTTTTTTTTACAAAATTGCAAGGTCAAGATAACTTTCTAAGATAAGTAGAGAGAAGAAAAAGATAAGGAGGATTAAAAGAAAGTAAAGTCAATGCAGAGGGAAACATTAAGTAGAGTGTCTCATGTATAATCTCAAACCACTTCCCCCTTGATCATTACTTTCTTCAAAAGACACAACAAAAAAAAGCATATAAAGGCAATACATATCACATACACATATTGTTTTATAGTATTGTAATTTAATTACAGACTTTAAGATGTTTACGTACAACAATACCAGAATAGCCTGCAAGAATTATTAGGTGCCTCCTGATGTATGAGGTCATACAATAGTTCATGAATTATGTAGGGCAAGGAAGTAATTAATAGATGTTTAACAGTATGGCACAGGTCTAGTGCAGTATACTACCAGTTGAGGTGGAGCACTTTTATATTTTCAAATAAAAATATCTCCATCATTCCTTTCCCTCTCTTCCTCCTTTTATATCAATAAATCAGGTGCCCTGCTCTTTATCGTAGGCAATCATGACCTCCACACATCTCTATAGAAATTTCTAGGCAGATGTATTTAAAATTGTCAGACATTTTTTTCTTCAATACTAATTCTTGTTTTTAAGAGTGTAGAATCATCAACATATATTTTTTTATGATCAGTATTAGACATGCTTGATTTTTTATGAAATAGCTTAAAATGGGCATGCTAACAAGCTAGGCTAGCACTAACAGACTTTAAGCCTTTTATGCCTTGTAAATCATTCATAGGCTTAGCAGGTAACTTTCAGGTTTAGAATTAAGCAAATCACTTTATAGCCCTTTTTTAAAATTAAATTTACCATGCAATGAAGTAGGTAATCAATATAGTAATTAAGAGGCTGTAAGGTAGTTTTGTTACATTGGTTTTTTAATTCTAAACTTATGAAATAGTAAAATGGAAACATTGTAATTAAATCTTTTTCACCATAACCACTAATTCTCTTCTTTTTGAGACATAAGTTTTGTCGCTTGATTTTTCAGATTTTCTTCTTTTTTTTTTAAAACTATCTTATGTCAAAGCAAAGTAAGAAAAACAAGAAATCACAACCAGGATCCATTCAAAGTAAGTTTAAATCTTTCATTGCAGGAATTTGTGGAACACTTAGGTTATTAAAGTATTAAAGATCATCAAGTTGTGCTTTAAATTATAGCCCATCATAGAAAAATATTGATTGACAATTTTCTTTAATTTGTTATGAAATAAATAATACCTGACTAAATGCTTGATACAAATTGTTTCACACCAAAGAGCAGAAACTGCTTCTAGACAATACAAGAGCCAAAATCCCAATTTTTGCCTGATTTATCATGTTGCCTATATCTATTATATTATTTGAAACCTGTTTTTCAATTGAAAGCTTTTTGTCTTTTTAGATTGGTCAAATATAATTTGTCTTGTTGCAATGAAATAATGATACATTTAAATGGAAGATTATCAGATTGTATTTTTGAGTGTGATATTTGCTCTGAACAAGCAGGTATAAATAGCAGAAATATCAACAAAAGAAATCTATTCTAAAACCTTCCTCCTTTTCATGTGCTTATAATTCCAAGCTTCACATGATATAGAAACCACTGTGGCTTTAGGTAAGGGAAACATTATAAACATTTAATCCATTAAAAAATTTTTAATGGAAGAGAAATTATCAGGCACTTGAAGTATGTCTATTGATTTCATTTATTTTGATAGAAAATCCAAAGCATGTCTTCAAGAAACTAAAACTGAAGTTCAAGCAAGGCAAGACGAGAAAGAAGATGTCTGATCTGTCATCTGAGGCATCCTCAGTTCGGTCATTGGTTGCATCAGAAAAATCTGGATTTGCAGCATCAAGGCCGTCTTTAGGCTCAAATAGGAAACTGCAATGTGATCTATGCAAGCTGTCTTATTCATCAGACAAGGTACTTTTTATTCAAGCAGATTTCCTGAGAGTTTTGATTTAAAAATTGTATTGATTTCAATGTCTATGAAAGATTCTCAGAGTGTTGCTGGTTGATTTCCAAGTTTTTGGTGCTTTTCTAGGCATCGGGCATCTTTGTCATTAATAACTAATTTTAACACTAACAGCAGGATATAGATTAATCTTGGATGACTGTTATGAATTGTTTTAAACATTATTGTGTCTTTTTGAGGTTTTAAAATGAGGAAAAGTGTTGAAACAAAGTTTGGAAGGCTATATAAAATGGTTTGTGACTCTGTGATTGGATACAAAATATTACTACATATGAAACTTTTTTACCTGCTTCAAGTTTAGTGTGATTTAAATAAGTGCTGTTTAAAATTGATATTTTTTTTATATTGTACAGATAGTAATTCTTTTATTTTTATCTCTTGCTGTAAATTTCAAAATGAAGCTTGTGAAAACCTAAAAATCATTAATATGTTAGGTTTTTTTTAATGAAATACTATGAATAGCATTCTGACTCTTTTTGCTGTTTATTCAAAAGCAATAAGTATATTTATCATGGCTGTGTTTGTTTCCTTTTTTTTTTTTTTTTCATAAAGGATTTAAAAGAGCACTTAGTTTCTCTGATGCACCATACTAAGCTGGAAAACAAAGATGAGTAAGTAGATGTTTAGTACTCTGTGAGAAATATGAGTCATGTTATACATGCATGCCAATAGTTATATGAAAAAGGAGATGACATAAAACTATAAAACTATCTCTGCTTTTCATCTTGTTAAAAAGAAATAGTTATTTTCAATAATAATGAAAGCAATATTTTTAAATATTTAATGTATTTTTTTACACTTTATTTTAGTCCCAAATTACAGAGGCTGTCCAAAAGATAAGTTTCTTTTTTACCTTTTTGTATGAGGTTCTGAAATTGGTTTTTTTTTTTTAACTTTTCTTCAAGGAACTCTGTGCATAATTGTGTCCTATGCAAAGTTGAATGCAAAGATATGGCTGACTACCGCAAGCATATTGGCCTCAGCTCTCACCTAGAGGAAATTGCTCTTCTCAAGGAAGAAAAGAGAAGACCAAAACAGTCTAAATGGTGAGATACAAACTTTCTATGTACAGCATAAGTAAGCTGGATATGAAATGGGAAAAAAATAGTCTTCTGACTAATATAGCTTAATTATGGTTTTTTAAAAGTGTACAATTTGCCTACCCCATGAAGTATTATTGTGGTTAGTGTGTGAAAGAGATTAAAAATAGAGGACATCTTTCTCTTACTGTGTGTGGAACAAGCTTAAGTCTTGGTAGATGATAAAGCCTGGCTCCTGTTATTTGTAGATCAGTTTAAAAGAAGTGCTGACTTCACCCTATTTCTCCTTGTGAGCTTTACATAATTTAACTTATTTTCTTCTTTGGTTAGATGAAACATAAGTTTTATTTGTAAGAGACCTTTTAGCTGTTTTACGGTCAAAATCTTCTCCTAAACTGGAATGCATACTCTAGATTTTTCTGTAAACTAAGTGTCTCGTAATCCCAGTGAAGAAATTAAATAACGGATTTGATTGTTTTTTGTTTTTTTTTAATCATTTAGCACCTTTCATAAGCTCTGTCTATAATAACAAATTCATGGAAGTGAGAACTTCACTTTGGATCAAAGTTGTAGGATCCAGTTTGAGATTGCATGGAATGTAAATATTTTTACTTTAAACGGTTTATATAGCTACTCAGGTGACATGTTATCTTAAGTGATGGATCTAACATTTGTAGGAAAATATCATAGCATTGAAGAAAGTTAAGATATTTCTTCCAACACATGTTAGCTCTTTTAAAGTTCTTCTAAAGTTAATTAAAACTATTATTATTTTCCAATTTCTGCATCTTATAATTTCAATTAAAACCATACAATTAACAGAAAATATCTTGATGTGTCATTGTTGAGAGATTTGCATGACCCATGGTTGGAATAATTTTTAAGGCCTCTTATTCTAATCTCTTTTTCTTTTTAGGGGTCCAAAAATATATGAAGGAGAACGACATCAATTTAGAGGTGGCAAACAATTCAACAGTAATAAGTTTAATAGTGGCTTCTATAACAAAAGTGTAAATTCTGTTCCTTGGAATTATAACAAGAATCAAGAAAGATGTAAGAATTTAAGGTATCAAGCACCTCCACTAGATAATTTCTGGAGCGGACAAGAAGAAGGCATAAATGAGTCATCATTTGATGGTTATGGAACTGTCTTCAGCTATCAAGATTTTTTTATGGATTTCAATATTTACCCCAGAGAGAATAATACTCATGACTGGATCTCAGGCTCGCACATGGGCTCAGGGGGAAAAAATTGTGAGCCTTGGGGATCTGCAATGTATAGAAATAGGTATGGCCCTCCCAAACCAGAGTCACATCTTCAATATGATAGGAGAGGATACTACCAGAACAAAAGAGATTTCCATGGCCCCAGGTTTTTTGAGAATAGCCAATCTGGTCATTGGGATGAGCATTCACTTAGTGAACAGGAAAAGTTTCTTGCATCCATTGATGAGAACAATGAGGGAAGGGACAAATTCAACTGGAAGAGGGTAAACATATCTACGGGTGTTGATGTGGACAACCAGAGGGTGTCTGATTCTGTCAGATGGGGCTCTGGGACCAAAAACAAGATACACACTCCTTCCTCTGCCAAAGATGTACAGGATCAGCAAGTCCTGGACACTAGTGTTCAGCCTGTGATGGATAGGAAAAGGCCCATGCAGGATGATGAGCCAAAAGATGCTTGTGGTTCGGCAGCCCCAAAGACATTTTGCTCTCGTGTCTCTCTCCACAATGATAAACCACCAATGCAGGATGGTCATGCACCTGTAAAACAAAGACAAATTAATACATCATCCACATCTACAGCAGCAACTGATAAACTAGATAATGCTAGTGATGACCTCTTGCAGCGAGCCGAGAGGCTTTGTAAAGAATTGCGTGAAAGGCGTATGGCCTCATCACAGGTTAACAGCAATAAGGTCAAGACAAAACATGCAACTCTCCTCAGTCAGAAACTGGATGCCATCTCTCAACAACGTCAGCAAAAATACTTTAAAGGTATTATAAAAGATTTACAGGATGTGTCTTCAGCCGATTCTGGAATCAGCACAAGCGGGATGTCTCAAGATGCCAAGAAGTATAACCACAGAAAATTTTTAAGTGAGTCAAGTAAAGTTGATCCTAGTCCTAGCCTCAGTTCAGGGAAGCAGAAATCTCTAGGAGAAATTCGAAAATCTCTTGAAGAGGCTGTGCAGATATCAGAAGATAAGGAACCAGAGGTGTCAAAGAAGAGGCAGAAAACAGATGAAAAAACTTGCAGCTATGGTTTTCCCAATATACCCTCAGATGTTATCTCTCCAACACTCAATAAACAAGGACTTGCTGTATCTCAGAGAGAGAGAAGAGACTCATCGTCAAGCACAGGGAGCAAACAAAGTCTTAAAGCTGTGGTGCGACCGCAAATTCTCACAAAAGACAGTTTAAAAAAGATAATCAATGCTCCTCGTTCAAGGTAAAAGAATCTCTCAATCACTTGCAATTTTTATTGTCTGGTACTGATATCATAAATACAAAAATGCAGCAAAGAATAGAGGCCAATAATAACTTATACATTTTTAATCACACATGCTTGATATTGATTCCTATAAATTTGATAGAGCTGTAGTTTTTATCTCAAACCTTTTTTCCATGATGCAATTGTTGTTGCAAAGTTTTAAGCCAAAAGAGAGGCTTAAAATATTTTCTTCTGCCTTTTTTTATGCTGCAGCTGACATCTCATATTTATTAAAAGGTGAATATCATCTGAAATAATTATTTAAATATCCTTGATTTGGAAAGTAATAAAACCAATTTGGTATGAATTCTTGTATTCATGATTCTCTCACAAGATCCCTTTATACTCCTTTGATTGATCTGTATTTACCATATTTTTTCCCCTATTGTTTATGTAAACTTGCCATTTTTTTAAATTTCTATATATATTTGATCCACTAGAGATGAGCGTGTTCAACTGGCTAAATTGCTTCACTCTCGTGATGATGCCCATCATAAAACTGCTGTTGGGACAGGTACATCACGCCCTCTACAACTGGAGGGACTTTATGACAGCCAATGTCTGGATTTAGATGCAGCTACAGGGGCAGCTTCTTCTGGCGATGTCACAAACACAATCAAATTGGAAGACTTAGGTGGGGAAGTAAGGGAAAAAATTCTCTCTTTAATTGGTTCAAGCTGCCCTGGACTTGAAGAGCTTCAGTTGCCTGTGCCAGAGTCACAGACCCAGTTTAGTGCACATCAAACCATGTCTGATGAAGAAGAGACAACAGTTTTGTCAAGCACTCAGGGTTTCCTCAGCCTTGGTAAAAAACAGGGCAATGTGTCAATGGGTAAGAAAAAGAGTGATGTTGATACTGATAGCATTAAAAAGAAGGCCAAGAAAAAAGCTGCAGTTGGTTTGAAAAACTCAACAGCTAAAGATGACAAGAACACAAGCACAGACAGCCTTAATACAGATTGTGATAAAGTTATAAAGAAGAAACCAAAGTTCCCATCTTCGGAGATAATAATCGTAAACTTGATAGATAGTGAGGAAGAGTTTCAATCTTCAAAAACAGTGTCAAAACATGACCTTGATCCAACTACAGGTAGCCAAGAAATGAAAGGCAGAACTCCCAATAAACAGAAGAAGATAAAAAAGAAAGATGAGGCAAAAGCGGGGCATGGAATTCAGAGCAGGTCAAGTCTTGAGAGTGATGATATATTAAATGGCGTTCATTTGTCCTCAAAGAAACAGAGAAGCCAAGAGTCTTTACCACAGACTAGCTCTCACATAGATGGCACGGTGTTATGTCTGTGCAGTTCAAAGTCATCAGCAAAGTTGCCAACATCAAAAAAGAAAACTAGTTTAGGAAGTGGAACTTACCTTGATAAAGAGACAAGCAAAGAGTCTTTGCCGGAGATTTGTTCACTCACTCATGGCACAGTGCGAACTTTAAAGTCAGCAGAAAAGTTACCAGCATCAAAAAGGAAAATAAGTGGAGGAAATGGAACTGATTGTGAAAAAAAGACAACCAAAGACTCTTTGCAGGAGATTTGTTCAAATGTTAATGGCACACTTCAAAGAGTAAAGTCATCAGAAAAGTTATCGACATCGAAAAGGAACTTAAGTCTAGGAACTGAAATTGGTTTTGATAAAGAGTCAAACAAAGATGCTTTGCCAGATAATGATTCCCACGTACACGGCACAGTGATAAATCTCTCAACTTCAAATGTTTCAGAAAAGTTGTCAACATCAAAAGGGAAAACAAATCAAGAAACAGGATCTAACTTTGATAAAGAGGCAAACATACATGGCACAGCACTTAATCTCTCAGGTACAAAGGCATTGGAAAAAGTGCTAACATCAAGTGGAAAAAATTTCAAATCTAAGAAATCAAAGGCAGCAGAAGAGCTTAGTTTGAACAGCCAGAATGTAAAAGAAAAATATCCACTATTAATGAAAAGTTCTCCATACAGAATATTAACATCATCATCCTCTCTTTCCCCTCCTACCACTACAGTTGTCTCTAGTACAAGGAACCAGGCACCTGCTAGTTCAGATATCTACAGTTCCAACCCCTCCACTGTAGCAAGGCCTTATGCTAAAGCTGTAGCTGTGTCATCATCAGTTTCATCATCATGCTCAGCACCATCCACATCAATTGCTCCCCTTTCATCTGTAAGTTTAGCACAAATAAATCCTGCACACACAGTTAATTTGCAGCTCCCTCCAAGTATTCATTTAGCCAATCGCCAGTCTCAGCCTGAAGCAATTCCAGCACCAGTAGAAGCTGTGTCAGAAGATATCAAGATAAACTGGACAAAGTCAGAGGGAGAGACAAAGGATGAGCAATCAGGGCTAAAGGAGACTTCTGTTGTTGTCATGGATGATAGTGATGATGCTGTTTCAGGGGAAGATAATAACCCCACTCTGAGCTCATCAACCTATGCAGGTGGGTATGGCATATGTATGTAAAGGATTGCAAAACTTTTTCTTCTGTTGCCTCCAAGTTATGGAACTCATTCCCCCCTTACCTAGAGGTTTTATTTCTCATTGCAACAGTTTGGTGAAATAATTTAAATAAATATACATATTGTGTAAACTGTTTTACAAGAGCATAATTGAGTAAAAATATCTATTTTCCTGTGCAGGACACATACTTGTTATTTTACAGGTACATTTTTAATGTGTAGCTCTCTGATCCTTGGTCTTATGAGGTAAAGTTGGATAAGTGTTATTTACTATCATCATTCATATCTTCTCTACCTCTTTTTCAATCATCTTTTTTTTTTGCCTTCTATTTGATTAATAATAATTGTTTCAAACTGAATTTATAAGAATACTCTTTTCTCTATCCATGTTTTTCTGTTCTTTCAACCTTCTCTGGTTTTTTTTTCTTTGGTCATGAACAATACAGAATTATCATTTTGTACTTTTGAGTTTGATTTTGAATTAATTTAATTAAGGAGAAATTCTTATTGTAACGTCTTTTAATCTAGATTTATTGTTTTTTCTTGTGTGGTTAAATTTCAAAATCATAGGAAACAAAGTTTAAAATTATCATGACTTGATAATCTCAGGAGAAGCATCCAATCAGGCAATGACAGAGCTTCTCCTTCTCTCTGAACGAGAAGAACAGATGAAGCAGGAAGCCATGAGTATGGAGCTTCGCCTCACTAGACTACACAGACTCTTAGAGCAGGCTGTGGTGCAGATCAACAAGTGTACTGAGCGCCGTGCTCAGGTAAGGGCCTGTTCAACTGGCATAAAGAGATTTAGGCAATTCGTTTCCAGAATAACTCAATAACTTGTAATCATATAATGTATGGCTTCTTGATGAAATATAGCCTGCCTTAAGAAAAGGAATAGCATTTTTTTTGTAAATCTTGCTGTCAATTTGCATTGGATTTTGTTGAAACTCCTAGTATTTCTAACATAATTAACATCAATGATTACTTTATCTTTAAGTTTAAAATAGATGTTTCACTTTCACAAGAAGAGCATTTTGCACCAGCTTCCTTATTATATGATTTTCAGATATGTACATTACAGTCAAGCACAATTAGTTTCAGCATAATTCCTCAAACTTATTTTGTTATTTCCTCTGAATACCTCTTTTTATCTTCATTAACTTCATCTTTTTCATCTATGTAGTCGGAGGATGTAACATTTTGAACAATTTGTCCTCTATTATATGTAAGCTATGTTCACAGGAAATGAAACGGCTATTGTCAAAAAAGTTTTTAAAAAAAAATAATAATTTCTACTTTTAGACAACATTATAATATTTAAAACATTCCATCTAGCAACAAAAATTATAAATGAGAAATACCAGATTGTTTTCTTTTTTGATGTTTTTTTTTTCTGGACACATACTAAAGGTGTCTTTACAAAGGAGAATTACACTTTATTAAGTTTGAATTTGCCTGTAAGTTTATATCTAGCTGTTTTGTTGTTGTTGTTTTTTTACTCGCCAATAATTTTAAATGAAAAATGTCTTGTCGCATTCCTAGCTGCAAGAGGAAGAGAAAGAAATTTCAAACAAAAGGCTCTCTTTACTCAGAGGTAAGTGAAGTACTAACTATGAAGAGAATTTTTTTTATATACATTTAGTATTCAGTCTATTTTTTTAAAATACTGTGGCTCCATAAAATGATCATGCAATAGTATTTGTTGTTGTTTTTTACCCATATTTTTGAGTCTTCTCTTGGTAGTATATTCCAGAGTTTACACAAAAGTTTATTTACAACTAGTATTCTATTAAGTTTTACATGCTCTAGTTACCAGCAGAATTCAGAGTTAAAAAAAATGCAATATGAAGTAGAAGCCTAGCAAATAGGTTGGGGGCAAGGCGTCTATTTGTGTTAAGCAGCTGAATCAGTATTTCTACCCTCTCTTTTTTAAATTTTTCAATACTTCTGTGTTTGTGAAGGTACTTTGAACTGGTGCATTTTTTTTTATTGATTTGATTTGCCATGCCTTCTTTATAGTCAAGCATGAAATGGTAAGTCAAGTTGGCAAAAGCAGTAAACATCTTTGTACTAAGTTTCCTTTAAATTCATGCGTGGTGCTCAAAATGCGTGCTTAAAGGCTTTTTTAAACATTGTGCAGTTAGATGATAAATAATGTATTATGTTCCAATTATTTTGAAAATGGAGTTCTGGTTTATTGTGGGTTTGTTTGTTTTTTATCAAAACCTCAGGAGCAGCCAAATGTAAAACTTCTGATACTTCTTCAACATCATTATCTCTGAACCAATCATCTGCAATCTCAAGTATTGAGACTAGACATGCAGAGCCAGCAATTGACAGTATTTCATTGGGAAAGCTTGCAACAGCATCACTTTCATCTTCTCACTCATCAGCATTAACAACTTCCTCCAAATCACCTACAAAAAGTAGTCTTTCCAAAGCGGACTGGCTGGCCAAGTTCTCTTCCTTCCTACCTCCTGATCCAACGCGAGAGAATACAAAGTCTGCTCCAGATACTGACTTGCAGCAGAACCAAAAACTGTCCAATTTTGTCCAAAAATCTCAAGAAAGCATGCAGTTGTCCCATACCCAGGACACAGAAGATCCACCAAATGAAGCAAGAGATGAGATTTACTGTGGTATCAGTTCATCATCCTCTAGAGGCTCAGAAAGTGGGAAGGTTGTTCCAGCTTCTGCAGCTACTGGTTCAGCTTTCATGAAGGAAGAAATACCTACAGCGCCCTCGACTAAAGTGCTGAAAGAATTCCCATATATGTATGTGGGGACTTTCCTTACACCTAGTGCTCCTGTAAGTTCAGTTTTGTGTCAAAGTTCTTATCTTTGTGTTAGTCGGATAAAAACAAGCTGTTTTTCTATCAGTAAAATTTTAGCCTTATTGAATATTTTTCTATAAGGCTGATATTGATTCCTATCATCTTTTTCAAATGGTTTTGCTTGTACATTAGGGCAGAGAGAGCCTATAAAATACAGCCTATTTAAAATCATCAATTCAACAATAAGTTGTTCCACATAATTCACTTAATCCGGTGACCAACTTATTTTTGTTAAATCTAATAGAGTTTGAAATCAGAAACTTGCATCATATTTGAAATATTTGTTCTATATTAAATTAATTTATTTCTCTTTTGCAAAAGAAGAGACAAGAGTACTCCATAGGTGATTTTAAATAGTAATGTTGATATTTAAAGGACACATTCTGAACATCAGACCTTTTTGTTTCATGTTACGAGTTACACTCTCTGATCTAGATATCTGACATAATTATTGATTTAATTCTTGATTTTAGTAAATGTGGTTGATGTTAGTTTTTTTTTTTTTTGTACTATTGTTTTGTAAGTTTAGAGCTCTTTCATTGATATCTGTTATAAAATAGATTTAAATGAGTTGTTCTATAAGTCAACTGATTTATAGATCTCTTTCAAAAAATTGAAATTGTTTTTATCTTGAGAGGGGGGGGGGGGGGGGTGTTGATGTTTTTTTGGTTTGTTTGGTTTTTTTTTATAATCAATTATTTTGGGAACTATAGTTGTTCTAGATGCAAAAACTAATTCAAGCTTGAGCAAAGTTTAAATGAATATGAAGTTTTTCTAATTTTTCCTTCATTTTTGTAAAACAAAGTCATTAATATCTTATGAAGGTGAATAAAACAAGAGCAAGTCCTGCCTCACACGAAAAGGATGAAAACACTGTTTCAATTCGAAATAAAGATTCTGTATACAACACCAGAGAAATCAGAGAAGCACAGACTCTGGACAGATTATCTCAAAGTAAGTGATTTTTTGTTTAGTAGAACCAAGTGTACACCAGTTTATTTGATGTTATAATGTTGAGCCAAATTTTTTTCATAACAAATTTGAAAAAAATTTGAGTAGTTAAGCCTTAAAATGTTTAAGTTGTGAATTAATTAATTTTTGTTTGTTTTGGTAATTTACATGTAATTTACAGGGCCATGAAATCGATTTTCAATGTGAGTTACCAGATGGAACTGTCACGATCTGATCTAGTATGGTAACAGAATTTCTTTAGTGTGTGCAATAGTCATTAGATTCTGCAATTTTTATCTTGCTTATTAGTGGTTTGGATCCGGCTCCATTCTTACAGCAACAAACTTTTGGGGAGGGGTCAAATTTCAGATATTAACCTTTTTTTTAAACTGGAAGGTGGACAATTTCTGAGGAACTCTTTTTATCACACTATTTCTGTGAAGTAGGTCAAATTTCAGATATTAACCTTTTTTTATAAGCTGGAAGGTGGACAATTTCTAGACTAAAGCACCCTTCTTATCTCACAACTTCTATAAAATATTGAACTGAATCCATTTCACTGATCCTCTGTCTTTGCTCTTCAGCAATCATTCCCTTGTCAGAGCCAGAAGCAAAAATCCACCCATCTGGCAGCATTGGAACAGGGGATGACTCAGATATAGGTAGTGTGGCCAGCAGCATGGCCAGTGGGACATCCCTGGGTGAGCAAATTACACATTACTGCCGTGCCACACCTGGCGCAAGTCTTGATCCACCTCGTACTGGTTCTGGATTAAGAGTTGTAGGTGCTGCTGCAAGACAACAGTTGCCGGATTTGTCAGTGATTATCTCCTCGGATGCCAGTTTGAGTGATCACTACAGTGAGTCTAACCACAGAGGAGAAGATAAGGAAGGGGAGAGTGTCTATTCAAGCAGTAAAGGGACTGAGAGAGGAAAAGTGGATGAGGAGAGGAGTGAACAGGCTGCAGGACACACAGAGATTGGCAGAAGAGGTTGGTGACCTTGACTTTGTAATGGAGTTTTCGGTGAACTTATTTTTTTATGAGCTTTAAAAAAAAACACTGATGATGCGTTATTTATGTGGTCTAACCATTTTAATTTAAATTTTTTTTTATAATCTACAAGCATGATTCCCAGGTGGGAAAGAAAACTGCAATGAAGATATACAAACTTTACAGATAACAAATTTATCTCCTCCAAAATCACACAACTTTGTGAAGAAAATTTAACTTAAAACAATGGCAGACAGAATAGTATAGAAAAATCAACCACAAACCTAGATCGAGCTCAAGACCGACAAATAAGAAATAAAAAGTATTAGAGACTGAGACAGACAGAGCTAGATCTAAGGATCTAAAGATGCAAGTGACTGTAAGTAAATAAAGAAAATGACAGTATAGAAATATAAATAGTATAGTCTAATGTTGTTTCTTTATTTCTATATTAAAAGTAAATTACTAATTTGTTTCAAGAGTTATCCAATTTAAAAATTCGAAGACATTCACAACAGTCTCTTCGGAGGAAACAACCACAATGACAGCTGTTCTTAATATACCGACCATATCAAATCACTAATACTTTCCTGTGCAGAGTAGCATGTTTTCCATGATGCTTTTGTCTTTACACTGGAGTAGGTCAAATTTCATTATTATTTTTTTTATTTTTTCAGTTTTTCACTCCCTTTAAGTAAAATGACATGGTTTTTTTTTAATATATTTATATTTGCAAAATAACAATAATTTCTTTTAAAAGCGTCATCCGCTTTGAAAATTGTTAACTGCTGAGAACAGTGTTTTAAATGTTATTTGGTTCATCATATCAAATTTGGCTAAAAACTTTGATGAATTAATTTCAGTTAAAATAAAATAAAACTTTCAAGAGCATTTTTAGCCTAAATTAACAATTTTCTTTAATTTTTTTTGTACCGTGTGGGACACTGATCTTAGCAGATCCAAATTCAGTTAACTTCATCACTGCACATTGGGTGATTTTGGAGAAATGAATGGAAGTTGCCCTTTACAATGAAGATATAGAGTAGCTTTTTTATATATGCTTATCACTTATTTTTTTGCAAATTAATGTTTATGGCATGAGGGCATAAGAAAACCTTGTTTTCATCTGTTATTGTAGTTAGTTTTTTTTTTTTAAGAAATGCTTATTATTTTTGTCAAAGAAAAAGATGATCGTACTGAGAAGTTTTATTCTTATTTGCATCTATGTATTCCAGGTATTTATGGGAGGTTAAACCAGGAGGCTGTGAGATCAGCAGAGGCTCTGCATTTAATGGAGCGAAACTTCCAGGAAGAGCTGAAGAGCAAGTCACAAAGGGGTGAGGAAGAGATAGAGGATGTCACAATGTTGGCTTCAGCTCATGCCCCTAGCAAAGTCTCTGAAGTTAGTCTTTCTGACAGCGCTGGAACTGGTGGAGGCAAGAGAAAGAAGCTCCTCACAAGACAGGAGCGTGAGGCAAGGCAGTTGACAAGGCATAGAAAGAGGTGGTTTGTTTCATCATCTTCTGATGAGGAACAAGTAGAGGAAATTGAAATGGGTGAAGGTCAGAATACTATATCACCTGTTACCTCCAGTCATAAGGTAAATTTTGAAAAATTAATTTTTGTGTATGTCTGTGAAATCTTTTTAG
The DNA here is from genome assembly GCA_033675545.1 of Elysia crispata. NCBI lineage: Eukaryota > Metazoa > Mollusca > Gastropoda > Plakobranchidae > Elysia > Elysia crispata. The sequence goes on along the minus strand of JAWDGP010000590.1, from coordinate 1,045,476 downwards.
AATGTTTCCTTTATCACTCTTTCAGAGACATAGTGGAAGCAGAATAATTCAGAATTTTTAAAATTTTTCTTATCAGTTTGCACACATCATAAGATCTTGTGTGTCGTTACTAGTAAGGCCTTTCAAATGAATAAAGTAAACATGTGTATATTTGTGCTTGAAATGTCAAGCCATTGTTGCTGAAATAATTGTTAAATGTTCGAAAGTCAATTTTACTGTTAATTTTCTCATAGTATCACTGCGGGTGGTGTTGGTTTGTTCATAAATGAGAAAAATTTTAATAAGAAATGCTTAAAATTATTTTCTTTTGTGCTATGCCTTTTCATCTCCCACTCAAATGTCCGTTTAGGATGAAATTGGTGGTTTAAAGACTGAACTTGTATTACCCAAGCAAGAAAATATTGTGGTGGCTGAGTGTGACTCTTCTACAGGTCTTGGCATTGTAGACTCTGAGAGGTATACTTATTTTGATCAAAAAGATGAATTTTTTTTCTTTTTTAATTATTTTATTTGATATATCCTGGTTGTATGGGAATTGGGAGGAGCAAAATCGTTTTGACAACCTTTAGCTGTATAACTCTTTGAAGCAACCCCTTTGTTTTGAATCAAGAGGAACAAAGTTTGAAGCTTGTTTGTACCAGATATGATTTTGTCTTTGAGAAAGCCTTAATTTATATGTTTGTCCACCTCACTCAGCTGTAAAATTTGAGGGAGCTTGGAACTTTATGTTATGTGAATAAATCATTTAAATGTAGTTATTGGTATCCAGCTATTGTTTGAGTGAAAGAAATTTGAGAAATGGAAATAAAACTGAAAATTTAATTTTGTCTTAACAAAGTTTCATTCGGGGAAGATCTTTAAACATTTTTACCTCAGGTTCTAACAATACATTTTTTAAGCTTTAAATGTCACATCTGTTGAGAATTGATTCTTGTTATGCAAAAAAATAGACTTAAGATTGTAAATCTTCAGCTCCCTCTCAAATCAATACTTGTTTATATGCTGTGAGTAATGCACAGCAATGTGTTGAAAAAGTTCTAGTGGTTGGCACTTGCCTTGGGGGAGACCTATGTTAATGTTAGAGTTCTCAAAGTAAAATTTTTATTGAATTTTTTTTTAAAGTTCCTTTTAATGACATCAAACCATTCATTAGTCTTTTTTTTTTCAAGCTTTACCATAATAAGAGCAGGTGAATCTCTCTTAGCTTCCAGACTGGAACATATTTTTCTAGATAAAAGAATTTTTCAATAAGACAGTCAGCTTATTTATTATGCCTGGAATATCTATATTTTGTCTGTTCCTTGAACTCTTGGTTTTCTGAATTGAGCATGAAGCATTAATCTCAACAAACCAGGTGTGCGCTATGTTTTTTTAATGCCTCCAAAACTATTGTATAAACTTACCATTTGTGCTCCCTTTTTTTTGGAAATATTGATCAATATTGACCTATATCTTGATGTTTTGTGTCAGGCTAGGGCATCTGCTCGTGTTGACAATGGCCCATGCAGCAGAAACAAAGCTCTACATGATAAAACATGACATTGATTTTGTTGGAGTTGTATGCTAGAATAATCATATTAGATAAAATCTTTTATGTTTGTGTTCACCACAATAAGGAAAATCTTAAATGCATTCCTTTATGTGCCTCTCAAATCTTTCACTGTAAGGCTTTCAAATTAAGCCAAGCATTTGGCCTCTGTGATGACTTTGGATCAGTTGCTAATGTCCAGTTAAAAGTTTGTGTTATAATCTCTTTTTGTTTATTGTTTGACCTTTTTCATGATTTATATTACTCAGTATTATATTGTGTTCAATCATAATGAAGAAGTTTGATTTTGATTTCCTTCTTTCTAGCCTACTCTATTGCAGTGAGATATGTTACATTTTTTTTTGTATTCCAAAAGTTATCCTCATTTTTTAAAACTTTTTTGCTATTGCAGCATTTGCCAGAGAACACAAACTCTGCTTGAGATGAAAGAGAGCTTTGAAAGAACATTTGGTCGATCACCTCGCACCAAGGCTGCTTTAGTTAGAGATAGGGAGCTTAACTTGGGTGTCAATTCAACTACGTCAACTTTTTCTAAAGGCCTTGACAGAGGTGATAATTGCAGGTGAGGCAATTATCTATAGGCACTTTCTTGCAAGTTTCTCTGAATACATGCCATCTTCAATATTCATGTAGTCTTGGATTTGTTTTATTTTTCTTACATAATTGCTTTAATTGTGTTTTCTTTTTCGTTGTTATAAACTTGCAGTTGTGAAGAACTGGATTTTTGGATGGCCTTGAATAAAACATGAAAGATAGTTCTCCCAGCTATGCCAGATTCAAGTCACATCTTTTATTAGTTTTATTTTTAACCCTCTCTCTTTTTGGACTAGTAATGGGAGATCCAACCTTATCATCAGATAGTCTTGGGCATAAGTCAATTCACATTTTGCCATATCTTTCATACAGTTGGCTACTTAGCATTCTATGGATAAACTAAGTAATTTTGATTTTCATTTTAAGTGAGCTGCTCATCTAAGACGAATATTTTACTCAGTAATACAATTTTGAATTAAAATAAATTTTAAGTTTTCCTAAGCCTCTATAAAGTTTCAACCATGTTGGCAATACTCATCATTGTCATCATCTTCTTTTTTTATTTTTATTTTGTGGTCTTTGAGCTATCTTAAACGAAATGAGCTAGATGAAAATAAGAATTTGACTTCCATTGGCAACTAAATGCCATAATTAAGTTGCCTTTTCAAGAACCTTGTTCCTTTCAAAGGCTGGTTGAGGTCAATTAAACAAATTGTTTTTGTATTCATAAGAGATACTCTGCATGAACCTGTTTAAAAAATAAGTACTTCTTTTTCACTCATATTGCTTATTTATCATATTATAATTACATCAACAGGTCAGACATTTCACTAGCAGGTGATGAAGTCAGGGACATAAGTCTGCGGAGATTTAAGGGCAACAACAGACCAGTTTGTGAAATGCAGGTGGTTGATAGTCACCTCTATGTGGGTTACCAAAACTTTTGCATTTCTGTGTTTGATCTAGAAGGATCATCAGAAGTAAGTTTTAAGACTAGAATTTGCAGCAAAAATTGTGTATCATTTATCTGCATTTATGAAGAAGCTAGGATATCATTTTGTAGTTTATATAATTGAATCTAAAAGTAGACTTATTATGCTGTCTGATTTATTTTGACTTCAAAATGTAAATATCTGTTTATACTAAGTCATAGTGGACAAGTACTAGGCACTCTGATGTAAATATAGATTTTTTTTTACATGTTCCATCTATAATTGAATTTGTATAGTTGAAGTTGCTTAAGGAATTGATGTAACAAACTGATTTCTTTCTTTCTTTTTTTTTTTAGACTCATGAGATATAATTTTGCTTTGCATTTTTAAAAAATAATTTCATTAACTTCTCGAAGTCATTATATTGTTCAAAGACAAGCTTTATAGGTGTGAATGAAGAACATGGTATTTTCTTCCTGATTACCTCAATAAGCAGTTTTGATTAGTATCCACATTTTTTCCGTTAGTTAAGATGCACAAAAGTTTTAATATCCTATATTTATTCACAAACTTTTAGGAGCAGATATCAGAACACCCTTTTGAACAACTGGGATGCTTCTATGTTACTGAAATCAACAATATGCTCACAGTTATTGTTGGAAACGGCTGTGTTCTCACGTTTTGCAGTGCTGTATGTTTCATAATTTTGACAGTTTCTTTACTCTAATAGAATTATTTATCTGGTTTTATGATTATCATTGTTTCTTGTTACTGTCTGCTGTGTCTTTTTGGAAGTCTTACTTGAAATTGATTAAATTGATATAGAATGAAAGAGGTTTTTTTTTTAAATCTTCACAAAAATTATCATTGGCTTTAACATTATTGTCACTTCATTTCAAGGATGTGCTGTGGCATTTTCCAGTCAGATCTGAATTGCGACAAAAAGGAAATACCTCATTTGTATATTTAGCACTTTTAATTGCCACTTTTAGATTGTGTTGATGAGTTTTCATGATAGAACAGTGGTTGTTGAAATTATTCTTGTAACAACCATACCTCCCAATAAAAGTTTATGACAAATCATTCTGCCTAATTTAAAGGCTAGCCATAAAACAGGGTTAAGTCATAGTATTGTTTGAGAAATGGATAAAATAAGAAACGTATCCGGTTTTGTGGATAAAATAAGAAAGGTATCCAATTTTGTTTTGTATTAAAAAATTACATTTCATAGCTCAGTCCATACAACATTAAATATTGTTTTGTTTACATTTATTTATTATTTTCTTACAGAGTGACACACAAATCCCATCTCAAGATATGGGCACACCTATCCGTTGTATTCTGTACTCAGACCTTGAACTTTTCATTGGACTCGAAACAGGAGAAATTTGTGTGATTAACGCAAAGGTGAGGGAGTTTAAATGTTAGGAGGCCTTCACTCTTTCTTTTTCATCAAAATGATTTTCAGATTAGGTACTGCTTTTATTTATTGTCTTATAGCTTTGCATGACCTCTGTCTGAAAAAGGAAATACATGCAACAGTTTGTTGTTTTACATAGAAAATCAAAAGACACAAAAGAGCATCTTCCAGAAATCAAAACCTCATTCAGTTTATAAAAATTGGAATATGCTCTCTGTTAGAAACATACTACTACTCAGAGAAAAGGCCAGGAAAACAGTTTGTAAAATTATTCAAGATTCTACATATACCACACATAGAAACACAAACATCTGATGTCATGCTTCTTGCTACTTAATAGCTGGTTAATGAACTTACAATAATAAGAATATTTCTGAAATCAAAATGATAAAACTTTGACTTTGAGAAAACTTGGAGGAAGAAGAAACTCAGTTCTTACTGTTTTGGCCCTTATCAAGATGAAAGATTAGGATTTGACATGTCTCACCATGCAATATAGTACTTGCTTTTTGCAGTATCTTGTTGCTTTGTTTTAAGGTCTAGTAAAAATCTTGGTAGAATTTAAAGTTACAGTCATATGTTTATGATTTCTTACACGCTTTGCACATCACAGGTCTCCATTTTTACCTTTGATATGACTAATCGTAGAAACTTCACTTTTGTAGATAGGGTTCATCACTACTAGTGAATACAAATGAGTGCAGTTTTAGCTTGCACTGCCATACTTCAACAAGACTAGAGCAATGAACATGTATTTGCCTTTCTGATTTTTATTATTTACTTAGGTCTTTTTTTTTTCACAGCTCCTCTTTGCCTATAATATAAATTCTTTTTATTTCTTGTAAATGAACTTCTATATTTGACTTTACTTCATCCAGACTATGGAGCAGCAATCAAGGTTTATATGCAGTGATCATTCACTGAATAGCATGGCTGTGGCACAGGAGGGAGCTATGAGACTATTATGTGTGGCTGCTCAAGACGGATCTATATCTGTGATCAACTCTCGTCAGGGTCTTCTTTTGAGGATTCTTTCTGGTCATGTTCAAGCTGCATATTCTTTACAAGTAATATTCATCTATTGGCTTTTTAATAATTTTATTTAAGATGTAATAAAATTTAATTTGAAATTCTTTAATTGATAGACATTTTGATAATTGGCTCACAGAGTAAGTTGGGATGTAAAGTTTTTTTGCAGAAATGAATTAAGTATTGAAAGTGTCTTAGAAATTTCAGAAGTTTAAATCTGGGAGCATATTGATTCAATTAATAACTTTTGTTAGCCTTATGCAAAGCTATGACTTACAGTCTTGTATATGTAACTACCCATCACCATTTGATTGCAAAATTGTTTAAATGTACATAGAATTCTTCTGGACAGACTTTTTATCCTTGAAAAAATAAGTTATTTTATATAAGGTTATCAATGCATGTAGTTTTGAAGTCCTAGGATGTAAAGTGTCTTTAGGATTTGTTGTTTTCTGAAAAATGTTCAAATTTAGATGGCAAGTTGAGGTCTATATAAAAAATACTTTAATCTCACATCTTTTTTTTTATATCAGGTGGACAAATCTTCAGTGTTTAGTTGTTCCATGGATGGAATGGTGTTGGAACAAAATTTACATGTGAGTTACATCCATCTCATAATTAATGAATTATATTTGTTTATCATTGACAGAAACCTAGCCTTTGATTTCATAAGGATGAGAATGCAATTTTTCTTCTCACCTCTACAAACTAGTTCTAGAAGGATGGATTTATTATATAATCTTGGTCTAGTACATTTGAGTCAAATTTCTAGAATATCACAGTGGTAAAATGGAGATCATCATAAGAGTTAGTTTTTAAGAGAAAGTTTCAGAAAGTAGATATTTATGGAAGTAATAAGGCTAATGTCAGTCCGACTATGATTGTTAAACTAGATAAAAAAAACTCTTATACTGACCTATTACAGATATTTTTTGCCGACTTAGTTCAACTTTTTCATGTTATTCTCTGGATAAGACCAGTAGGTACATTATTCTAGCCTTGCTGTGTGGATGATCTAGACTATTATAATTTTCATTTCATATCAACCCCAGACAAACATAAGGTGATTATTTTACTATAGCCATCTTCACTCAGGATTGCATGAATTCCTACTCAACTGCTCACATGTGTTTCTAACATGGCCATGTTTTTCTTAGCACAAATTGTACATTTACCTCTAAAGGAGCAAAAAAAAAAAAAGACTTGCACACCTCCATGATTTTTTTTAAAACTTTCAATTGTAAAATCACTCACCCAAAATTTTTTCCACTTCCATAAAATTATGCTGCAAATAATTGTTTGCTATTTGCAAGCTAAATTAGGGAAACTTACTGGACTTTTTAATTGTTTCCAAATGAAAATTCAAATAAAATGAGGCACTGAATTATTGATTGTAAATTCCTACAGCCAATGGGTCATTGGAAGTTTTTTCTTCAAATTTGTTACCATCTTTTCTCAAACTCTTGTTTTTAATTTCTGCCAAGCTTTATTTTGTTTCTTTCACTTAATGTTTTCTCTCTCAGACCACAACAATTGAGCATGTCTACAAAGCGCAGACAGGCGTTACGGCTATTCATTTGTATAGAAATTACTTGTTGACAGCAGGCATAGACAGCCTGATTCGTTGTTTTGATATAAAGGTGAGTATATTTGCATGCACTTGTGTGCCATGTAAAAGAAATAATTCCTGTCCAGCTTGAGCTTAACTGTTTTTAAGTTCCTCAGGACTTTTATCTCTGTGTAAGGCTTTTCGAAGAGTATGGCAAGGCAAGGTTGCCAAAAATAATAATTGGACAATAGTTAAAAATCACTCGTTTTCAAATCTTTAGTTCCCAAAATTGGACATATATCCAATGGAAATAAGTCACGGTTTTTACTGAATCAAGCAGAATTTTGACACAAAAAAATCATAGAATCATGATTCTGTCTACCTAATAACTCAGACTATTTATATTATTATTATTACAGTGGACCTCAACTATTTCAAAATCAGCCGAAGCGAAGGGATTATAAAGGATGTTTTTTTTTCTTTCTCTAAACAATGGTATGAGAACCTCTGTCTTAACAAAAAAAGACATGATGAGAACCTCTGACATAATGAAGTTGTGAAGGTTAAAGTGTAGTGAAAATACCATAGCCAGACTGGCACCTGTAAGTCTGGTCTGTGTTTGCACGTCCCCTAGGTCTATAGGCAATACCTACTAGGTGTGAACTTGAGTGAAGGCTAGAATTAGCGACCATCTGTGGACTAGGGTGAGGAGTGGAGTGCGAGTCTACGATGAGTCACTCATTGGCTTCGTTAACTGAAGATATCAACTGGCATAAGGTTGCGTGCGTCCTTTGTGCCAACAAGCAGAGAGGGGTGTGTGTGTAACGGTGTGTATGGGGTGAAGGGAAAGAAAAAAAGGAAGGGGGGGAGGGTTGTGCATGTGGGGGTTCAGACCTAATGAACTAAGGCAGTTCTGGTTAGGAACTTAAGTGGCCATCGCTGCATTGTCTTTGATTGGCTGATTGCTACATAGACCCACTCTCCACTCCCCACCACCTCCCGCATGAGGTAATGCGTGTTTATGATTGAACAAGGAAAATTTGGGAATTACTGATGCTTAGATCTACAGCTGTTTTCCAGACCCATCATCTGGCTCTGAGTCTGGCGTTTCAAGTCACTTTCAGTCTGTCAATTTCATTCTTGAACTATCTGACACATACGTTGAACTAGATCTAGATCTACACTTTGTCTCAATGAGATTCATTTACTTTTTCATTTTAGAAATTTATATTTGATACGGCAATATAACATGGATGAAAAGGAAGTGCATATCGTTTGAGGCAAAACTTAAACTGATAGAGGCAGTAGAGAAAGGGGATAAAACTAAAGTGGAAATCTGTCGCGAGAATGGTATCGCTCAAAGCTGTCTTTCTACAATCTTAAAAGAAAGCCAGAGTATATGAACTTCGGTGGAACATGGCACTCGTCAACACAAAAAGCAACACATTTTGACCTATGCTGACGTCAACAAGGACTTATTGTTATGGTTTAAACAAGCCAGAAGCATAAATGTACCCATATCAGGACCGATTCTCCTCAAGAAAGGAGAACAGCTGGCTTGGGAGCTTGGTCCTACTGATTGCAAGTTGAGTGGCGGATGGATACATAGGTTCAAGATCAGACATGCGACCATCATGAAACTGTGAGTGGCGAAGCAACGTCATCGAAGAACATCGACACTGAAGCATGGGAAGTAATATTGCAGATAATTTTAGAAGATTTTGACCCCAAGGACATCTTTAATGCAGACGAAACAGGACTTTTTTTACAAGTGCCTGCCGAACAAGTCCTTGAGTTCTGAGGTAGGACTGGGACACAAAGAAAGTGAAGAGCAATCCTTTGCTTCAGATGAGGAAAATGAGGTATTGAACCTGTTTGAAAGATTTGCTGAGGTGACCCATGTCAACTCTGCGATGACTGTCCAAGATTTCTAACCATAGAAACATCCCAGGAAATGTCTGTTGCTGGGATAGCGTCATCCATCCAGCAGTCTACAAAGCCAGAGGCAGAGATTGCCAATGACGAAGACATAGCCATTCCACCCATCACTAGCAAAACAGCGCTGCAAGAAATGGATCATGTACGCACATTTGTAATGCAGCAAAGTGATTCAGGAAAGACAACCAAAGCCTTGCAAACTTGCTTTATCATTAGAAAAGTGCCTACATGACATGTCTAAACCTGCCACTAAACAGTCCACGATTGATGCCTTTTTCAGGCGTGCATCCACAGGCAGTGGTTTTAATCTTACTATATCATCAAATTCCAAGCTAAGCACAAAAAGTCCTTTTCAGGAATCCTTTCTAATGGGCCAATAGCAGTCCCACGCCTATGACCTGTAAATAGGGAATTCAGAGAGGAAGGGTTGCCTACAATTTACATGTATTCACGTTGTGTGTTTGTGTGTGTGAATGAGTGTCATAAGTTGCTAGTCAATTGTATAAAATATGCAATATGCTGAAAGTTAGTGTTGAGGTAAGACTACATTAAGAGAATAAAGGACAGAAAAAGATAGGGATTGGGTAGAGGGAAGCAAAATGAGGAGTTTTGGTTGATCTTGTCTGTAACGAAAACTTGGTTATAACAAAGTTTAAGCCCTGGCCTGTTAGTTTCATTATATCCGAGGTCTACTGTATTATCATTAATATTATCATCTGTCTCTATGTGTATTAAGATTCCTGATTTTGATGTTAAGATCTTATATCATGTGTGTTCTCAATCAAGTTTAATCTCACACAGTAGTGTATAATTTCTGTGGGTTTTTTTGTTTTTGTTTTTTTTTGGGGGGGGAGGGGGTGCATGTAATTATTTATATTTTTTTATAAAATGCATATAAATACAGAATTGCCAAACATCACGATTTTTTTTGTGAGACTCACGAAAATTAGCTATATCTCACGCTCTCCCCAAAATTCAGCAAATCTCACAAATTTTCGTTATTTTTACTATCTTAATTCAGTAAAAAAAAAAAAAACATGGGATAAACCAGATATTTCTTTTATACTTGGGCACAGCCTCATAGGGTTGGATTTAAATTTATTATCGCAACCTTTCAAGTACCGGCTTAGCACTTCATGTTTGTTTTTATAGACCTTATATTGACATCCATTTCAAAGCGATGCTTTGTTGAGTTCTACAATTTTTAAAGCCTAGCAATGTAGATCTCTACAGTCTAAATAGATTTCAGAGTTTTCACCAGCTTCTAGACCTAGATCTAAGATAGATAGCCTACATCGTAATATTAATAATAATGGCAATTAAAATGAAAGAGTGTGGAACTAGTATTGATGGTATATTTAGTAGCATTGAAGCGACCAAGAAGAAAAAAATAAACTCTTCTTCAAGCCCGAGTACACAACTGAGCTTCCGTGTATAGTTCCTGGAAAGGATTCATCTCTGGCTCGATGCAAGATATGTGATAGTGAGTTTCAACAAAGGAGTTCATGGAGAAAGAGGCCTTCTGAAGTTGATGTGATGATACTAATTGAAATCAATAACAGATTCAGCTATGTAATCTCTTAATGTTAAACTTAACACACAAAAATTGTCATAAAAAATGTCGCTTGGCTTTATTGGCATGTGGCGCATCATCTCACTGAAAAAAAATTGAAATCTCACCAAAAAAATTTGCAAATGTCACCCAAAAAAATTTTTGGTGATTGGCAACTGCATTTACGAGGCCTTTAGATACAAATTGTAAAGAGTAAAGAAAAGGGAAGTAAAATATTCTGTTTGATCAAATTAACATATGTGATGTTACTCATTTTTTTAACCAAGTTTCAATTAAATGAAATTAACGATCTGTTTTTACATTTTTTCATATGTGAAGAAGAAAAAAAAAGCATTGACGATTTGATCACCATTCAATGAGGTTTTGCACTTTTCATTACGTTGGGTGAATTTAAAAAAACATCTAAATATTAATAATTATTATTGGTGCATTTATGCTTTTATTTTCAGACTGGTAAACTTATTCAAGTAAACTATGGGGCTGGAAAAGGTGTTCTTTCAAAGATCATTGTTATTGACAATAAGGTGAGAATGTTAAATCCAAATAGTTTTATCTTTAAGTAAGTGTTGTCAACTTATCAACTACTTGGGTATATTACATTTGCACAACACTTTCAAAGCACATGACTTGACCTCATGAAATATTATATAAAACTTTGGTAATATTTATAATGGTTGTTTGAGGAAAGGAAAGTGTACAGTATATACATAAGGCCTATTTTTAATGTTACATACAACAAAATTAACTGTTCTCTTTCATCAAGAAATTGAGACAAACTCACAAAAATGATGATTTGCTTTAAACAGAGCATTCAGAACCATGCGTCACCAATACTTGTTTCCTTATTTATTCTTTCCAACATTCATAAATCCTGACATTATATACCAAAAATGTCATACCTAAAGAGTCACTTTTGTCTTTATACAATGGTATATTACCACAATTACACAATCTAGACTTTGCACAAGTGCATAAAAATGAATTTGCAAACAGAAATATTTGATTGCGAATTAGTTGTATCTACTGTTATTATTTGGTGAAATGCTTTGATTCCCTATTTTGTTGTATTACCATACATTTCATTGAAGGACATCAGCCTTTAGATTTCTTCACTAAATGCATTGATTCTATCCTTTTTAAATCTTCTTTATTTTTGTCATCAACTTTTTTATTGCCTAAATACTGGTAAATAAGCTTGTTTCTGCTATCAGTCATTGTGCTTGTTTTTGTAAAGTAGGATGTGATTCAATAAATTATCCCTTCGTTTGATTCAGCAAATCATCCTTCGTCCCTAAAACTTTCAGCGATCAGAAACAAATTTGAGTTCATAACTAGGGATTTGAATGCAGTTGTTGTTGATCCCAGTAATTTGAATTTCATGTCAATTGGTTATAACAATATTAATATTGTAGCTGAAATACATGCAAGTATGGGAGGAATTCCAATGGGGATTTATTCGACACTGTGATCCCATTTTGACTTGAATCATACTTCCATCGTTTATCATGTCCACTAGGACCAATACCTGAACCTAGTCTGAATAGAACCACTGTGCCTATTGTCTAGATATATATCCAGTCAGTCCATGTCACTATCATATAGCTCATATTCAGCATCTTCATCTTATCAACTTTACCGGTACATCTAACAAGATTACTCAAGATCATCAAAGATGTCTTTTTGGTTATCCATGATCACAGTTTCATGTGAACAAAAAAAAATTTAAGAACTTGTGATAACAAAAGTAGCTGAAATTATTTTTCACAGATGATACTGATCCAATGCATTTTCAAAAACAAAGAAAGGTAAACTGTTTCTTCATGTAAAGAGATATTTTGTTCCTGCTTAATTATATCACTGCAGTTTTTACAAAATGTACAGATGAAAAAGGCATAGAGATGTGAAACTGTTAAGGAAAGTGTAGAGAATCGAAACTCTCAAAAAAATTTTTATTTTTGCAAGGACATTTGTTTGTCCTGTGCATGATGTATATTAATCATTATTACATGTATTATCAATACAAAAAGAGTTGTTCAAAAGCTCTATTCTTTAAGCATTGGATCATTCAATGTGAGTTTGTTGGAGTCAACAAGCCTAACATAGTACCCTTTTCTATCATTAGTTGTTGTTGTTTGTTGTCTCTCTTTTAAAATTTCTTGGACAGTTGTTTTAATTTAATATAAACAAAATGCACTATCAATTGTACAGTTATTTTAGTGTGCACGGACCAATGTTTTCATGTCATTTTTTGCATTTGTATAGTTAATATGCTTCTGTAGACTGATGTGTAGATGATTTTGAAAAAGATATTTTAGTCAAACATTTACCAAATATGTTTTAATTTTTATCAGCTTATCACTGGAAATATGGAAGGAGTTGTGGATGTCATCGATTTTAACATTGATGTGCAGAACAAATGCCCAGTAAGTTTGTTGTTTTTTTTTTTATTATCAAAATTTGTTCAAATAATGACCATCTAGATATCAGCTTATCACTGGAAATATGTAAGGAGTTGTGGATGTCATCGATTTTAACATTGATGTGCAGAACAAATGCCCAGTAAGTTTGTTGTTTTTTATTATCAAAATTTGTTCAAATAATGACCATCTAGATGTTCAGGGTCTGTACTTTATAAACATGGTTATAAAATTTCATAGAATTCCAGAATATATTCAAGCTATTATAGTTAAAATTTGGTGCATCAAACAGGCCAACCTTACTTGTATTTTGCTAAAAAAAAGAGTTAAAAATTGTCTACGTAGAGCAAAGGAATAGCAACAGAAATAGAACATGTGGACAGCAAACACTTGGAATTGCAAAGATTAATTATTTGTGGAGAAACAACATTTTTAGTGTTAGACTCTTTTCTCTGATTTAATAATTACAGTTAGCATGAAGATAGAGTTAATATCATTTTTTTTCTTATTGGTACACAGATGCCATCATGTAACCTCAACTTTGGTCACCGCAATCATCTTCTTTGGCATCAGCAGCAAAAACAACACTTTTTCAATTCTGAAGAGACAGCAACTGTGATAATTTGATGTCATTAGGGTTGTTTGCTGCTAAATGAATGCTCTGAGATCAAGGATATGAAATTTACTTCTTTGATAAAGCACTCTGAAAGCATTGAATAAAAGATGTGCAATTTTTTTTTTTAAATAATCATTTAAAGTAAAGCAAATTTGAATACTAAATATTGAAGTCTTTTTTTTTAGCGATTTTTTAAATATAGACAATTTTTATATAACTGATCGAAAAAAAATTAATCCATTATGTAATTTGCCTGCGTGTGAAAGTTTACTAGATCTAGATATAGCGTGGCTGTGCCTCACAAAGTGACCTCATGAAAAAAATTCGTAAAAATAAAAGTATCTACTCTTTTCCACTTCCTCTTCACAAATTCGAACCTAAGATGCTGTGGTTACCTACGAATATAATCACTTAAGCAATGGTGCTATAGGTATTATTTTGTCTATAGAGCAACATTTTTTTTTAATTGAATGGTAATTTTCTCCAAGTACTCTACTTAAATGTTTATCTGAAGGAATTTTCTGTATTTGAAATCTCCTGCTATAACTGAAAAAAACTTTGTTTTTTATTGAAATAACTTATTTCATTCAGAATTTCCTGCTATACAAGTATTCCTTATTTATAAAGTACAATAGCAATACTTTAAGTGTTCGAATATTTTATTTTCAGGATAATTTCATACAATATTTTTAGTTCCCAAAATATAGTTCTTTTCTTCTTTGAAAAATAAGTTTCACCTGTAGAGGTAATCTCTTAAAGTTTGCCTTTTTGAGAAATGTGAACTAAGAAAATTGTTCTCTCTGATTTTTTATCATTGCCTTTCAGTGTACATTTAAATTATTTATCACAAGTATTTCTTATATATTTCAGAAATTGAAAAAAATCTTTTTGATACTTTTTGCAAACATCTTTTCATCAAAGAAATTCTCAAAATTAATTAGTATGTGATATCTTTTTCTTGCATAAAATATATAATGATCATCAAATTAAATATGCATGTTTTTTTATAAAAATGTAAGGAGCTTGAGTTGTGCTGATTTTATTTATTCAAATTGTATTATTTAAACTTTAAAAATTGAATGTTTTGTAAAAGTAATTTATTCATACCATTTATCAAAGTTTAAAGCCTTTGAACAATGATTGTCATGATGTTGTTAGCACTGTTCTGTTTATTCCTATGGCTGTTCATTAACTCACTCAACCCAGGGCTATTTTTAGGTTTACAAGCGTTAAAAGCCAGCTTTTCAGGGCAGTTTTAAAAAAAATTACCATGACATTCCTAATTAATCAATTTGCATGAAATTTGGCCATGCAATTTTTTTTTAAATAATCATTTATAGTAAAACAAATTTGAGTACCACATCTTTTTTTTCTAAATTGATTTTTTAAGTATAGACAATTTTTATATAACTGACCGAATAAAATTAATCCATTACGTAATTTGCCTGCACGTAAATGTTTACTAGATCTAGATCTATTGTGGCTGTGCCTCACAAAATTACCTCATGAAAAAAAATTTGTAAAAATAAAAGTATCTGCTCTTTTCCACTCTCGTCTTCACAAATTGGAACTCGAGATGCTGTGCTTACCTAGAATAGACACAATAGAGGGCAAGAAAAAAAATTATTAAAGGCCATCCCATGTGCTGCACACTATTGGCTCCAAAAATTTGTAAAAATAAAAGTATCTGCTCTTTTCCACTCTCGTCTTCACAAATTGGAACTTGAGATGCTGTGCTTACCTAGAATAGACACAATAGAGGGCAATAAAAAAAATTATTAAAGGCCATCCCATGTGCTGCACGCTATTGGCTCCACAAGAAAATGACCAATCCTGAGTAATGCCACAAGAAAATCATTCAGTGGGCCACAGAACTTATCCAAAAAACAGTATAAATATAGTTTCAGCTAGGAGTAGAATCCAAAACACTTAATTTAAACTGTCTACTTCATATAAGTCCTTAATTAGTTGTTGATTTTCATTGACTTGTCATTCTTGCATTTTCTTAAAATAAAATCAGTTGTCTCATATACACTTTATAGTTTTTGTAAGTATTTTTCAATCTTTCTTATTGGTGCTTTATGCACAGTTAATGAGGAATTCAAATGTTTAGATCTTCGAGAAAATAAAGATTCAACACAACCAAAATGAGATTTTTTTTTATCAGCCAACTTAATTATATGTTTAAAGCTATGGAATTTCTATTTAAAGTGGTTTGAGTTCTTAAAAAAGCAAAAACAAAATGAAAATTAGATTAAACATACAGTTATTTTGAAAAGCCTAGATACTGAAAGTATGAAAATTTGAAGATGCATATTTAAGTTCAAATTTAAAAGTAAAATATTGTTGATTTTTGCTTCATATTGTATGTAGACCCACTCAATAATCAATGCAGTTTTCTTTTTATATATTTTTTTCACATTATAGTCAAAAGTGTGGCTATGCTAGACATTGAAAATTTCCCAATATGCTGTATATGCAATGTATATTCATTCATTTTGTTTTGTTTAAAAATTAAACTTTTTGCTTTATAGTTGACCAGTGTTAAGATCTTAATTCTATGATGTTTTGAGATGGCAAGAAAATTAAAGGTTTTGTTCACATTATTCAACGTCCAAGCTTTTGATCTTTTTTTTAAATCCCTCTTGAGGTGATGAATGTGTCTTTATCTTTATCTTCCATTGGACACTATCTTTCTATCTATATCTATTTGCAGATTGCGTTTTTCTTCTGTATTTCTTTTCATCCATTCAGTTCCATGGCTGAGTCATCTTGTCTTTTACTCCTCTGAACTGCTCTCCCATTTATTATCATTTTAGTTCTTACGTGTACTTTGTCCAGCCTTACAATAATTTGGATCACTACTATTTCTAGACAATTTTTGTATATCAATGTGAAAAAAATGGAGAGCTTAGATATTAACAGAACACGAAACAGACTGGCTTTGAGTTTCAAGCCATCTTCAAAAACATAACAGAATTTACAAGTGCTGACCAGATGCTCTGTCTTTAAGAACTATTTGATTGTATTTTACAACCTTATGCTTAAATGAAAAATTAAAGGAAATTTAAAAACATTTATCATCGGGAGTTTTAGCAGAACAACAACTTGTATTTAGTCAATATTTTACAACTAGGTTTAAATGTCTTTACTGTGAAGAAGAGAAGAAAATGAAATTCGCTGATAGAGATATTAGTTTCAGATGTTTGTTAATTTTAGAACACATGCAAAAGTGTAATGATTTATTGTTTAACCTTCACTATCATCTAAAGGAATTTATTCTCCGAGAGGTCCTGACTCCTGTGGATCTAGAGGAAATAGGTCTTACAAAAAGCCATATCTAAGAGAGCAGATAAATACAAAATAGTCATCTTTTATTTAGTTTAGGGCTTATATTATAATCATATTGAACTTCTATATCACATCAAAAAGAAAGGTCCTAAAGTGAACATTGCAATTGAAGAATGAAAATTTAGCAAAACTAAGTGGCAGGGACACATAGTATTGAGATTGCATTTTGACAGTTCCAGCATAGGCTTATTCTCATAACCCAGCTTATTGCTTATTTTGAAGGTATGACAAATGTCAAGCACCACAAGATTCTTATTCCTAGTTACATGGAAAGGAGTTTATCACTGTAGTGGCAATGTTCTGTGTGTTTTTCAAATTCAATTTTTTTCACAGGATGTGTAAAAATCAACAATAACCAAAAGTTTCTTATTTTCCTACACGTTTTGACTATTCACCTCTCTTTCATTTAAGATTTTAGGAAGGGAAGCAAGAAAATGATACATGCACATGTTGTACTTGTATACTACGCCTATTAATGCAAGCACAGTTTCAATGTTGGCACGAAGTCATTTCTTTTTGGGCACAAAACAGCTTACATTTCTTTTTTAATGTGTTTCTTACAGCAGTTTCTTTCCAGTATTGAGACCATTTCCTGTATCAAAGTCATTGGTTAGTTATTGTTAATGCAATTTTTATTTAAAATATAGAATTATGTCATCAAACTAACTTTGCTTAATGGTTTTGCCTTAATCAATGGATAACAAAAGTACATGTATCATTCTTGTTCTTTTTTTTTTATATAAAGTTATAAGTAATGCTCTTTTCATAAACTTGTGCCAAGATACGTGAAGAGATCACATAGTCTTTTGTGTAATTAAACCAGACTGCCATAGTCTAGGCACTGCATGTTAAGTTTAATTTTTTATCCTGTAGGTGAATCCCATTCATATGTTCATCAAGTCAAGATGTGCGTCTTTCACCCTTGTGTTCTAATAAATGTTTTTTAACGCAAACTTAGACTGTGTATACAATATGAAATAAAGATCACTTGAGTAACGAATAATTGCAACGCTAATAAACTAAGCAAATTAAGAGGCGAGAAGGTTCAAAACGCCATGAGATATTTATATCTTATAATATTCCAGTTGTTTGTGTTAAAAACAGTAGCCTGTATTTCCTTTTATTCCTACCAAAGGGAGGCGCGTTTTTAAGAGCGAGGGAGAAAGGGCAAAAAATGTGGAAACAGTGGACTGCATTAGACACAACTACTTGAGATGTGAAATTTCAAAACAAAATATTTTTACTCAAGCAAACTCACCTTATCATTGCAACTTAACACCAACAATCATTTTCACAAACAGTGGACTGCATTAGACACAACTACTTGAGATGTGAAATTTCAAAACAAAATATTTTTACTCAAGCAAACTCACCTTATCATTGCAACTTAACACCAACAATCATTTTCACCAAATGCTTGCTTTATCCATTAATTGGCAGATATTGTTTTCAGTAAATAGCTTCCGAGAGATGGAGTTCGAGATTATGGAGCAAATGAAAAGAAAAGTCAGTTGGAAAGAGAAAACCTAAAACTAGTTGAGGTATTGAGAGGAAAACATACATGAACAGTTAGGGAAAGGTTGCATTAATGGTCAAAAGTAAGAGAAGACATACAGCAATTTTTGTATTATTCTATGAAAGTAAATGATGACTATTATCATTGTGGAAAAACCAGTTATGAGTTACAACTGTGTGCTTTTATCGTAAAATCTTTAAGAAATCAAAATCTTTACTTATTTAGTCATTTTGTCAAGAGATCACGACGTCAAACCATATCAGTCTCCAACCTCTTTGAAACAAAGATAAGAAAGGTAAATACAGAAAAATGAGAGCTTTAATTTTTTTCTATTTGTAAATTTCTTTACCACGTCCGATTATCGCCATTCGCTAATTGAATGGATCTGTTGATGATAGAATAAAAGCCGTTTGTACATTGCGTGTGTCGCTGTTTGTGTGTGCGTGTGTGTTGGTTTTTTTTTTTTTTTTTTTTTTTTTTTTTTTTTATGGGGGGGGGGGGGGGGGGGGGGGGGGGCGAGATACACAGTAGTACAGTGAGTGAGAGTGGGAAATAGAAGCAGTAGCATTAGTAGAAGAAGCAGTACTAGCAACAATAGCAGACCAGCAGTAGTATTGGTAGCAGGAGCTGTGGCAGTAGCAGCAACAAAATAATAGTAGTAGCAGCATCAGCAGTATGAGTCCATTAAATGAATCTTTTGCTGGTAAAACAAAAGGAGATGTTTCTGTTGGATTGTTTTTTTGTTTTTGTTTTTTTTGTTTTTTGTTTTTTTCCCTGTAGGTCTTTTTTTGGGTTTGCATTATTTTTTTTTATCGAAATAGTACTTTCAGAGGTTGAGCGTGGAAAATAATAAAACCAAGAGTAGTAGTAGCAGCAGCAGCAGTACAGTAGTAGTAGTAGTAGTAGTAGTAGTAGTAGTAGTAGTAGTAGTAGTAGTAGTAGTAGTAGTAGTAGTAGTAGTAGTAGTAGTAGTAGTAGTAGTAGTAGTAGTAGTAGTAGTAGTAGTAGTAGTAGTAGTAGTAGCAGCAGTACTAAAAGTAGTAGTAGTACTAGTTGTAGTAAAAGTCAACGAAGTAGGAATACTACTAGTAGTATAGCAGTACCGATAGTAGTAGTAGTAGTAGTAGTAGCAGCAGCAGCAGCAGCTGTAGCAATTAAAAAAAAAAGATATTAGCCTTTATATCATTGTCGGTGAAAAGAGACGCTAGCTTTTTAAAACTCATTAGGCTAATTAGTTGAGAATTGAATGAAGAGACAATGTTTAGATATCTAATGCTCTCTCTGGTTCAGGTATCACTGGCCTGTCCATCTACCAGCTTTCGCAAAAAAACGAAGAAGAAGAAGAAGAAGTGAAAAACCGTGAGAGGAAAGGGACAAACGTCAACCTATGTTGGTGTCTCTCAGGTTTTCTCACTCTCTGTCTGTCTGTCTGTCTGTCACTCTCTCTCTCTCTCTCTCTCTCTCTCTCTCTCTCTCTCTCTCTCTCTCTCTCTCTCTCTCTCTCTCTCTCTGTTAATTTTACTGTTATTCTGTTAGGTCTATCGTCACGAACGACTTCATGCTGACGCAGAAAACTTTGTCTAACCTAGTTCTTGACCGCGTGGCTCTAAAAAAAGAACGGCGTGATCATAGCTCCGCCCTCAGGCAAAAAGAAACTTAATGTGCGTCAGCATAGTCTCTTTTTTTTTTCTTTTAAACTACATTATTTTCAAAGACATGATTGGTTCTAGTCAAGAAAGAGGCTGACGTAAGTGGGGCTTCCAATCGCCTCATACCAGCAATCTCCCCACTGCAGCTGATTCACACAGAGGACTTGACTGACTGAGTCTCTTTCTCAGCTCTCTCTTTTCCCCTAACGCCGACTGATTCAGATTTCATTCACATGCCAAGCCGTGGAGTAACGAGGTTCCCGTCACAACACTGTGTATTCGCATTGTACATCTTTGTTGATTTTTTTTTCTTTCTTGTAGATTATCTAGATCTGATCGTTATAGAGCCAGATTTAGATCTACATTGGGATTGTTCAAAAATTGAAAAAGAAATTCGACATGACCTAGATTTAGTCTACATTTCTAGTTTATCACACCATACTTTTTATGGGCGTCTTTGTATGACAGTTTCTCTTTGTGAAAAATTTCACATTTTCGGCAAAGTTATGATTCTCAGCGCTGGCAGGATAGGATCAGGCCGAATTCGAAGAAGAGATTTGATTTTGATTTAACATTAGATCTAGAGTCTAGATTTAGATCAGTTTTAGATAGATTAAGACTAAACATTGTCATTGTTGATTGTAAAATTGTTAAATGTTTTGAATGATAATAATACTGGGAGAGTAAAGATAGACTCAGATCTCTGAGTCAATATTATTATTCGACTGCCTCACTATTCATTACAAAATAGATATGTAACGTTATACTTGCACTAACAAACACAGGTACTTTGTTCTATGACATCCGGATGTAGATCTAGATGTTAGATAGCTAAGCTATAAAAGTAGAATGAAAACTTTCGATAGATGAAATGCAAGTTTATATCATTTTGCGACAAGCATTCGCACCCAAAATAGATAGTAGGGCCTAATACCGATTCTCAAGATCCGAGCGTCAGTTGCTCTAATCCAGAACTGAATATTTATTTCAGATACCGGTACCTTAATTTCCTAACTTTTCGTTCAAGATGTGCATGATTATTATTGTTTGCCGCAGAGCAAAGCATTGGTGTCTGAGTAACTGTAACATAACCTCATACAGCCTTCTTACATGAAACTGCCCAATCCTATTTAGATGAAGCCTGGATTACCAAAACCCTCTTTAGATGAAGCCTGAGTTATCAACAATGGAATAAAGCGTTATATAATATGAGTTCAACGAAATTTAGTGCATTTCAGTGAATGGAGGCTGTAGATAGATCATGCCTAAGTTTGTATAGATTTAGATAATCTTGCCTAAGTTTGTATAGATCTAGATAATCTGATATTATTGTGGTTATCAGCCCAACTCATTTTAAGCTTTAAAATTATATTTTTCAGTATGAATTAAATATGCTTAACACGAATATGAAGGTTTAATTCATCGCAAATAAATACTTATCAAGATAATTGTGAGCATCAAAAAGTTTCGAATTCGTCGAGAAACATTCAATTGTGAAGCCTAAAGTGACTTGGCCGATATATGCAAATTTACCATTGCCCGAGTTTTGAATTGATTTCAACTTTACTGAGAAGTGAGAAGAAACGTTACCATGAGGCTAATCGATTCCTAGATTATTGGTATAGTACGCCCAATATGGTCGAGATAGGGGTGGAGGCAGTCAGTAAATGAGCAGTTGGAAAATGGATGGTAATAACCTGAGACAGTTAACATTGTCGGTCACTGTTAAATTAAATGCTAACTTGTCACTAGATCAAGCTTAAGATTTTTTTTTTCGTTAAAGAGAAAACGTGATTAGTCAGAAACCCTGAAAACGTTTGCCGCACCCAGGGCTAGGGAAACTCATTTTATTTAGTTTGGTCAGGTCAGGATCTCACAGACCAGTCCCATTATAAGCCCGCAATATCCGCCGACCTTCCTTTTTTTTTTTTTAATCACCGGGTAATTTAGCCTTTTTTTACTCGGGGTTCTTTATAAATGCAACATACTTTGTAGCTTGATAAATTTTATGATAAGTCCATTAGAGCGCGAGGAAAAAACAATCATTTATGAATAGAATTAGTAACGTCTATTTTTTTTTTAGGCCACCCACCGGCAAACGGTTACTCATCCAGTACATATTAGACCTATTTATGGTATTAGGAAAATCCGAATGTGACATTACGAGGGCCAAGATCAAGATAGCATGAAATTCGGGTAGACATGTTTGTTGTGTGACGAAATTCTGGAGCTACGCGACAACCTCTGTCGAGTCTCGTATTTTTGGTCTAGATTCTAGCTAGAGCGGCAAGGTCGCAGCTTATCCCTTTGAGACGGATTGAATGGAATCAGTGAATGAGATCATTCTATTTTGTCATGCGCAGATCATTTGGACCAAGTGGCATGTCACGGCCGCCCCCACGCTGACAGCCTCAGCATAACAGTGTACATGTAATTATTCAGTCTAAGGAAAAGTTGGTTTAGCCTTTTGGCTCCGAGTATTTCTTTTTCTTTTGTTTGTTTCTGAAGAGGAAATGCGGAGGATATGAAAGCTTTGTAGACTAATCAATGATCGATCTGTTTTCATCCCATTCTCTTGGTCTTTGATAAACTTGTTTTAATCTGACATTTAATCTAGCAAGACTGGAGAACAGTAAAATTTTCTACTAAACACAGAACTGCTGTGGGTAAAGTAATTTTTAGTTTGTGTCTTATTTTCATTCCACGATAGGCTTAAAGCTATAAATAACATGGCGTGTGTCAGAAGAAGAAGAATCTCGCTCTCGTCAGTTTTTAGACTGATTTTACTCAATTACAAGCCACGAATAATAATATTCTGCAACACGGCGGGGGAAGACTGAAGACCCAAATTATCTTTTCTATCATTTTATTTTTTTAATGAAAATGTTATTAAACTAGCTCTCTATTGTTTTCATTATAAAATTATCTTTCCATTATAAAGGACCTGAAGTGTTTTGGAATACACGTATTTCAAAGTATCATGAAATATTAATTGAGAAGACTACGGTTCAGACGGAGAGGAAATCCGATGCCCATATAAGGATAAAGTTCAAATGACGTATGAAAAAGGTGCAGCGCAGTTATAAAGAAACATTGTATAGACTTAAGAAATCCGTCATCAGAACGTGACAAGAGCAAGCGAGCAGTGTGTTGATCGTGTGTGCCATTTAGAACAGAACAAAATGAGCGTATGTAACAAACCAGAGAAAGACCTCAGCTACAAGATGCTGAACGAAAAGAAAACCAATGTCAAGTGTGTCATCGTTGGGGACGCCATGGTTGGCAAGACCAGTCTCGCCCGCCGGCTGGCCTGTCTCGGATTCGCCACGGATTACAACCCGACTACTTTCGACAATTATGTTGGTGAGTGCTGCGCGCTGTCTACTGCTCCACTCGTGCTTCCTTTCCTACCTTTTTTTTTTCTTTTTGCTTTGCTTTGTTTTGTTTGTTTGTTGTTTTTGTTGTTGTTAGGTAGGATTTTGATGGGCTCGACTATCGCTCACTGAGTCCTTCGGTGACCGATGGCGCGGAAGCTGTCATGGAGTCTCACGATGCCCGGCTAGTCACACGGCCTCCGCAATTGGGTGCCCCGCCTTGGGGGAGGTGGGGATTCGGCCTGTTGCGGTGGTCGTGAGTCGGGCTAGTGACCACGATTAGCAACCGAACTCGTCTCCAGTCTACGTCCTCGTTCGTGAGCCCTGGATAACGTCCTTGACTGGGCGGCTAAGGTTACTGGAGACGGGGGGTCGGGCACATGGAGTCCAGTGCGGAACTGGAGCCCGATCTTCGACGAGATTCCACAGGGGCTTTTTCATGAAGCGTTCGCAAGAGGTGGCGGACGCAGGAGTCGTGGCCGCTAACGGCGATCAGCCCCCGGGCGACTTTGGCGGCATTCACGCCCGGGCCCTCCCTGGAGCCTCTTAGAGACATGCCGCAGGTCTTTCTCTCCTCCCCCGGAATCGGGCCGGCGCTTCCGGGGCGTAGGCAGGCCGGCACCTGCGTTGGCACGGCAGGCCCGCTCCCTTTTCCCTCACCGACATATGCCGGTAGACTCCCCTCGCGGCTGTCGACACTCCCACCGCGAGTCAAAGCGGTACGATCGCGGGGGCAAGCGGCCAGCCCGGGGAATCTCCCCACATTGGATGGCGGGATTCCCGATAGGGGCCTGGCTTATTAGCCCCCCCCCCGCGGTCGGGCTCGTGTCTCCTCTTGGTGGGTGGGCGTGGTTAAGTAGGTGGTCTCTGGGGTTTGGGATCCCCGGACCTCGTCCCCCCAGATGGTTAGCCTGGTTAGGATACACGACGGGTCATTGGCGGAGTGCGCGTCGGTCCACAGACGCGTCCTCAAAACGACCCTAAACTGGCTTTGTCCTGCGACGTCTAAATATCTTTTGCTGGAAGGGTGAATAATCCCGGTCCAATTTTTGGAAAACTTCGCGCTTCGAAGGGTCGCTACAGGTAAAATCATCCCGAGAACCGGGTATTAGCCTAGCAGACAACTTTCGAGTTGCCCCTACACCCAACTAAATGCTGGCTTACTCAGTACGGAGGGCTGGTACGGGAGTCAGCCTTCCGTAGCACCACAAAACTTTGTGGTGCACTACCAAGAGCTCCTAGGGAAGCTCGGAGCGGCCCGACGAGGGCCGCTCCAGTAGTCTATTCTGGTAAAGATGACTCACTCCAATTTACCTGCTACTTTGCCAGTCTAGCTCATAATATTTCTTCCATCCATACATGCATCGGCTGTGTTCATCTGGTTATTAATCTTTTTTTTTCTTGCTCTCGCTCCCTAACTCTATAACTAATTATATGGATACCTAGCTACCTATCCATCCGACTGTCTGTCAGTACTGTCTTTCTTTCTGTTTACCTGCATGTGCTTGCCCAAATGCAACTCTCTCTAGATGTTTCAGTGCAACGATGTGTGTCCTTCCATCTATTATTCACCTTTTAATGATGTATGGTACCTTTTAATTCTTATCCATGTGTTTCTGTGACTCAAAGCGTGGTCCATTTCTCCATTCTGAGCATCCTTTTCGTGGATTAGATGAATACAAACATGACAAAGTGCTACACAGCAAAGATTAATACAAGGCATTGTCAAGATCACTCTTGATTTTGCATATATTCTTCGCCGTTGCACCGAAACCAGGACTTGCACCTCTTTATATATATATATATCTTAAACAGAAAATTACTGTCGCAATTATTCCCAACGTAACGGTCTTGAATGTTGCATGCACCCTCCCCGAAATCGAGGCGGATTTCGACCACATGAAATAATTAACAACTGCGCCCCTGTCCCTTCCCAGCTGCATAATAAAATGCTGCACCCATAACATGAGCCTGGAGGCGAAAACATGCCATTTTTTTTTTTTTTTGCCTTCAACCAAGCTATCTTTCATACGGGGAAAAATGTCATTCATATGTGGGATAGTCGTATTACTTTCAAATTTAAACAAATCGACAATAAGTGTGGTTATTTTTTTCCGACCAAGCGTGGGTAGGCCTACTTGAAAAATTTTCTTGGCAATGAAATTAAAGTCGGAAGGAAACAAACTTCATTCAGGAATAAGCTCCACTTTTTACACAGCGGGGCTGGTAATATCATTTATATTGCAATTTGTAATAAAAGTAATTGCATGATAGGAATGAACTTCAGGGTTAAATCATTGAAAATAAAACTGCTGTACTAACATAAACAAGGAGCTTAGATCGTCGTACTGGCGACTGCAATTAAAAATGTCATTTTTACTAACTCTTGTGTGCAATACTTTATGAGCTGTTTGGATTAAATGAGAACGTATTGTTCGATCAGACAATGCTCAAATTGCATCACTGAACTACAATTATGTCGCGAGTGTTTTAATGTCGTAGTTTGATTCATCTATACAAGTCACGCAACTTTATTGTATTTAATTGTCGTTTCTTTAAGGTTTTTTTCCGTCAATTTTCCCCACACAAAATCTTTATCTTTAATCTAGGAAGTAAAAGCGCGTCCTTTACTTTTATACGGAGACTTAAATCGTAAAAATCATTGATATATGAAGAGTGTTTCTAATATTTTTGTTGTAACAAATAAATAGTCCGCGAGATATTTCCACGACAATGCCTCAAATGTAGTCGTCTCAAAATGTAACAACTTGGAATTATTCAACTCGTTTTTACGATAAGTTTGAGCTCTTACAAAGGGAAGTCTGAGAGAGAGAGAGAGAGAGAGAGAGAGAGAGAGAGAGAGAGAGAGAGAGAGAGAGAGAGAGAGAGACTTTTTTAAACGCTGTAATTCCGTTGAGAGTGCAATCAGCGAAACAGTTGTAAAGGTCACTGGAATCAACATTATTTTTGTGATAAATGAATGACATACTCTTTGAGACCGAACGCCTCTTGGACTGGCAGATAAAGTAAATCACGCAGCTAAAAATAATCGATAAAATATTAAAACTATCCCTCGCACCAGCAAAGCAAGGCGCTCATATCAATACAAAAAAAAAAAGGCCAGCGCTTTTCATCGAAGCTCACGGCGTTTCGATCCGTGACATGATTAACATATAAATAAAAGTTTACAATTTTATAATACGAATTTGTAAAAGGAAATAGTTTGAACTAATAACCCATCGTGCGATTAATTTTAAAGGTAGGGAATTGACAGTCGCCAGATCTCATCGAAAAGAAAAAAAAATGACCGCTAGTTGTGTGTTCTTCATAAGTAGGGAAGCTCAAGCGGTTTCGATATACCTGAGAAATGAGGATCGATACATACCTTAAGCATGAGTTGCTGACCGAGTAAAATTCCCCATGTAATCGATAAAGCTAAGATTGTTTTCAGTATGATGTGTGCACTCTCTCAGGGTTAGCTCTTCTTCTGATCAACCTTGTGAGTAGAGGGAAAAATATCTATGAAAATATTGGAGCAATGAAGAAAAACCATTAAAATTAGGGATTCGTGTACATGAAACGGTTGTTAACCTCATCTCCACTTCGTTTCTCATTCCTGCACTTCAGCCGTATCAAAACATCATCATTATAGTGTTCATTAAGCCCAACACACTAAAGGTCTTTGGTGCAATCAACCATATATAAAACCTTTATATTAAGCACAACATCATCATTATAGTGTTCATTGAGCCCAACACACTAAAAGTCTTTGGTGCAATCAACCATATATAAAATCTTTATATTAAGCACAACATCATCATTATAGTGTTCATTGAGCCCAACACACTAAAAGTCTTTGGTGCAATCAACCATATATAAAAATCTTTATATTAAACACAACATCATCATTATATAGTGTTCATTGAGCCCAACACACAAAAAGTCTTTGGTGCAATCAACCATATATAAAATCTTTATATTAAGCACAACATCATCATTATAGTGTTCATTGAGCCCAACACACTAAAAGTCTTTGGTGCAATCAACCATATATAAAACCTTTATATTAAGCACAACATCATCATTATAGTGTTCATTGAGCCCAACACACTAAAAGTCTTTGGTGCAATCAACCATATATAAAATCTTTATATTAAGCACAACATCATCATTATAGTATTCATTAAGCCCAAAATACTAAAAGTCTTTGGTGCAATCAACCATATATAAAAATCTTTATATTAAGCACAACATCATCATTATAGTGTTCATTAAGCCCAACTCACTAAAAGTCTGGTGCGATCAACCCTATATAAAACCTTTATATTAAGCACAACCACCTTAGATATTTAAGACAGCACCCATGGCCTATGGAGCTATAACATAATCAATTCATGATCTTCAGGTAGGTGATAGAACAAACTGAAAAACACACTTTTTTTTCATAATCATGACAGAGGTTTACACCCGTTAACTTTTTATCACAGTCAGAGAAAAGAAATGAGAAACCACTTTGCGTGTAAAGGGCCTAACATCAAGCAAGCTACGTTGGCTGACCTTTGTGTGTGTGTGTGTGTGAGGGGATATTGATATTAAAATCAAGTGCATGCTCTCTATCACGACTTCAACAACTTGATGAGACAGCTAAATCAATCAATTAATCATAGTTACAAAATCAACCCGTCTATTTTATTTTTTAGCCTAACAGAAAAAAATCTGTACTCTCTCTCTCTCTCTCTCTCTCTCTCTCTCTCTCTCTCTCTCTCT
Organism: Elysia crispata; assembly: GCA_033675545.1. Classification (NCBI taxonomy): domain Eukaryota; kingdom Metazoa; phylum Mollusca; class Gastropoda; family Plakobranchidae; genus Elysia; species Elysia crispata. The sequence goes on along the minus strand of JAWDGP010000590.1, from coordinate 1,017,262 downwards.
CTCTCTCTCTCTCTCTCTCTCTCTCTCTCTCTCTCTCTTATTTTTTTTTTTACTCACGTTCATCATCATCATGCGCCGATTTTCTGCAAGACTCTCGAAACTTGTACATTACTCACATTCGAATTGCGCAGTGCGCGTACACCGATCCTTTATTGTCCGGCATAATTTTTAATCATGTTTTCTTATCTCTCTGTCGGCATTTTAGAATGATGTGAGCGCAAACAAGATTCATCGATCCACTTTTTTTGACCATTGCTATTGCTTGTCATATGACAATTTGGGAAGAAATAATATGATGAAGCCCGTGGTTCTAAACAAGACCATTATATTCTCGCTATTTTCATCTGCTGAAACTTTTCAAAAATCCATCGGGTTTTTTTTTTTGTTTGTTTCAAATCCTTTTATATCGACCAATGTGTTGATATTGCCGTCTGCTTCTTTTGGAAACACAAATAGAAGCCGGTAAATTTGTTGTCAGCGAATGGCAAAACAGAAGAGAAAAGATTAGAATTCTATGGACTGAACTCGTGTCCCACCCATTTGATTTAGAAGACAAATGTTTACTGCAGGAGAGAGAGAAAGAGAGAGAGAGAGAGAGAGAGAGAGAGAGAGAGAGAGAGAGAGAGAGAGAGAGAAAGAGAGGAGATAAAGATAAACAGGGAAAAAAGAGAGAAGAAAAAAAAATTATGGTGGACTGTTTATTTTCGACAAGCATTTTTGCTGAAAAAAAGACCATTCCAAATCGATGTGAAGTCACCATTATTTTATGGTTACAGAGTTTCAGGTTTGAACTACCGGTAGTGCAGTGTTAAATTCATAGCTTGTGATAGAATCCGATCTCCGCTACAGTAAGTTGTGCTGATATTCAATTATTTCAGATTCCCATGATTTAACCCTTTAGCCCATCTTCCCATCACGTTAAGTGAGATTTCTAAATAATCGGAAGGTTGAGTCGCTCCCAAGGTTCTATGACTCAAAGCTATATGCGCTATTACTTTCGTTGAAATACCACAGCATATACTAGCAGTATCTGCAGCTGCTGTACCGCACACTCGTGCATTATTCTGACGCATGAAATTGTAACAGTCGCGTGGGTTCTGTCGCATTGTCTGTCTCTGAGCCAGCAGCTTAAGATTATTATCAAGACAGTATTGATCTGAAATCTAAATCTGGATCTGCCCCAATCACTGACATTCCCTTCCGCCAATCCCCATGCAGACTGCAACACTAAATGCAGTGTTGGAATGTGTCTTTTGTCTAGATGGCGACAGCGCTTAATCTCGCTCGACAGCTCGTGTATTATTTTTATTTCGAACAAAGACGCTGAGCTAAGACATGGAGGGTTATCTTGTCAAGAAGGAAATACTTCCTATGGAAGCTTAGTTAGAAAACCTCAGCCAAGGTCACAATTTCGTGGCATGTAAATGAGGTTTTCAGCTGTCCCTCAAGCAGACAGATGAAGAGCTGCGGTCTGAAGAAAGCTTTCGAATCATATTTGATAACCTTGTACACGAAAGCGAAAGGAATCGCTAGAAGCTGCTTGACTGAAGAAACTAATTTTAAGTTGCGCAGAATTCATTTTTGTAAACTTAAACCTCAAAGTAAACTCAAAGCAAGAGGTTCTATTATTGTCATTGTGCTGTTTAGAATTTTAGAATGGCGATTTTAAATAGACCAATGTAAGCCATTTTTTTTTTTTTTTTTTTTTGTCGTTCCTAGTTTTAAAATTTTCCCTCATTGTAGATCAACGGGTTAGCTGGTTATTGACTAGTGGCGTGGCGAAATTAATTACCAACTTTTTCTTTGCCAAATTCTTCACGTATCCTCTCACCCTCTCTCTTTCTCTCTCCCTCTCTCTCTCATCTATCTATCTATATATCTATCTCTCACTCTTTAAATATTGCTATGAAAATCATTTTAAGGAAAATCTTTGTCTTCATTGTCTTATTCATCCTCATCTTCTTCTTTTTCTCCTCCTCTTCTCCCTCTTCGTGTTCTTTAACCTCTTCCTCTCGCCTTTCTTTTTGTCCATCTCAATGTCCTCCTCCGATGTTAAGCGCTGCGCCTATTAAGATGGTCTCAAAGCAAAATCTGCAAACGTGTGTTCTTTCAATTCATTGGCTCACCGCGTCCAGGCTCGCCGTTTAGCAAACAAAGACAGCATTAGCAAGAAACAAATAAACAATGTGGAGCCGTATTTTTTTTTTCCAGGTCTTTGGACATTTCACGGCTCTCCTTTTCGATCATTTGAGTTACAAGATTAGTGTACCTGTCTGTGTATGTGTGAGAGAGAGAGAGATAAAAGGGAATAGGGGTGTGTTATGGCGAATTAAAGGGAAATATAAATAGATGGGTAGAGAGAGAGAGAGAGAGAGAGAGAGAGAGAGAGAGAGAGAGAGAGAGAGTGGTGGGCGTATGGGCAAAGGAGGCACATAATGCCATCGACAAAATGATTATATGATATTATTACCTCTAACAAAATAAAAACCATGTAGAACTGATAAAAAAAAATAAAGATTCCAAGACGCAAGGACTGAAAGTATATATATTATTTTTTTTTTTTTGGTATTCAAGTATTTCCTCATATTTATAAGATCTTTAAGAAAAGAACAAGATGAAGAAAAGTAAAAGAAGACTCAAGGGATTTTCAAATCATTTGCAATCACTGCCACCCTCTGAATGAGAAAATTTCAAGGAAAGGGATTCTAGATATTACCGCTGAAGACCTTGTTATTCGGCTTGTTGGGAAGGAAGCTTTGCGGGGAAAAAGGGGGAGGGGGTGGGGTTTAAAAAAAAACAAAACTCGGTCAGCAGACCGACGTAGCAGTAGCAGTTTGGTTGGAAAGGTTGTCCCGAAATAGCATCAGTGTCTGTTGATCAAAGTTTGGCAGCGTCCCGATATCGATCTTGTGTCTGACAGAGGGGAAAGCGACCTTGAGATTTGGTATAGACAAGTTAGAATGAAGAAAAGGTCCCTCCCAGCAGTTTTATTTTTTTCTTCTTTTCGCTTTTCTTTTTTAACTTGGTAGATGTTTTCTAAAGTACATTAATTCTGTTGTGACGAGACGGTACCGCTGATATTGCATGGTCATATTTCGCTTTCTTTCCTTTATACGATGATGAATTAAAGTGAATTTCCAGGACTGGTTTTTCAAAGTATCCAGCAAAGCTTTTTCAGGGTTTAGATTAAAAATGATTCGTGGCCAGGTCTGAGTTCGTTGAAATGAATTGTGAGGATAATGTTGTTTGCTGGGTGTGGTGGGCCTTTCTTTATCAGGCTTCGTTCTGCAATGAAAAATTATCACATTGGTCGCTGTTTTCTTCTTCTTCTTCTTCTTCTTCTTCTTCTTCTTCTTCTTCTTGTAAATTTTCGTTGTGTGTGTGTGTGATCAGATGTTTTAATCTTCACTTTTGATATCATCAGCTGTGCATGTTACTCTTTGGCCACCCGTCCTGTGAAAGCTTGCCCCACCGTACATTATCCTCTTTTCTCTCAGTGCGATCGGGCTTCAGGTTCACCTCCGAACTGACCAATACCACAGCGGTCACTCAGTGCACAGAGGCAATTAGGCTGTAGTACTTAGTGCTGCTGGCTTCAGACTCAGCTGCTCAAGGGTTTTTTTTTCTCCTTTTATTTTTAATACAGATCTACGCCTAGATTTACATCGTTACCATCAGGTGTGTTTGATAAGTGAAGAGGAAGACAAAGAAGTTTATAACTTTCGTGTGAAATCAATATGAGGAGCGAAATGGAGTGATAGTGTTTTGGGTTTTTTTTAAAGCTGGACAGGGAACAATTTCATGAATAATAATGGCATTTGTGTGGTTCATTAATGTTAATGCAAGTTTTAGGCAGATGAGTTGTGTGGCCTCACCGGAAATTACATTCACATTTTTGTGAAAAATCTTTTGTGCTTGAGTAATTAGAGCATTGTTTGAGAGGCACATTAAGAGGTTGACTTTACAAGAAATCGGTCAGAACTAACGTACTGAACACGACAGCGTCGATAGTCTATGTATTTAAATAATATCATTCCGTATGACAGCCGGAGGAGGAAAAAAAGAGCGAAGATGATGGCTGGAAACGACATAATTTTAAAGCTTAAGATAAACCCGGTGGATAAATACGCTGACTTTGTAAAGATCTCTCTCTCTCTCTCTCTCTCTCTATATATATATATATATATATATATATATATATATATATATATGTGTGTGTGTGTGTGTGTTTATTTTTATTTACTTATTTATTTATTTATTTATTTATTTATTTTTTTTTATTTTTTTTGGGGGGGGGGGGGTAGATGGTAGCAAAGTTACATTATTAAAAATTGCTCTATCTGGAGGAGTATCAGCCAAAGCACAAAAAAATTCCCCTATTTATAAGCGGGGGTGGAGGTGGGAGTGGGATAGAATTGAGGAGAATAGTTTATCTTGAGACCGGGGTAACCGTTTTGTTTACTGCTATCGCCATTACTGATGTGAAGTTATAAATAGAATTATGCATACGTATAGAGAGTAAGGAAAAAAGATTTATCCAAGATGTTATAGTGTGGTTAAAAAGAACAAACAAAAACAAAACCATGAACAGTGATAATAGTTAGTCTGCTGGTACTAACATTTTTGGTTGGTTTTGTGGGCAACTGGAGAGAAGTATAGGCACTAGATGGGAAGAGACCTCGAAATTTGAGAAGGCGAATAAGAGAGAAAACATACAGAGGGGAGTGGAGGAAGAGAGAGAGAGAGAGAGAGAGAGAGAGAGAGAGAGAGAGAGAGAGAGAGAGAGAGAGAGAGAGAGAGAGAGAGAGAGAGATGATATAAAATTGTTATGCGTGTTACAACTTTCATTAAAAGGAGAACGACCAGGAGTATGTGATGGGGCGCACATACCAAGTCTATAAGAGACCACCGAGAAGGCAAGGGGCCAACGCCCAGACACACTATGGCAGTAAATCTTGTAGCTGCTGAAAGGTGGGGGTCATAGTTCGTGACCTTTGTCTCGGTCAGTAGCCATGTCTGCGACGATGTATAATCATAATGACATTTGTGTGAGTGGTTGAAGCACTCATTATTTCTTCTTGTCTGCCTTTTAGGCTCTCCATATTATCGGAAGGATAAAAGAAATTAAAAGTACAAAAAAAAAAAAAAAATGCAACTCCGCACTAGAATTACCTGGATCGCAAAGTAACCAAATGCCTTTAAATTATTGCGAGAAGTAGCTGTCGTCTCATAAAACATCAAATTACATTTTTTTTGTGTCCAAAAAACATAGTTTGAATTAAAATGTAAGCTTTAGCAATGCAAATTTAATACCGGTCGAATAAAAAGCGACATGTCCCTCACTGTTTTCATTTAGTGCTTTTAGTGTTTCCGAATACTCCCTTGTAAATTTTACGTTTTGTCAAAATGACAACACCGATTACATCTAACATAAAAAAAGAACGAAACAAAAACAAAACAAAACAAAAAAAAGACAAAAAAAAAAAAAAAAAACACGACTTCATGGGTGAATTTATCTTGTTTATTCTTGAACATCGCAATATCCCCGCCTCGTACTTTATTATCTGCTTCCCATTTTGACACGGAGACTGACGCTGAGAATTATGCAAAGTTCTGTTGTCTTTGAGTTAGAGGGTCGTGGTTGTAGACAGCAGGCGACAGACTGATCACGCGTTACTGCTGTGTTTTGTTCATCCTGCTTGCCTGCTCACCCGGGCTGCTGTTGCAGCTGTTGTAATTACCCTGTCGTGTAGTTAGCTGCGCTCTGCAGACTTTCCAATAAAAATAACTCATTTTACATATCTCAAAGTCTTAGACAAAAATACTTTTTTTTAAATAAGACTTTCCTGGTGGGCTTGTACCAGAAAATGTTGGAATTATGAACTAGATGGTTGTTAGAGTTTTACAATTTTATGTAAACTGCAGCTCTTTTCAATTAAAATTAATTTTTCTGGATAGGCCATCAAAGTGGGCTAAAGTTTTAGGATTAAGAGCTTGCTCTTGTTATATATATATATATATATATAATTTTCTGCTAATGAATGATTTTAGCTGAACATTCCGGGGATAATGGATATTATTGGACTCTGCATGCATATCTATCAATCCACCGCTCCCCACTTTTCTGAGGTTAAAAATATATGTCTTGTTGTACTTGCTCAACTTATTATTAGGGACAGGTTAACAGCTGCTAGATACATACCATCCAGTTACAGGATATATTAATCGTCGCATCTATATGATTGGTAATATTATTTATGTATATAAACGTATGTGAGTTCGTCCACCCGTGCTTTCCAATAATATAATCGTGAAACATAAACCACACTGTCTTCCTGCAGAGCTGTCCCTAGGGATAGCGCTGATGATTTGCGTTAAGTGTACTTCCTGCTTCGTCCCTGCTGAAAATTGAAGGAATCTAGATACTTATGGCTTGGAACAAAGAATAAAACACATTTCCTACTTTCAACGTTCTAGTCATGTGCGCATCTTTCAGTGAAACTGTGTGAAGCTGGCATTGACTGTGAAGTTTGACTTTCAAGGCATGACTCATTTAGTTTCGAAACTTTTTTTTTTTTATGTGCCGCTCCACACTTTTTTTTTTTTATAATTCACCCTTATTTTATCAACTTAATGACTATTTCGGCTTCGTAAGTTCTTTCCAAGATTAACGTTCCGTTTCTTCAGTTCTCGTGTGAAACTGTGAACGTCTTGTTTAGCTGAAATGTTAGAGAGATGCAGGACAGACATATACAGAGGGTGTATTAGGGGCTCTTTGGGGGCTGGGGGAGGGGGTGCTTGAAAGAGAGAACGACGCAAGTTTTGGTCCAAAGGAGGGGGGAAAAAAGAAATATAGGGAGGGAAAGAAAGTCATAGGTACAAATGAGAGACTGACAGGCTTAGTGAAAGAGAGAATCGCCAGACAGAGAAAGAGAAGAAAGTCTTACATCTCCCCTAAAGCAGCTGCAATGAATACAGCAGCAGCAGCTGGCGTTGATTGCTGTTAAAATAACTCCAGAACTGAGATTTTGCTACGTGTGAGTTCATGCTTTCCTCCTTTGGAGTTTACCTGAGTTTACGAAATAATTGATATACTGTTACCGTTACACCATCTCGCCCCCCCCCCCCCCCCGTCTCTCTCTTCCTGACCTCCTTTCCCTCTCTCTCCCGACTCTTTGTTTAATTCACTCACTCCTTCCACCCTCACACTTTCCGCATTTCCTCTTCCACCAAGCTTTTGGTGGGCAGGTATTAAAAAAAAAACTGATCCAAGAAGGGCACCCGGAAGTATTTTATTCCGCTGACAGCATTAAATTACAGTATACATGCCATAATTTTCTCCCGCTACAGCATTATCTTTACATTTTCATCAGCTTTCTCTGTCTTTATGTTTAGCTGTGTCACACCACCCAACCACCCGTTGATTTTTGTTTTAAAGCCGGTTGTTATACTGCACCCTTCTTGCTGAATATATCTCCCTTTTTTTCAGGCCTTTCTCTTACTTGCCATCTTTCTTCCTCCATTTTAATCTGCCTCTATTACCTCATCCTCTATTCTCCTACACACACACACACACAGATATATCCCTTCCCACTGTTTAATGAAGTGGACAAGCCTTGCCGAGCCCACCGTTCCCCTATTATCTGGTCATCTGTTCTCCCTTGGATGCGGCTCGCAGAACAAACACTACGCACTCTGGAGCCGCCCAAGCACGTTCGCCACAGGCAGAGGCAGCTCGTCTTCGCCTCCTTATCTTTAAAGAGTGTCTTTGTACGTAAAGATAGTATGTGATGTGTGTAAATGTGTGTGTGTGTGTGTGAGTGTAAGCTGTAGTGGGCCAGGGGTGGAGTACAACGTTAGCTGTGAGATAAGGTGATTGCTTTTAAAGCTCATTGGCTCGCACACCGTGGGAAACGTGTTTCTGTTTTCTTCTACCGCCTTGCACTTTGATCTTGCTTGACTCACCCTGAGCTCTGCCTCACCGTGCCCCGCACCCCAACCCCCTTCCTGTTGTCTGTCTATTCAGCGAAAAGAACATCTTTTTAGATTAATAAAACATTGGTAGATCTTCTGCTACTCAACGCCGTGCCAGGCTGGAGATACTTCTGTAGACTAAAATAAGGGCCGGTTTTTCTTCCTCTGTTTCTTTTCCCTTGCCATACCGGGTTAATTGCTGTACAGAGTGAAAATATGTGAAGCATATTAAGCGATATATGCGTCATTTTTGTTTGTTTCTCATTTTAAACATCTAAACTGTTCCTGAAAGAAAAAAAATTCAATTACTTTATTACATTTCCTTTTTGTGCTAACCTGGTTTTTTTTTTTTTTTGTTTGTTTTGTTTTCTTTTGTTTTTAATCACCGCGAGCATCCTCCCTCCCCTCCGCCATGTCTCTGTCCCTCTCTCTTATACACACACACACACACATATTATGTACGTCCCATATACGAAAATATAAGTTGTTGTTTTTTTGCTGAAAACTCCAAATACATGTATATACCCCCTACCTCCTTTATCTATTTTGCTTTCCCAACATCTTCAAATCGAAACCCCATTTTCTCACCTGTATTTTTTTTTTCTTACGACACAAATTATTCTCATCCCCACGCTAGCTGCAGATTCTTTTGACTTTTTGAGCTATCACAACAAGGTTGAAGCACCTTTGCAAAACTTCCTGGACTTGCACACCACACGCGTACGCACGACATTTTGCACACCCCTCACATTGTTGCCCGGTGCTGCGCAACTCTCCTCAGAGTTTTTGACCTCTTTCTTCCTGCTGTGAGTAAATCACAGTTACATACCATCCGTCCTACACTAACAAAATGTGAGTCTCCATTCACGTGCCTAGCCTGTCATATCTCGAAGATGTGTTAGTCAGCTCCCGGAGATCCTTGAGATTAATAAGTCCTGTCTAACTATCAGCTCGCTTTTTTAGTGCTACCACAAAGTGCACGCAAGATTACTTTAATGGTAAAATCCGAATCAGATTAATTATACTACTTAAAAAGAGAAGGGAGAGGATTTTAGAAAAGAAGAAGAGGAAGACTCAAGAAATCATTTTGATGGAAAATCACTGTAAATGAATCTATATGTGAGAAACTGGTAATTACTTTGGAACCAATATTTTGATCCATACATTAACTCGGTTGCCCAACCACGTTATGTAGAAAGGGATACATAACTCACACACACAAAAAGAAGTGAAAAAAATAAAAAAACGTGTAGCAAACCAGAAAATTTCTCGTTTCAAACGTGAGGTGTGGTATGGTCTCTTTTCTCCTTCTCTCATTCCCATAAAAGAGATACTCCCCACTACATAAGAGAAAAGATGTAAATAAAAACCAAAACGCGGACTAACATCTATTTTACTCTAAGCTGAGAGCGGGATATGATTTCGCTAAGCTTCGACACAAATTGAAGAGAGAAGATACACAGGTCACACGTATAAGAACGGAGTCCCTCTTTCTTTTCACTTTCTCACCTTCTGAGCTAATTTCTCATTTAGAAAAGAAACATTGGGGATACGCCATGCTTGTTTTCTTGACCTTTCTTACTTTTTCTTTCCTTCCCTTTACTTCGGAGTCAATTTCTTCAATGATAAAAATGATCCTAAAATTATTATGATCTCTTTTTGTGCGTGTGTGTGTGGTTTTTTTGTTTGTTTCTTTGTTTGGTTGGTTTTTTTTAGGGGGGTGGGAGGGGGAAAGAAAGGGGTGTGTGTCAAATTTGTACTTTCTTTCTTATAAGCATTATAAGATCCTACGGAACCTGATCGCTATTGAGTGAAGGGAATGAAATATTTTTAAAGGCATTTTTATCTCTGGAGGAGCTGCCGATTTTTTTTCCCTCGAAAAAATACGATATGATCTTCACCGGGTTTTTCCAAACAGAATGAGTCGAAGCTCTCAGAAAGGCTTGGTACTTGAGGTTTTGAGATTGCTCAGTAGTACTCAGCACTCACTCCTCGATGTTAACTTTATCCTGGTTTTAGCACTGCAATCAGCCCTGGAGGAGCTGATCCTCTGACCCCACTCTAAGTAGTCTTGCTTACCCAGATGCTGTGGTTTAGATGAAGAGCTGGCGTTTCCGTCCGCACTTTTGAAATCTTCGCCTCCGAGCAGGGCAAGTACTGGATTGATAGTTCTCAGAAAGATCTTTGCTTCACTGATCCGCCACATTGCACTGCAGTGCGCACCTATTATCTGTTTGACATAAGCCTCGACCTAAATAATGTTTGGTGAGAATCGAACTGATTATAGACCAATGAGGCTCACTCGTTTAACTTTTGTTTGGGTTTGCTTCTTTATCTCAAAGTCGACTAAAATCATATGAAGTTTTTGTCTAGGTTTTTCAGCTTGGAGCTTCATTGTCTTGGCAGCGAAGTCTCATACTCGAGATGGGGTCATTCAGTATGTTAATATTGAGCGATTCAATGTTTTTTGGTAATAGATTATCTCAACACTAAGACATGATTCAGCTTTTTCATCCATCCTGGTCCGTCCAAAATGTGTGACATTATATATATATATATATATACCAACGTCAGTAGCGAGGGCGTGGTTAATGGTCGAGAAACGCCTTAGCTTGAAAGTGTGCACAATCCCCAATAGAACTACTTTCTTTTCTCTCTTGAAACTGCATTAACGCTTTTGTAGTCCTTTTCTTTCTTTTTTTTTTTTAATTAATTTTTTTAGTTGTCCTGAAAGCCTTTTTCAGTTTCATTGCGAAATATTTTGAGATTTTATTGGAGCTGAACAGGATAAAAACAACATCGCACTCACCTATCATCAGGTCCCCATGCCTATTCAGTGAACACCAAGAGCGCCAAAATCAGCAAATATTGAATTGATCTGAGGTCTAACCGTGGATCTGTTTGGAAACGTTCAGCAAATAAAAGTTGCTTTTGACGTATCCAGCACGTCTCGTAACCTATGTTGCTATTTTCCGTTAAAACAAATTGTACCGCGACAAAAAATATTCATTCTTTCTGAATTTGTTCGCCCTTGCTTTATTTGCACTGAGAGGAATGAAGGCCAAGAAAACAAAAGTAAAGAAATTTTCAAATGCATGTTTTCTTTGACTTTTAAGCCGAGGTAAGGCAGAATAAACCTGAGTAAAGAAAAACCAATATTTACCTACCATTGTGAAGCAATGCTTAACATATTGATTTTGAAAACCCATATATGAATGCACTCATAAAAAGTTTTTTGTTAGAATTTATATTGAGATGCTAATGGACTTACATTTTGCCATCACACATTTGATAATGAGAGTATTGTATATGTTGTGGAATCTATGACTATCATACTGTTGATTCTCAATGTTTCATCAAGCTGTTATGTGTTTAAATCCTCTAAGTTTGCTGAGTCCTATATTGGTAAAACTCGCAGCATATGCCTATAAGGTAAACATTTTCAAATGTACAGAGTGAAAAACATTTATTATTTTATTTTTCTACCTCATGAGATGTAAATATGCAGACGTCCTACAAAACGGAAGCCATCCGATCGGCACCTCAAAAACACATTCGAAACCAAGGGAAGTGAATTTGCTTGAAAAGAAAAAAAGAAATCAGCTCACGCCATACAGGCTATATTTAACCATGACGTGAGGCGCGTCTGCCATTCATTGCCAAGCGGAAGCAGCGGAGTCGGCCCATGAGTTACCAGGGGCCGAGTTGGGACTTGGGTCAGCTGCTCTGGTCGTGGAAAAGAAGACATGGTGTTATGGATCATCCAGGATCGATAGAAGGGTCCCCAGGGGGCTGAGGTGTTTGGCGTGGGCGTTTATTTTTGCGAGTTGTACTTGTTTTAAGTGGAAAAGGGTGAATGTGGTGATGGAAAGGGCGATTGATGTGTGCATGTGTGTATAAGGATGGAGCGAAATTTCGGATAGAGAAGTTGAAGCTTTAGGGGATCGAGAACAGAACTACGCATTTCTCGATATTTTCTTGAACTGCTTGGTGACGATGGATCGCTTACTTGTTATTTTTGTTGTTTTTGAGCGCTGTGAAAGTGTTGGGAAGAATTGGGATCTGAAAACAGCATGTCTGTCAGAATAATTGAAGAGGTGGGCAAGAAAAAGGTCTGCATAAACAATGCTCAGTGACTTTTGGGTCATCATTATTTTTGTCTCTTCTCGGAAATTCAGCTGAGAGAATGGAGGCTTGGATTATTCTTGTGTGTAATGAAGAAAGCATGGGAACATTTTCATGAAGTATTTGAATGGGCAAGATGTGCTATGGGATAAATGAATACATCATTGTGCGTGTGTGTGTGCATAGAAGATTATCGGTACTTTTTTTTTTACTTCAACCTGATTGAAAATCGCTTTACTTCAGACTGATATACCCCTGTATATATTAAGATTAAGAAGCGCATTTACTTAAAATACTATTTTGAATAGTCAGGCTTACGTGTTGAGTACTTCAGTCTTGTCACAACGCAGTCTTGTTACGCTGCTACCAGTATGCATGGTCACTAAATGTTGGCCTGAACAGTTACTGGTCAAATCGACCACGAACTGTTCAACAGCTGTGACTAGAACGACCAGATTCAACAGTCCACACGACAAGTTGATGAATGAGAGGCGTCGCAGCCGCAGCAATAATTCGTGTGGGTCATTATACACCATCTTGATGGCAGGCCTTAAGTCAAGAAACTAATACTTGTGAAAGATAGAAATAAATAGATAGATGTGGGAAAGTCCCATTACAATTTCGGCCCGGGTTAAAATATCAGATTGTATAAGGTTGAATCGGAGACCGAAAACTTGTTGCTCTCATAAAACAGGACTATGGTGGATAATAAGATACGCATCAGTAAACTACACAAGTATTACGCTTTCTTTTTTTTTTTTAATCCACACGTTCCTATACCATAAAACTCTAATAAATAGCATAAGAGTTTATAGAAATAAAATTGTGTCACTTGCAGTGTTACACACCCCTCCCCTTCCCCGCCCCAAATATTAAGAGGCATTATAAATAGCATAAGACAAAGCTTTATTGTCTCACTTGAGGAACTGACTTAGATGAAAGTGTGCACAAAGACATACAAATAGGGATTAAAATTTACATTTGCTTACATAATCATTACCAGAAGCAAGCTATTTTACGATCCTGTCAAGATTTAAGGATTTCACCTTATGAAAACCACTTTTACTTGCAACTGAAGATACCGTGTTTTAAACTCAGGCATTCGCTTTTATATCATTATTTTAATTGGACTACATTCTCCGCTTACTGCTTGCGAAGAACACGCTTCGCTCACCTGCCCACACACACACACAAAGGAATCTTTAAAAATGGATAGCAAGAAAATAACAGCAAAAGCAACAAGAGCACAGTTCGGTTCATATAATGAACTCTTTGTAGTTGTCTGCCATTCAGCGTTTTCTTGTAAGGACTTAAGCGTATATCACTTGATTACATTTTGATCGAAAGATTTCTTTGTTAGACCCTGTCTCGCCAACTTCCTAGGTTTGTCTCATTAAACAGTCATAATGCCGTAAGACATCAACGTGTCTTTGGGATTTCTGCGTGTCCTCCTTTTATTTTGGATGATAATTTTTTTAGTCGTGAATGATAATTATTGTCTTGCACTTGAAGCTTGGCTCGGCCTGGCTCAACAGCCCATGTTTTTAGGATGCACTTTGTAGCCCACTGAGTTTAGGCGACACAATTTTCCCAGACAAAAGGAGCGACAAGAGGCTTGAACTGAAAGATTCGCCTGCCTGAGTTGGGTCTCACTTTATCTGATTTATTCCACTGTCGAAAGTAACAGCGTCCCACATTCCCCTTACCCGTAGTTTTGCCTATCCTGTAATGGTAATGAATATAACATGTATGATGTTCTCTCACGCCGCGCAGGTGGCCCTGTGGCTGTACATCATCAGTTTGATGGGTGGCTCGCAGGACACCAGACTTATTTTTCTTCTCTCTTTTTTTTAATGATCGTAAAATACAAGGATGGTGAGAGCGCAATATGTGGAGTAGTATAGGGTGGTGACCGCGTGGAAACGTGGAAATAAATAAAGATATACAATGGATAGACAAACATATAGCGAGAGGGAGAAAGGTAGAGAAGAAAAGGGAGATAAAGAAAGAGAGGGTTAGTGTAAGAAAGCCTTCAGTAAAGTTGCATTATGAACTTCACGTGTTCCTATTTTGTTCCTCACCACTCTTCTTTTTCTGTTTATTAATATTCTTTTTAATTGTTTATATGGTGATTTTCAAACACTGATTCAGTTTTGCAAATTATAGAAAATCATTCTTTTTTTCATCCGGTCAGATTGAAATAATGGTAAAAGTGTCCGATTTCAAGCCCTTGTCGAACTAAAAAACTTCCCCCTTTTGTTTGCACCATGACGCTGAAAACAATATGCTATTTTGATCAAAATAGTCGGAACTGTTCTCTTTTTCCTTTAAATAAGTATCTTCTCAGTTAAACAGTAAGTCATCTCTTTTGTTTAATTTTTTTGCTTTTTTTTTTGTGACTGTCCATTGTCCTGTTTTGTCCAGCACCAAGCCCTAGGACATCCCTTCATGTGGACTAAATGGACTGAATTTGTGTCGAAAATCAATCAAAACTCAAGCAGACATTGACCGCTATCAGCTCGCGTTCGGCCTCCGCCTCACCGACCGTCTGTAGGCCCCTACCTTCCATTGCCTGCTTCCATGGGGTCTGGGCTGTCCTGTCTTTGTTGTTATACAATAGTGAGTGACAGTCTTAACGATTTACGCGTCAACGGTGTAATGGAGAGAAGCCACAACACCGGTTGTCTTTGTTGCACGCTGATCGGCGTCTGGATTAAACCACTCAACACAATGTAACTGCATGACTTGGCACATTTAACAAGCCGTGTTGACTTGAATTAAAAAAAAAAATGGAAAAAAGAGCGATTCACTGTCTGTCTCATCAGCAAGCTATTGAAGAGATGCCGTTGTCATCCACGGGCACAGGCTCTATGCAGCTGATGATTGAAGAGGGTGAAGAAAAAAATCGTAACGGAGGCCATTGTGCTCTGAATTGGTTTAGTTAAGACAAGAAAAGTACGTTAAGAAAGAAAAAAAATGTCTACCTCGAATTTTCATTATTAGCGTTGTCTTGTCAGGCATGTGACACGTCTAGCATTAGTTTGTACAAAAGCCCCTGTATGGTTTCATGACCAGAGGCTCGTAATTCCTTTGTTCATACTGTTACGTTTTTCCCCAGCAATGCAAAAGGGGGTGTAACCTGCCCCGCTCGGTATTTACATTTTATGTTTTGTTTGTTGACAATGTACAGCTGACTGTCCTAACCATCAAATTTATCGCTGCTTCAAATCCGGTGGAGACGCTTCTTGTTTGTGGCTGTGCGATTGGCTGGGGGACATTATGAAACTGTCTAATGAATTCCTCTCTTGACGTCGAGACTAAGATAAATGGTATGGGTTGTTTTTTTTTCGGGGGGGGGGGGTTCCTGTCTTGCCTCGTAAAAGTGTTGTCATCTTCGTGGAAGTTATGTCATTTCAATGGAGGATTAAATGGATTAGGATGGTGGACAAATATATTACAAAAATAGGCGTACGTCACGTTGACACGAGAATGAATAATAATGAATTGAGATGGAAAACGCGCGCGAATTTTGAATGACATAATCTAGGTATGATTGCAATCGCTCCAATGTCATTGTGGTAAGCGAAATTATGATCCCTAACATTAGCACCAAATATTTCTAACAGAGACAAAACTAGGGTTGTGTTCAGATACGCCCGAAGCTCTCTTTATTAACGTAAGGTCCCCCAAGTTTCCAAGGTCCTTACGCGAAGATTGCAGTATCCAACATCAAGTGGTGACTTTTTAAAGTGAAAACACGATCACAAGATGTCGTTTTCATCTCCTCGAGTTTATCAGCGTCAAATGGGGACACCGTCCCTTCTCTTGACGTCCTGTAGAGGACTCTTTACCAAAGGACATAGCTCATAATGTTAATTGTTATTCCTCATCGGATGAAGTCAGTTCTCTCCACTCATTGTGAGTCAGATTTGACCAAGTGGTTTGTGTTTAGTTCTTTTTCTTATTTTTTTTTCTGGTCCGTGTTTGACATCGTTCTGAAGTGGCTCGAATTACGGATACTTGACTGCAAACAAAGGGATATAATGTAAACTGACGTTCCTGTGGGGCACGCGATAATGGATATCTTATACATGCTTACGTAGAGGCACGAGGTTTTGAAGAGACAATCACCGTTTGTTTGTTTTTTTTTTCTCAATGTTGGCTCATTGCGTGTGGACAAGTCCCGATTTCAACATTCATCGTCAATTTTCTTGCATTTTCGTCATATTTTTCTAGTTTGATTCATAGCCATATGTTTATGACTAGCATTTTCATGGACTAAATTGAGATTTCAACTGGATATGAATATCATAAACACTCTGCACCCTCCATTTAAATTCCTCACCTATTCCTGGGGCTTATCAGCAATGCTGAGTATACCAGCCACCGCAAGGCGCCACAGGTCAAAATACAGAAGGCTTTTCATTTGGTAATCTTTTCGTATGGCCTTAACGCTTCGTAAACTGAAACTTGACGTCTGCATGAATATTATTGTTGTAATTCTTTAGGTATCCCTTTCCTTCTCCTTGGTACACCCAAGAAAGGATATAGTTTGCTACCCAGATTGCACCCGACTCAAGTTAGTTTTCCTCTCTTCATCAGCTAGATTTCCATTTCTTTGACCCAAGGGTAAAAAAAAAATATTTTTTAGTGAGCAACACAGGCTGACTCAGATTTTAAAGTACATACAGCTTTGTCAATGATAGATACTTTGTTCACAACTTGCATAGCGTTATGATAGTTAAGGTTAGAATAATGCCGTTCCCTGTTCGTTATATCGCCGAACACATATATTGTTCAGATGAACTTTTATCTTCATTGTCTTCTCTTGATTTTTTCAAAGCATTCGGGATTGATGAAGAGGTCAGGTCGTTAACCGATATAACCTACCGGAAATTTCCACTGAAGCATCCCAGCGCAGTTCGGACGCCCTTCCTGGGAGACCAATGGCGCCGCCCATGTAGCTGTACTCAGACTAGTCAGAGCTACAGTGCGCATTTTCTTATTAACATCACAATATTAGGATAGCTTAAGTCGTGCACTGCCGCCCTTACTTCCTAACTCGCTGACTTATTGCCTCACAACATACGCTTGCGACTATCCTAATCCTAGTTGTATATAAGATTCAACTTCCTTGTCTGGTTTAGCCTCTTATTTCTTTTAACTTTTGAACCAAGCATTTCTCTTCTTTGTTGTTAATCTCATAATTTATTCCTTTTTGCCATTATTACGCCAGTTGAATGCGACTTTTTGCAAACTCTCTTATCATACTTTCTTACCAACCCACTTACTTACAAAGGCTTTAAAAAAACATTTTCTTACTTTTTTTTCTTTTTTTGGTTTCCGTTTCTGTCCCCAAAGTAGCTCACTTTTTACTCTGACATCTAGATCTACTTATTTTTACCTATTTCCTGTGCTCAGATCAAAACGTAACGGCTCTGTTTCATTATAATTGTATTCTCCCTATCTTTCTCTATTTATCTCCCTGTCAACGATCTATCAATCTTTCTATCCATCCATCTGCATACATATCTTTCAACCTATCTTTTCAATATGTATTTTTCTATTTTACCCATTTCTTTCACTACCGCCAATCTATTTCTCTGACAGTCTGTTTTTCTAGGCCGTTATTCTTTCTACCTACTTTTTTTTTGCGTTCTCTCCTTTCCACTTCTAATTTATATCCGCATTACTTTAGCCCCTAAAATTCTAACCTCTTTCCACAACCATTTCACCTTGCCTGGAATTGCTTGTCATGTATTTGAACCTGCTGGCCTGCACTTCTAACCCCTTCGCCCTCTGCGGCTGTCGGCCCACGCGCCAAGTTACACAACATTCGCCATGCCCCTGTCTGGCATAAACCTGAGAAAACAACAGACTTGGCACTCGTCGTGGGAACACGGGGTGGCTGAGCGCGATGGATTTGGCAGGAAGGGATGGCCATGAGCGCCAATTTACTGCCTACTCTCCCATATTTTCCTGAATCGTAGCTCCAAAAGTCGTTCGTTTTAGACGTGGCGTTAAAGGCTTGCAGGTGTTTTATAGTAGATCAAGTCTGAAAATATATATACTTCTTATATTTTACTACTACTACTACTACTACTACTACTACTACTACTACTACTACTACTACTACTACTACTACTACTACTACTACTACTACTACTACTACTACTACTACTACTACTACTACTACTACTACTACTCTACTACAACTACTATCACTTCTACCACTACTACTCTACTACAACTACTATCACTTCTACTACTACTACTACTACTACTACTACTACTACTACTACTACTACTACTACTACTACTACTACTACTACTACTACTACTACTACTACTACTACTACTACTACTACTACTACTACTACTACTACTACTACTACTACTACTACTACTACTACTACAACTACTACTGCTGCTGCTGCTGCTACTGCTATTACTGCTGCTACTACTACTACCACTGCTGTTGTTACGACTACAACTGCTACTACTACTACTACTACTACTACTACTACTACTACTACTACTACTACTACTACTACTACTACTACTACTGCTGCTGCTGCTACTACTACTACTATGTAATTAAGATCTTTGGATTTTTTTTCTCCTCACTGACTTCAGCGTTCTTAAGTTGCACAAAATAAGAATATCAGAGGATGTTGTGATCAATGATGTGAGAAAGCATTTGTGGTATAGGTGCGGTTTTTGTTTGTTTTTTTTTTGTGTGTTTTTTTTTTCTTTCATACAAATCAGACTGGCCAATTTTCTTGAATAAGGCTACCGTTGTCCGATATCAGTGCCTCACCATAATGGTGGTTCGTAATTTCTAGTTGTATTTTCAAATATTTCCCTTTTGCCGTTTTTTCTCGACCTACCGGTGCGATTGCTCTAATTTAAATGATGAAATGATGTCATCACAATACAATACTCTTCTCTCCTGATCCTCTCTTCTCGAATTCCCTCGCCCTGAGCCCCACCAGTTCCCCGTTACGACGCCCTCTCCCTTCCCATTATCATCTGACTTAACGTAATAAAATGCTTCAATTTCCTATTCTGGGTAAGAAATTTCAAAACAGTGACCCTATACACGATATAATACACGATTTCACTAGGATCTTTTTATGGTTTGGATTTGATTTATTTGAACTTTCATTCACACACAATTTATTATTCTACTCTTACTTCCATTTGGCCACAGAATCGTGCCTGTTGAGGTTGGCAGCTACACGTGCAACAAATGGGAATAGTCGAGTTTTAAAAGTGCGTTCAAAATTGGTTTAAAATATTCTTTTTCGGAAGTAAAATGAAAGAATGTTTTTGATTTATAGCATGAGTTTGTTTATGTGAACTGAGTTAGCAAGAAAAGAAAATTATATGTTTGGTGTTTAAAACTGTTTTAACTTCTTCGTGTAACAGCAACTAGTGTGTGCCATCTCGTTTTAAGAGTTTTTGTGCCTCGCGAAGGTCGGGAATATTGCGTAAAGAAGTGTTTCATTTATTTCGCAACATTTAAATCATCTGTATTTTCACTATCTCATTTCGCCCTTTCAAGTGCATAACATTTAATCCCATCCTTGTATTCTGCAGACTCTACCCATATTTATCTTATCGTGTCTGGGGATGACATCGAAAAAAAAAATTTTTTTTTCTCCTTTTTCTTTCTCTGTATTGATTGCAGAGGCCTTGGCGTCTTCAAATTAACATCCGCCCGTTTCTTATCAGTCATGGTTTAAAGGTATTGCAGTCAATGGTGAGAGAGGGGGAGTGAGAGTGAGTGAGTGAGTGAGAGAGAGAGAGAGAGAGAGAGAGACACACACACACACATACTCACACACAACTGCACAAAATGTGGTTTCTCCGGACATAGCTTGCCTAATGCTTTACGTAAACTTTCACAATATTGCTTAGAGAAGAAGAAAGGAAACTTGTTTCTCAAGCTCTACATTTCAAACGGAACGTGGCAAATGCAGAGTGCATAAAGGAAACGAGTATGTTCCAAAAATTTTGTCCATAATTTTTCTCTTCACAAGATTATGGTTTTTCAATTACGGCTCGCTGATTTATTTAACACGCCGTTACGTTCATCTTTCGTTTTAAAAGATACAACTTGATTAAAAACTACAAAAGCATGCAGTCGCAGACATTGGGGTTATTTTTACGTCATAACTTTGTATTTCTCACCTTTTCCCACTACTTCTTGACCAGAGCAAGTTTTATGATTTTTACAGAATAGAACAAGACGATCGCCTATGATTTATCAGCATGGTTCACTCTGTTTTTTATGTTTATAACTATGAGTTTGGTATTTTAAGAAATCTAATTTTATTATCTTCCTTTTGTTTCAGTGACCACTTCGATGGGCGGAAAGTCTTATGTCCTCAGTCTTTTCGACACGGCCGGTCAGGTGAGTCAAGGATTCATCACTGATCCGGTCTAATTAAACTAAAAGTTAGGTCGATGTCAGGCACATAATTTACATTAATTTAGTCTATACCGCAAAGGGTTTGCTTCCATTGTTTCTGTGCGTATGTCTCTCTCTCTCTCTCTCTCTCTCTCTCTCTCTCTCTCTCTCTCTCTCTCTCTCTCTCTCTCTCTCTCTCTCTCTCTCTCTCTCTCTCTCTCTCTCTCTCTCTCTCTCTCTCTCCCCCTCCCCCCTTCCTCCGAATTTCTATGTCCGCAGGTCTCTATAATTCACTTTATTTTCTTTTATTTCTTCTATTTTATGTTCGTCATCATCATTATTATCACCATCACACATCTTCTTGGCTTTTATTATCATCATTGTTCTGCCTTTTGTTTTTTACCTTCTCCTCTTCGTCGTTCTTCCTCTTCCTTTCTTTACCAGCATTACTACTACTACTACTACTACTACTACTACTACTACTACTGCTGCTGCTGCTGCTGCTGCTGCTGCTGCTGCTACTACTACTACTACTACTACTGCTACTGCTGCTGCTGCTGCTGCTGCTGCTCCTACTGCTACTCCTACTACTACTCCTACTGCTGCTGCTGCTGCTGCTCCTCCTCCTCCTCCTCCTCCTCCTCCTCCTACTCCTCCTCCTCCTACTACTACTACTACTACTACTACTACTACTACTACTACTACTACTACTACTACTACTACTACTACTACTACTACTACTACTATTTCTGCTACTGCTGCTGCTACTGTTATTACTGCTGCTACTACGACTGCTACTGCTACAATTGTTATTAATCTACTCCTTCCCCATGCTCTTTTTTTTTAAATGTTATCTTCTTTTTTCGTCACCTTGTTCTCTCTCTCATCACATCTCATCAATAAGTGCCGGAAGCCATTATCTAAGAAACCTCCCCGCAGGTGCCCATACTTTCATGTATTGAGGATAGTAATAGCGGTCCCCTCTTTTCCAATTTAAATATTTTTTGCTTGAAAAACTTTCTTTGATGTGTCAAAAAGAAAAAAAAAATAGCATCACCCACCTTAAGATAGGCTATTATGAAAAAAAAAAGTGTCCATAGTCGTATTATATTATTCTTATCCGCATTTATTGGCTGAGCATCTCATAAAGATAAACTACATGTTTAACTTACTGTGCAGCAGCACTGTTTTTAGGCTAGGCATGAGAGCAGATCGACATCAACTGGGGCTCAGATCCACTTTGCCTCAACGTAAACATAAACAGAGACTTTTGTAGGCGTGACAAACAG
Organism: Elysia crispata; assembly: GCA_033675545.1. NCBI lineage: Eukaryota > Metazoa > Mollusca > Gastropoda > Plakobranchidae > Elysia > Elysia crispata. The sequence goes on along the minus strand of JAWDGP010000590.1, from coordinate 995,458 downwards.
AATATTTTCAAAACACGTCTGCTCTGTCTCAACGTGGACATTGTTAAATCATTGTGAGGCATGATAAACAAAGAGGTTTCTTGGTTTCCCCGAACGAGCTACATTTGAAGATTTCATGGCCTATTATTGCAGCTGTTGCCGATCCCTGAAGAGGATTTGCCGTCGCGCGAGTCCATAAACCGCTGTAAACGGCTGTTGGTAAAAGCAAAAACTACATGCAGATATCGATCAAATTTAGTGTAACTCAGTGGATAAGATGAGTAACCCCCCGTTAGATTTCCGAACACAAGGGAAATCAAGAGGTAATGAAAGAATGTTCTTCCCTGCTTCTGATTTTAAAGATTTTTTTTTCTCTTTTTTTTTTTCTTTTGATTTCAATTGAATTAGAATTCATGGCTGAATATATAAATAGATAAAAAGGATAAAGAGGAGGAGAAAGACGTGTCTGGGTTAAAAAAAAAAAAAGGGGGGGGGGAGTTACTGGGAAGTAAAGATTTTTTTTTATTTAGAACAGGTGATTGGTGCGTCATTTGCCTTTTCTATCACACCATTGAGACCTATGATTAGCAGAGTAGAGCTAATTTAGTAATTATAGATGCTAGCGTGGTTGGAACCCGAGATGGAATGTTGTTGCGCATTACAAAAGGAATGCTCTCCAACCTTGCTATTTGACTCCAAATTTGTTTCTAGCTGAAGTAACAAAAGATGCAAACACAAGGTCTTTTCTCAGATTTTTGTGGCAATAAAATAAAATACATTTAATATGGATATGTAGCGGAAATCCTGACTGATGCCATTTTAATTTCAATGCCACCTGCATATAAGTACAATACATGTAGGCCTATCCTCTATAAAGAAAATACGAAATTAAGACCGGTTCGCCCAGATGTGACCAGTGTTTTCCCCTAGAATTTACCAGATTTCAATGGAGGGATTCCACTGCGAAACGCGATTAAAAAGGTTGTCGGTCAAGATGAAAGATTTGAAATAAAGATTATGAAACCTGGTATACATTTTGCGAATAAGCCATGTACAAAAATTTCATGGCAGTATGTGCATGATCCAAAAAGGCATGAGACATGGTTAAAAGGAGCCTTGAAGACTGATTCCATGTATGCGGTGATTAACTTGTGTAAGTCCTCATGTTTAGCAATAGCTTTACACGTTTAACTTACACTATGTCTATCCCAGCGTCTTCTACGTCCAGGCCTCTTGTTTATTGGTTGATATGTGCTTTTGTATTATAGAATAAGCTTTTTTATGCATTATTAGGCGTTATTATTTTTATGTATAATATTTAGAAAGTAAATATTTTTTGTCTCTCCTTGAACAGGAAGAATACATCCATCTAAGGGCGCTTTCTTATGTCAACTGTGACGTCTTTCTGCTGTGTTTCTCCGTGGCCACACCAGAATCTCTTCAGCAGGCGCACGACAAATGGCTGCCCGAGTTGCAACGCTTCTCTCCAGGCACGCCGCTAGTCCTCGTTGCGACACAGATAGACAGGCGCGACGACGGGCCCGACGTGGTAGTTACAGACTTCTCTTCCGGTGTGGACATCGCGACTGGCAAACCGATTATGGCTTCTGCGTTGGCCCCACCGGCGACCGGAAGTGCTCCTGCATCTGGGGCCACCAAGCCAGTGTCGTCGTCATCTGGCCGCCGAGGCAGCAACAAGCACAGCCAGGTGGTGGCACCGTCCTCCGTGAAGCTCAAGCTTCGTCCACCGTTTGTCAGCACTAAAGAAGGCCAGCAAGCCGCGGTTAGATTACAAGCAGACTGTTATGTAGAATGCTCCTCTCTCACAGAGGCAGGAATTTCTCGTCTTAGGGAGGCGGCCATAGAGTTCGGCTTAAGGCGACCGGATCCTGAAGAAAAGAAAGGCTGTAATTGCTCATGTGTGGTGCTGTGATTTTCGTTCTCTTCCACGTCTCAATACTATATGTTGAATTTCCCCTGAATACTTGACATGTAAATAATACTAGCATGGTGCATTGGGCTCTTGGTTCAGTACTCCATTCTCCAACTGCTTCAAATGGAACAAACTATTTCGTTGATGGTCGGGAAGACTTAAGAATCGTCTAAAAAAGTTAAGATACGGAAGTTGCACATAAATAATGCCTCTCTTTTGAGAGTTATGTTAGCAATGGTTCCGTGAGAATTTTGGTCTCAAATTTCATCTTATGCCAAAAGGCTTTCATGAGTGCAATGGCCTTTTTTTTTACAGATAAACTTTAAGACTCTGGTAACCAATGCATTTCTTTGCTTAGTTTCATGTACTTACTGGAGGCAAAGATATTTCATTTTACAGCAAAAGCTCTGAAGCGTTTGCACTTAACCTGCACCATTGTTATCATGACTGATTTGATGTTAAATCAGTGCCATGACAAAATCACAGCCTTTCAAGCTATTCTTGAAGGCCTGTTTTGAGAGCAAAAGAATTGATCTGTTCACCCGAAATAACACAAGGGCGGTGAGATAACCATGTGTGCTTCAATGCAGAGGTGACAACATGGCAAGATCGAAAAGTCAGTCTCCAACTTCAAATCAAGTCGGCATTTAGGGCCTTGTTACTTACCAAGCTGATGTGGAGTTGTAAACTTAGCCGTTTACCTTTTAAACGCTTTTTTTTGCCTGTCGTATATAAAACTGTTTCCAAAGTTTAGTGGCAACTGTAATGACTAGTCATTTGGTGCAATGACATGATTGACACTAATGCCATGTGTGTTAGTTGAGTTACATCACTGTTGAAATTTTATCCTTCTAAGTGCCTAAATCTTCGCCATTTTCACAGTTTAGAAGCCCAAAGGTGATTTTTATTGTTTTTGAATTTATGTTTTAGAGAGCTGTCTCTATTCCTCCTTTATAGAATTTAATTTAAAATGAATACTGCTGTTTATCGAATGTTTTTTTTTTTATTTTAGTTGTGTGCTCTAGTTGCAGCAGGAGAATGTTACCTTTGCTGTGATTGGCTTTTTTCATGAAATTTATCCTTGCGATTTTTTTCCTTTCTTCTTTTCTTTCATATTAAAAGTTGAAAATTGAAGAACACCACCAATTTAAGATATTAGTGGGCTTCATCACATTTTTTTTTTTTGCGCAAGTGCTGATGGTTTATGAAAGTATTAAGGGCTCTGAAAAATTTATGTCATATAGGTTAAAAGGCATTGCACTTGCATATAATACAATATCTATACTGCCATAAAGTTTTGAAGATTTGTGTTGATTTCCTTTAAAATAATGAGGAAGCCATTATTGTAAGAGATCTCAAGAAATTTTTCTCTCTTTTTTTTTATTTTCCACCTTTCATGTTGGAATACACTTTTGTTTCATAATCTAATTACTTAACTAGACTATACTTAAAGATAAATGTTTTTTGTTGTTTGTGACACATTTGCTGGGCGTTTTTTAATTCAGGGATGATTGTTCCATCTGGGCATTTTTAAAGTCATATATACCTCATGAATGCTTAGGTTTTACATCTTGACTGATCAAGAGTTGGTTTCTATGGACATTCCATGCACTCCAGTAGACTTTTCATTTCTGGATGTTTCTCCTCTCTTCCCCCACATTCACTTATTTCAGCTAGACCAAACTCATTACATATCAGTCTTAGTAAGTTTATGCTAATACTTATTTCTTAAACATGGGAAGATAATTCACACCTATATATATGATCTGACCCTGTCAATGCCCTTACCCTTTGTGCACTGTGCTATCTAATGACTCATATACATGTTTCAAGTCACAAAGATCTCTCTCTTCTTGTAGTTTTATGTCCCTAATTTTTTTTTTTTTAGTCATATTCAGAGACCTGCAGAGGTCCTTAACGTGCCCTGACTGAATACACTCTGACAACATATTCATTGTATTTGATACTGATTCAACATTTGGTGTCATATCATTTTTATTTTTCACTTCATACTTGGTTTCCGGACAAAATGGCAATATTTTTGGTGGATGAAAGTGACAGGTTTTCAATCCATTGGTTTTTTCTTATTCTAAGGACATATAATCCTTTTGGTATAATCCAAATTATTGTAATGATAGAATTTGAAATACACTGTATGTGAATAATCATTTCTCTTTAAAGTTTGATGCAGAAAATAGATCTAATCATTTATGGAAAATCTCTCTCAGAACATAGGGAGATATAACAAACTTGAAAAATATAGATCTCTGTAAAACAAATCAGAGCCTGTGTTGTAGTAGTCTGCAAACTTCTTCACATCCTATCCATAATCATTAGCATGAGGCTCATATATGCAACCAATCATTTGATCAACAACAGGCACAGGGAGTTTTGGTCTAGGAATGAGATAATGTAGACCTTTGTTGTGATCCAAGTGGAAAGGCCAGTCAAGCAGAGCAAGTCGGACTTTCCTCCCTTGCTGCTGAATTTTTTGGATTATAGAAATAGCCTCAATTAACCAGTTATATACTCACATTAAATTGTATTGTGAATGACAGTAAACATCCCTGGCCCAAGACCTCCTCAAAAGCTAATGCTCAGTTTAATGGTCAGTGCATTTGCCTTTGGTAATGTTAGGAGAAAATCTCTTTTTCAAATTTGCATTATTGTTAGTTTGAAGATTTAAGACATTGGAATAAAAGAATAAATCTATCATCTTCTCTAATATATTTTTTTTTCTTTTTTTTTTAAAGATCTTTATGTAATAAAAATTTGCATTTGCCTTAGTTCAAACTAAATACCACGGTGACATGGTAGGGTACTGAACTTGTGCATTTATTTAGGTTAAATGCTTTCATCTGCACATTTATCATCGTAACTTTGCAAACATATCGACCAACATGCTGCTCATTGTTATTTATTTGATGACTTCACTATTCTGCTATCATTTGGCTCTTGTAAAGAATTGTATTGAACTGATTGTAAATTATTATTATTACGTTGATGTGAGATAGAGAAAGATTTGTGTGATTTTCTGTAAATGCCCATTTTTATCCTGTTCTTTTCATGCTTTTTTTTATATAAAAAGAATAAATTCCTTTATCATAATCATCAATATTGTTACAGATTGTCATGGTTGTCATCATTACCACTTCTTGTAGTCAAAAAGAATAATCATATTGCCATTATCATCATCATAATCATCACCTTTGCCATTATCTACTTCAGTAAAATTATAATGTACTGCCACAAAAGAATTTTTTCATGGATCCAATCTCAATCACGAAAACCGTTGCCCTCAATGTTATATACATGTAGTATTATTCTTGATAAAATCAATATTTTGCTTTTGCTGCTGAGTATTTTTTCATTTCTTATTTTAGTTTATTTTTCTATCTCACCTTTGTTTCACTTTTATTGCTATAGTTCTTTTTTAAATGAAATTGTTACCAAAGTCGTATTATTGATTATGTTTAAAACACATTTTTGGATAAGTCAAAATTATTTGTTTTTTTTCCAAGCAAATCTAGTTATGAGATTATGTTTGATGAATCTAGTCATTTTGAGCTAATAAAATGTGGAAAAAGTTGTTCTCTTTTTGTTTTGATTTAATTGCTTATAAATGCAGATGAATGTAACACTATTTTCAATTAGAATTTTAATAAGTTGTCTCAAAACCAGTCCGATGAGTCAGATGTAAAATATTTGAACTTGAAAAAGTCATTTCAAAGTATATGAATTTATCTTTTCCTCAATGTTTTAAAAAGTTTTGAAAAGGCTCTTTTAATTGTAAATTGTGAAGGAAAAGACACAGACACGTTAGTTTTTCACTCTGCACATCACTGTGGATTCCTTTCATTGCACATGTACACCATGCTCAGGGTGCAATTGATAGGAATTTGAGAAAATATTAAATGGCTGTACCTAAGTTTTATAAAATTTTTTCGTTTATAAAGGCAAAATGAAACCCAAACAAACCGATGACAAACTTTTTAACTTGAAAAATTTATGCACATACGTTACGTGCTTAATCATAATGAAATCAAAGAAATCAGAAATCCAAGTGTATAGGGAAACGTTTGCTTCATTGTGACCAACTTAACATTGAATATGATTTCATCTTGCTGGCTTATCTGCTTATGAACTTATATTTCAAATGTTGCATTATTGAAATGCTGCAAATAAAATGAAGTTCTGGCATTTCAGCTCACATGTTAATTCAATCAAGCTTCAAAGCAGAAAACCAAAGGGTTATGCAAAAAAAAAATTGAAAAAAAAATTGCAGTAAATATTTTTTTGATCATATCTGACATACAAGTACTCGAATATTATCAACATTATTTTTGACAATGTTTGCTTGACCTGTGAATAAATAATTCTGTAAAGCCTACCGGGAATGTATGCCATAGCATATTCTAATGATTGGTAGAATAGTCAAAAACACATGGCAAATTCATAAGTTCTTTCGCGTTGTCTTCAGATTAGGCCCACTCGGCTGCGCAACACAAGCCAACTCAAAGAGGCTTGAAAGAGTGCAAAGAGACTGAGCTCTTCTTTTGCTTCAATTCGAATAAGTTGGACAACTTATTATTGTTTAAACCATTACGGCGAAATAGCTTAAAAGTGATAACTAAACAAACCCATAACTGGGAATCTAGACTACTGGCTTTAAAAGGAAAGTCCACTAAGAAAAAATTCTCCCATGTCAACCTAGAAAACAAGACTTCAGATTTTTTTTTTTAGTTGGCAGTTAGAGCAGCTAATCAGCTGTGACTCCGAAGTAAGCCAATAGTAGCATCTTGGTTCAGCCCCTGGACTGATTATTCTTGCAATCTTTTGAGATTATCACATAGCGATATATTCAAGACTCAAATTCAAAGTACCATCGTTTCGGATGACTTGCGGGTTCACCTTATGATATGTTACTGAATTCTGATAAAGCCAATACAGGCGAAGCGTCCTAGATGTTTAATTCTAGTTGGGACGTTCTACTTTTCGGCAAACAGATATCTTAGTTGTGTTCCGGTTCTATAACTAACTCTTGTATCTTTCCTTACTGACCCACGCACGTTCTTTTCGATACTTATTCACTGTGCGGTAACTATTGTACTATTAATGTTGTGCTTTTGATTCTCACATTGGGTACTGCATAGCTGAAAGAGAGGCTATTTAGAGCGATCTCAAACTATAATCATACTAAATGAAAATTCGAACTGCATAGCTGAAAGAGAGGCTATTTAGATCGATCTCAAACTATAATCATACTAAATGAAAATTCGAACTTGATGAGTTTTAAGATTCATCCAGTTCCAGACAATTTCATCTTTTCAAAGAGCAATGTAATTTGACGCAACAAATTGATGATATCTACTTATCAAGAGCTCAATTGTAAGTATTATATTTATTACTGAAGGCTGAATTATAACGATCAGTGAATATGGAGATTAATGACACACCTAATGGCCCATTGGGATGGTTGAACTTATCCCTTTGGGGACTGACAGAAAGCTTCTTCGAGCGTTTATGACAGAGTTCACTTTCCACTAACCAGAAGTAGCCAATCCTCTTTGTAGCTTAAGAGGATAATGTTTTGCACTCGTATTTAACTTAATGATTCTTAAATGGGTTAGATCCATGTTTGCGTGACTTTCAACTTTTTTTTTTCTTACTGCGCAACTGTGTGCACCCAGTGATTGATAGAATTCTAGTAGACCATAAGCTTACTTGCCTTTAAAAGATTGCACTGTGAAGCCGTTGTTATATGAGAGTTAGGTGACGTTAGAACATTTAAGAACTATTTTCGCCTGTGGCGCCTTAGGCTTTTTGGTGTATCTAAATCATCACATAATTATTTCAAAGAATTGTATTTCGAATCAAGTGCTCACTGTTGGAGAAAATGTGCTTCATATATTTATTAACAAGTAAATCGGTAGAAACAGAATACTTTTTTTTTGCGGGTCGGGGGGGGGGGGGGGGGGGGGGGGGGGGGGAGAGAGAGAGAGAGAGAGCGAGAGAGACAGAGACAGAGAGAGAGAGACAGAGAGAGAGACAGACAGACAGAGACAGATAGAATGAGATCATAGGTAGCAATATAAGAGAAAGGAATGCTAGGTAGAGAGAAACAGAGAGACAAGCAGAAAGTCAAACGGAGGAGACGTGCTTAGTGCCACTCGTCAGTCGTCCAGTACTATTGGTCTTCTCTGTACGTTGGATAGGAGATCTTTCTTTTTGTGTGCACACACACACACACACAGTGGGAGAAGACCTCTTTCCGGTGGCTGTGGCGCAAAATTTCGAACTTTTCTTCGAAACAAAATGCGCTATACTTTTTGTCTGGTCACTCTGGTGTGATTGGTCTCACTTTTTATTTTTTAAAGATTTCTCATTCTCTGCTGTGGTCTATGTTTTAATTTTTTTTTTATTCCCAAATGTGTTGTAGCAGACTTTTTTATGCTCTAGTTTGAACAATGATTTGTGTAAGTTATATCTTGCTTTAAATGTATTTTCAGTTGTATGCTTCTTTTTTGTTAGATTCGGTTTATGTAACGATTGCTTTATAGACTATGCATTCCGTGAGGCATTTCCCGTCTACAGGTTATTCGTCTCTATTTCTGAAGTTGCACTTTTCTCACTTGTGGACTTGGCTTTGTTGTGGTCTTGTAATAGGCGTTTATTGTGATTTATTATTGCTTGTTTGAAGTTTGGCATGCAACTGTTGCTGAATTTAGGATTAATCAATGTCTAGGTTAAGACGAGATTGTAATAATTAGACCCAGCTCCATGAGGTTTGGAAAAGTAGTCATTGAGTCTGATCTAGATCAAATAATTACCAGCGAATGGAACCTCATCTAATAATTACGGAGCATAACTTTGAAGGGTGAAAATGAAAAAAAAAATCCAAACCCTCATAGGTCTTCTGGTGGGTCCATCAAAAGATCAATAACTAGATCTAGCCTAATATGTCCATATTAAATAAGGTGTTGAGCTAAATTGCAAAACATGTGGGTCGGATTCGATTAAGCCTTTGTTCACTAGCCTCCACACATTTCTGAGATCCTGGATATAGACTTGTATTGGACTAGAGAGGTGCCCAAATTTCCGCAATTTAGAGCTTGGCGAGGAAGAGCCCAATTGTAGATATCTTGATATATATTCACTCCTTTCTCTAGCTCTTCAATCTGAATTACAATTAAATTAGAACCTCAAAGTATTTGGCTTGCCTGACTGCAAAACTTGATTTAGCCGGATGAGTGGATGAACTACCTGACTTGGGGATGTTAGATTGGTGGGTTTCCTGACATAGTTTCACATCTACAAAAATAAAGTAGTGGAACTTTCATCCGTTTTATAACGGCCCTCATATCATGCTAGTTTTTCTCTTTAGTGCTGCAAATGAGTCGGAGAAGATGCTGAAAGTTTTCAAGATGAACCTGCTGGAAAGACATCTGATTCGTAGCAGGTGCAGTTCACAACTTGCAACTATGGCAAAATTCTACTCAGTTGATGGCAGGCTGACAAGCTTCAAAGCTGTGATATTTGACATGGGCGGTGTTGTTCTCCCATCACCTTTTAAACCAATCAGAGGTAAGGCAATATTATTTAATGTTACTTGGAATCATAATGTAAAAAAGTAATTATTTGCCATTGGATGCTTTGATTACTCATCTCATTGCTTTAAGTAGATTGTGTTTCATTGATTGCTTTTGTATTAAAACCAATGAAATAAGATAGGTATAATTTTCTTAATGTAAAATCTTTTTCACTTCACATCTATTTTATTACTACAGGATTTGAGCAATCCCTGGGATTGAAGAGTGGAATGTTGTCACGTCTCATCATTAGTGGAGGTAAAGACGGTCCCTGGGGTCAACTGGAAACTGGGAAGATAACTCTCTCAGAGTTCACACACACATTTGGTGAAAAGCTTTCTAAGGAAGTAAGGACCAAAAGCCCTTCTATTTTCAAGAGCTAAAATAATACAAGTATATATTTTGTCTTTTAGTCATGTTGTAATTTACCTATTTAAAGGTAAATGTAAAAGCAGTATGACTAGAATAGTATTTCTGCATTTTACAAAGTCTTATTACGAGTCACTAATCTACTCTGTCCTCACAATTAAAGCCTTTTTTTGCTCAATATTTGTTTTCTTGTTCCATTAAAGCATGTCCATCACTTAATGCAAATAAGTTTGATGTGACTATAATTACTTTGAAAGCCTTTAATTTTTAGAACAAAGCATTTTGCTGACAGTCTCGAAAGTGAAAGGTGCAAAAAATTATATATTTGTTTTAGGAGTCTATATTTGTAAATAATCTTTGTTCTTTTCAATTTTTTTACACCCAACTCATTTGAAACTGTTGTTACATCAATATTCCTTCTTTATTGATATAGGTTTTGTAATTAATAATTGAAAAGATTCTGTTTTCTTCTTGATGAAAAACTAGTATATTTATGCCTTTCATGCAGGTAGGAAGAGAGATAGATGTGAAGCCTTTAATTGAAGGTTTGTGTCACAAACAAGTTGAGGCATTCCCAGAAATGTTGGAGGCAATTCAATGTGTGCGATCATATGGATTGAAAACTGCTTTACTCACCAACAACTGGTTTGTGGATGAGAATAAGACAGAGACTCTTCTTCCTGTGGATACCTCTCTATTTGATGTGGTTTGTAATTACAATTAATTTATTGGTTTCTTTGACAGAGTCATCTGTAATTTTTATATCATAGGAATATTTTTTCTTAGATGTTTTTGGTATGTCATGAAACAAATTTTGTTGTATTCATGAGTTCTTAGATAAAAATTTTTTTTCAACGTCGCCATGTTTTGGAAAAAACAAAAACAAAATTTTTACTTGTTTCCTATTACTTTACCATGGTAGTGCTCAAAAGCAACCCTCATGTTGCAGACAGTTTTGATGGCATCAAAATGTTATTTTAGCAATGGTGAAAAAAGGAGTAGCAAGAGGAGTCTATTGTTACATGAAAATTGAAAACTTATGTGTTATCTATAGATCTCAAACAGAACTCAAAAGCATCAAATACTTCTATATGAGCATGTTTGCCATATGGTTTACTTTCAACCATAAAAACCTCTATCTTTATGTGTTAATGGAACTTGCGTTTTAAGATCAGCAGCTTTCCATTTCATGTTTGGAAAAAAAAAATACAAGATATATATAATTTCTTACCTAAAGCTTTCCAAATCTGTATGACAGAAAAGCATAAAGATTTCTATTTTTGGTACTGTTTCAGTGTATTTAAACACATCATGACCTTGTTTCAAAAACTTTACTCAAATCAGGTGGTACAGTCATGTGTACTGGGTGAACATAAGCCAGATCATCTTATATACCAAAGGTGTTTACAAGAACTCCATGTTAAAGGAGATCAAGCCATCTTTCTAGATGACTTAGGAGTTAATCTCAAGGCTGCCCAAGAATTTGGCATCAAAACCATCAAGGTCAGTGAAACTGAAAGAAGTTTTTTTCAATGCAGCTGGTTGCAAAAATACTGTTAAAAAAATTATTGTAGTTCCAAGTTTCTCTTTTAAAGAGATTGAGCGTTGCTTTGTCTCATTTATGAGAAAAATTTTCCTTTAGCTTTTTCTTATTTGCCTTCAAAATATTTTACCAAAAGTATGAAACCTTTTGTAATTTTAGGAAACTTAATTACTTTTTACATTCACATGAATTTGTCAATTCCCTGTCCAAGTTTGTGAGTCTATTTTTTTGTTTCAACTTATTCACTTAAGTTCTCAAGAGCTTTGCAAAAGTTATTCTAACCAATAAGCCAAACTCAAATCATTGAAAATGATAGCACGAATTATTAGGAGCATTTCATCGCTATTGAATTAAATTTAGTGGAATAAGATTGAAACGAATTTTTGTAACGACGAAAGTGAGTTATTGTTTTATAACAAATCATCCAAGATCTTAAGCTCTCACATAATACATCCAAAGTTTTTCTTTAAACCTCATGACCTGCAAACCGAGTGTCTGAGATAAGATCTTTGAAATCAATATAATAAACTATTGGGAAATATTTAAATCACAGGTAAGCAGCATTTCTCAGGGACTTCAGGAATTGTCTCAGATGTTAGGAGTACCTCTAGACAGTCCAGCCCCAGGCACAAAGCCACCACCTCGCAGGTTACAACTCGACAAGAAAAATTTGGAAACTTACCTCAAGTCTCTGGGCATGAAAGACTCAGGTTTGTTTATTTAAAATGATAATGTTATCTTGTACTACTAATTTTGTGAATGACATTGATAACAATCTGTGTCTGCTTAGCATATGGGAAGGTTAACCTTTCTAATTTTTTAAGAAAATTGAAATAGGAGTTTCTTTTTCTGTCAAAGGAAACGTTTTTGTTTAGTATATGAGCTCTTTATTTGGTACGCTGTTAACAAATGTATGGACACCAAAATTTGATTAAGGTTATCAGTTCTAAACACCAGCAGTGTCAAACAGTGCACTTATACAGTTAACTAGGATCCTGCTATAGCTGAGAATATCCTCTTATATTGTGACTACAATACTTCAAGTTTTGAAATTAAGTTTAACTTTAATTGAGTTTGTTTGTATGAAAATGCCTAATGTTTCTAAAATATACAAACTTTTTTTGATCAACGAATCTCTCCAAACTTTGAATTTGAGTTTCTGAAGAAATATAACCCATCTTCATCATTTATCTGTTAATTTTAATTTCTTACAGACTGGAACTGGCTCTAGTGCTACATTTTTTATTTGTGAAAGATGAAGGAATTTTCATTATGCCTTTAAGGCACAAATGTATATATGTGTTTGCTGTTAATTAACAGTTATTGAGGATTGATTTTAAATTTAAGGAAGAAAACCAGAAAAGAAATTGTTACTTTTCATGAAACAAAATGTAGATTTTAAACTACTATCTATGAAGCAAAAAAAACAAAACGTGAAGCAATTTTTTGCCTACCGAGTTAAAATCACCCATCTGTGTCAAATCATCTCTTTCTATTTTTTTAATTATCTTTAAGCCAAGCCTTTAGTGAGGATGTTTGAGCACGGTCAGTCCAACCCAACATATTTTGTGTACTACGCTGGGAGGAGGCTAGTTCTCAGGAAAAAACCTGTATGTTTTTTTTTTGTTCAAAGTTATGTGTATCTTGAATTTAAAGACATGAAATTAAGTCATGTCTCACAAGAGACAAATTTCAGATAGCTGTCTTAATTTTGTGATCACATAGTGCGAATTAAACTGTAAAATACTCCTCTTGTGCTAAAGTATCTTCTATCTTCTATCTATACATGTCCACTCCATGTAAAAGATTAAACTCCCTCTCTAATGTACTCACTATATTATAATTAATAGGGATAAATAATTTTACTCTAATTTATAAAATTTGATTATAATTCCTTGCAAAGGACTCAAATTCTATAAAACAAATTATTTGTACTTAAGATAAATTAATTACAATCCATAATAAATTTTCTTTTAACTATGTTACAAACATACATATATATATATATATATATATATATAGACTTATGTGACAAAATAAAAACCCAACAATATTTATTCTAATGAATTCCCCCCTTCTACATAATACAAAACAAAACAATAATCTTAATAAACTAAATAAATATATCTATAAAACAAAGTTATAAATTAAACTTACGCTATTAATTCTTATATAAATTCTATCTTATCAATTACATTTTTCTTTTTCTTTCCTTGTATTCCACGTCTTGCTTCCAACTACCAGATCTTTGTTCACACACCAGTCCTTGTCCTCTCACACACACACACCAATCCTTGATTATTTAACACACACCAGTTCTTGTTGTAATAGTCCCTTTTCTTGACTTGTCTTTCTTTACACAAAATTGTCTTTTCAGAATATAATAGTTTCTCTTCTTATATATATATATATATATAATTTCTCTTTTTATAACTCAGTTCATGAGTTCCGTTTTTTTTATGAGATATCAGAATAAGTATAAATTTTGTTTTCTTTTTTTTTCTTTTTTTTTTTTTTTTTCTCGTCACTTAGGACACAATTTCTTTCTTTTCTTTTATTGACGAAGCAACAAATTGTCCTTTCACTTTTGCCAATAATAATTTCATATGTTGAAACTTAGGAGATTTGATAATTTTATTTTGTTAATTTGTTTCTTTTTAGTTTCTTCTGTTCGGGGCTAAATTTTTAATATAATTTTTCCTCTCCCGATTTAGTTTTACAGATGTAAAATCTCCTGTCTTTCTCAACAAAAATGCTATGTGCAAAGAGGGCAAACCCTCGTGTTCGTCGTCTTTTATAGCTCCAAGGCTAAATCTAAGGCTAAGGCTAAGGCACACACATTCTCGCTTTTCATTCCCCCCAAGCCTTCCAGTCTCTCACTGATTGTGAACTTCACTCACACCCCCCTATCTCCCCCTACGAAATTACACAATTTCGATTTAAATTTCATTCTAATACAAGCAAATCATACAATGGATATACATGTATATATATATAGCAGTTGAGATTCCTAAATTATATTTATTAAGCCTTATGGGTCGCTCTTCACAGCAGTGGGCAAAGCATCCTTTAAAGCAATATATGTTTTATCTTGTAAACTATGCAACACCTGCAAACATTCTCCCGTCAACAAATTTGATAATCCCATAAATTTCTCTTCTTCATTCCATCTATTCTGAGATGCTGTCAATTCAAATCTAGATATATATGCTGGCAAATCATCATGTTCAGGGTTAAAGCTAGGCAGTTTAGGAATCCTTGTAAAACTATTAACCTTTCCCTGTTTAGTCTCCTCACCATTACTCTCATTTTTACTGCCTTTCATTTTCAATTCTAGTTCTTTTCGTTTCATCTCATGTTCTCTTTCCTTCTCTCTAGCCTGTAATTCTCTTTCTCTTAGATCTAGTTCTCTCTTTTTCATTCTCTCCTCTCTTTCATCTTTTTCGCTAGATCTATTTAGTTCATCTTCATACAATTGTATCTGTTAATTAACAAAGTTACGTAAGTCTTGACCTTCATAATTAAGATCCTCAGCTAATTGTTTTATAGCAGCTAGATCCATAGTTATGTTTTATATTTTATCTCTTTATTTGCGTAATTTCAATGTTATATATATTCTCGTCCTTAGACTGAGTATTAATTATATTTCATGTGGGTATATGAATATTAATAGAGATATACAATTTTTATAAAACAGTCCTCCTTCTTCTTCTTCTATTAGTAACTCGATTATCGCTTCAATGTCAAAGAATTTACTTCAACTATATGGAAATTATCATAACCATGTTAGCAATAACTATTTTAAAAAAATACAACGAAATGACAACAATGACAGTACAATAAATTTAGAAAGTTAAAATATTTTTAAGCTAGCTATGAGCTATAGGCCAGTTTATAGTCTTAGAATGTAATAAAAACAAAATTTTGCTCTTTACATTAACTTTATGTGTTCATCATAGTCACTTTTCAATATTATTTCCATTTTCTTGGGAATTGATATTCTTGTATTCTTTCCCTTTTTTCTTTTTCACCTCAAGCAGGTCAAATCTATAGCGTAGTGTCTCCTTAGTAAATCAATTCAACATCTCACCTCAACATAACGGAAGGTTATTTATATTTTACTTGATTAGTGCTCACCAACTCTAAAGATCAAATGCAAAATTCAAAATTTCGTCCTATGACTGGTAAGTTACACTTGCTTATATGTCTTAATAAAGCTCGTGATACTTTGAGGCTAAACACAAAATAAACAGACACAAGTTTACAAAATGCTTATGAATTATGTCATTAAAATCGACTTCTTAACTCTTTTAAAGCATATGTCAATTTCCGGCGATCTACAGTACTAATGTTCTATCTGTACGTATGCACTCAAAATTAATCAAGTCACACGCAAGACAGATACTGAGTCAGTTAGGAAATTTCTTAGACACACGATATAAAAGTCACCAAGTTCTAATTGATCATTATTGTTTACATTATGTATCTTAATTTTTTTTTTCTCCACAAATACTTTATTTCATACAAGGCTCATCAATAGCTATGTTTTCGGCCTACCGGAGATACATTTATATAGTGAGTTTAACTCACTTCTTTGATTCTTTATACATTTATTTATTTTATACTATATTTTGAGGTTTTCAATCTTCTACTTTTTCTTCTAGAATGTAATATTGGAGACGTGCACTGATCTCCAAATTACTAATATTTTGTTTATCTGGTGAAATGACCTGTATATGTTCACTTTAGTGTTTGTTAGTCCTTTGACTTTCTCACCAACATTTTTAATATTCTCAGTTTACAGTTTTCATTTTGTGGTTTCAAAGACACGTATTAAGAACAGATAGTTCTTTTATAAATATTTGTATAATAGTGTTTATATTGACACGTATTTTTATTAGTGACTATGGTATAATTAATTCTAGAGTTAGATCTAGATCTGTGTACTCTAAGGCAGAAAACAGGTTTTACTCACAATAAAATCATGAAGAATGCATCGTAAAAAAACCGTTACAAGACCAGTTTACTAACGAAACAAGACTAAGGGTGGGAACTCACTATAACGGCCTACGGTAATTACATACTATAAATTTATGGGTTGGGATATAAATATATGTAAAAATATAGCTAACTAGAATACACTTAGACAGATAGTAAATCACGTGAGAAAAACATCAATCATAACCTTTCACTCTCGTAATATCTTACAGAACCACGTGACAATCTAAACACGAAAATTTTGTGAAATGAATAAGATACAGCCTACAGAACTATATTATCACAAGAATCAGCGGAGTCTTAGAAAATTTTCGGAATGTATTACCACTTATCAAATAATATAACGATCGGGGTGTATTTAATTCTAGATTAAACTATATTTAAGGGGGTCAATTAACAATCTAGAGAAAATACTTGGATAGTTATATTAAAAAAAACTCGGAAAAACTCTGCTGACAAAAGAGACAATACCCTCGCCACCTCTCCGATATAAATACAATTATAACACAATAAAAAATGTGAGCATGTAACTGTCTCAGATAAAACACTATTTTAGATTATTTATTTATTTTTATAATAGGTTTGTCGTCTCTCCGGGTAATGTGACAGGGAAAAAAATCACTTAGCTTTTGTTTCGTTACTCTTCATCTGGAGTCAACACGCCGATGACCTCCCCCGCAATACACCTCTCTCAACACTGTGGCCGTCCCAGTGGATGCACCACCCAGTGCAATGATGAAATCGACTCGTGGAGATAAAAATAATAGTTCGATATTAGAACATAGTATGTGTATTGCATATAAAGAGAATTAAAATAGAGGAGAGGAAAAATTTTTAAAAGAGAATGGCAAAAGCGTATTATAGGGTTACTGTTATATACATTAGAGAGGGAGTTTAATCTTTTACATGGAGGGGACATGTATAGATAGAAGATAGAAGATACTTTAGCACAAGAGGAGTATTTTACATGGAGGGGACACTATTGGGAACACTTTAGGGAACACTTTAGGGGCAATTGACTATAATATAATTATATAACAGTAACCCGGGTGTCCCCTCCATGTAAAATACTCCTCTTGTGCTAAAGTATCTTCTATCTTCTATCTATACATGTCCACTCCATGTAAAAGATTAAACTCCCTCTCTAATGTACTCACTATATTATAATTAATAGGGATATATAATTTTACTCTAATTTATAAAATTTGATTATAATTCCTTGCAAAGGACTCAAATTCTATAAAACAAATTATTTGTACTTAAGATAAATTAATTACAATCCATAATAAATTTTCTTTTAACTATGTTACAAACATATATATATATATATAGACTTATGTGACAAAATAAAAACCCAACAATATTTTTAGATTTCCAATATTTATTCTAATGAATTCCCCCCTTCTACATAATACAAAACAAAACAATAATCTTAATAAACTAAATAAATATATCTATAAAACAAAATTATAAATTAAACTTACGCTATTAATTCTTATATAAATTCTATCTTATCAATTACATTTTTCTTTTTCTTTCCTTGTATTCCACGTCTTGCTTCCAACTACCAGATCATTGTTCACACACCAGTCCTTGTCCTCTCACACACACACACCAATCCTTGATTATTTAACACACACCAGTTCTTGTTGTAATAGTCCCTTTTCTTGACCTGTCTTTCTTTACACAAAATTGTCTTTTCAGAATATAATAGTTTCTCTTCTTATATATATATATATATATATATATAATTTCTCTTTTTATGACTCAGTTCATGAGTTCCGTTTTCTTTATGAGATATCAGAATAAGTATAAATTTTGTTTTCTTTTTTTTTTTTTTTTTTTTTCCTCGTCACTTAGGACACAATTTCTTTCTTTTCTTTTATTGACGAAGCAACAAATTGTCCTTTCACTTTTGCCAATAATAATTTCATATGTTGAAACTTAGGAGATTTGATAATTTTATTTTGTTAATTTGTTTCTTTTTAGTTTCTTCTGTTCGGGGCTAAATTTTTTATATAATTTTTCCTCTCCCGATTTAGTTTTACAGATGTAAAATCTCCTGTCTTTCTCAACAAAAATGCTATGTGCAAAGAGGGCGAACCCTCGTGTTCGTCGTCTTTTATAGCTCCAAGGCTAAATCTAAGGCTAAGGCTAAGGCACACACATTCCCGCTTTTCATTCCCCCCAAGCCTTCCAGTCTCTCACTGATTGTGAACTTCACTCACATAAACTATTAACTTATTTTTACATAGCAATCGACACCGCTACATAAAGTTATAATTATTTCCAAACATTGAGTTAATAATATATAAAAAATGTTTTGAAAAGGTTTCCTTTGCAATTTAAAAAGTAAATTCAAAGGATATGTCTGATAATAAGGATAAATACTTAGAAATAAACTCGTCAAATTGAAGATTTAACAAATCTTTTTTTCTTCAACTTTCAAGGTACAGTACTATTAAATATTTTTGTCAGTATGTTATTAAGTCTAAAGCCCTTCCTATTTATCAAATACATTGTAGGAAAAGATTCTTGATTAGGGTTGATTTGGCCTTTCATTGTATTTACCAATCCATCACTAGATCATAATCATAATAATTTAATCTTGCAGTTTGGAAATAAAGATCCTACTTGAACCATATACTAATAAATATGTAGATGTGGCTTTTATTCTTTTGAAAACTTAAGAGTGATTTCTTAAATGCATTGCAGAGGGGGTATCAGATTGTTCAGTAAGTAGACCGCAGGCTGACAGTACAAAGGTTTGGAGTTTTAATCTTGACATGACTTATCTGGTGATCAGGTTATGTCTCATCTTACCAGCCCTATCTTAATGCTTGACAGGAACCTAATACATCTGCAGAGGTTACAACAACACTGCACTTAGTCCTTAAGCTGTTACATTTTTTTACTTTGTGCACTGGCCATAAAAGGCATATCATTTAGAGAGGAGCCCTTATGATGCCATTTTCAATTCATTTGCATGCAGGTGAACTTGCATATATTTGTATTTACTGTAAAAGAGAGGACTACGTTCATGTGTAATAGAAGACAACCCAGGATCTTTGGGCTCTTTTTTTCAAATTTGACATGGGGTACAGTAAGTGTTAAGTTGATTTTCTTCTATAGACATTTTTTAGGTTCATGAATGCCATACTTATTAAAATGTAATGTTTGACACCTTCCTCAATAAAGTTGATTGCAAGGCACATTTCAAACAGGTGAACAAGTTATAATATCAAACAATGATTTACTCATCCTGAAAGAAAAAACTTTGGTGAAATTATCTCCTTGTGATTTATTGTCATGTTTTCTTGGCATAATAAAAGTTTATCTGATTATTTGCTTTTTTCATCCCAACACCCCAGCCAGGAAAGCTTTTGCCCTCTGCTCATGCAGTTGACAGAGAGTTCAAAGTCATGTCTGCCATGGCAAAGGGAGGAGTTCCTGTACCAAACATGGTTGCTTTTTGTGAAGATGAAAGGTTAGCGTAGCTTGTGCATCCACCTGTGTCTGATTTAATCTCCCACATTGTCTATCTGCATGCCTCTTCTACAAGTTTCATTATACTTTATATCAGAAATGTTACCCTGTAGGATTTTACTTTGAAGACATTTGAATCATCAAATTTTCTAAAAGTTGTCAAGATCTGACTTTTGTCTCATTATTAAATACTGAATGTTTCAAAGTAACAAAATTAATGTTTCCAGTTTCATCTGCTTCACTTGAACTGTAGGTAAGTTAGTGAAATAAAAAAAGTTTAATTTTGGGGCTGGCCACCCTCACCCATAATGAATGAAGTTTATGATACTGCATAACTTTTATGGAGAATTATGTGTTTGTCTGTTTCATGTATTATTTTAATGCAATTTGTTGAACATTTGTAAATTATCAAACACTGGAGCCAGTGTCATTGCTATGATTCCTGAATCTAAGAATGGGAAACTGAAATTTTTTCTTCAGGTGCAGGGACAGACTGAATCTATCAACATTCATCTATACCCATAACTTAGTTATTACTTTTAAAGAAACAATCTGAAATTTATTTACAATGGAAAAATAACAGAATCATCTATGACTGCTGGTATTGTTTCTGCTGCGTAGAAAGGTTCCTTTTGATCAATATTCAATAGATTTAAGTGGCTTTATTTTCATTGAGAAAATTCATATATTCTCCTCTTACATTTATTGTACAAAAATGCTCAGAAACTATTATCTTTCAGAATGCATATATGAAATTTATAAAGTTTCAGGCATCTTTCTTTAGAAAGATCAGGGACTTATTAAGATTATACTCAGAACTAAGTGAAACAATCATAATTTGATTCATTAAAATATGAAACTGTTGTTTTTCTCCTTAATTTGTTAGGCCTACTCATGAAGTAGAAACAGCAGACTATTAATTAAAACACATGTGTGCCTATGTATCACTAATATGATAAAGATGTTGGGTTTAGACAAAATCAATGCTTGTATATATTAAATGGTAAATAATAGAAGTATGCTGAAGCTGTTGAAAACTCATCTGGGTCTATATATTCAGTATTCATTAGAATCAATCCTCATGCAAAAGAGGGAATCCTGATGATCTGTCTTTTTGTCTTTTCAATAGCGTCCTTGGAACTTCTTTTTACTTGATGGACTACATCAAGGGTAGAGTTTTCAAAGATGTAACCCTCAGTGAAATTCCTTTGGAGCACAGAAGACCAATTGTGATGAACATGATAAAAACTCTAGCTCAGATTCATACTGTTGACATTGATAAGGTTGGACTCTCTGACTATGGCAAGAAAAGTAATTGTATAGTGCATCATAGTTTTTTGCCATTGTTAAACTGTTGAAAAATTTATATTTTAACCAATGACTATTAATAATTTTTAGTTAGCTTCCCGAAAGGCAATGCGATTTCACGAAGAGTTATGCTACTTTGTTGGAAGTAGTGAGTTCTGTTCAACAATCAGAAGCATTTATTGTAAAATGTTTTATCCTGTGTACGTTAATATCTCCCGTATTTCACTTCAAATTTCACACCAATGTACATTGTTGCAGTTTCTATCGCTTGAAATTTTAACAACTTAAACTAGAGTTTGTGACTTCCAACTAGGTTGCATAACTCTTTGTGAAATTGCAATCCTTGTACATTAAACTAATTCTTTGGTTATGATTTTGGGCAAAATATATTACTCTATCACATACTTATTCATATTAATTTCTGCAGCGGCATTGATTTAAATTTGGCAATGTCAAATCAAGTATTGATTACTTTATTTAAAGAAAGAAGTGAAATTGTGTTTCAAAGTTTGCATCATTTGAAATACATGTCTCTTTGGATGGCAGCAAGTTATTAGTAAATGAGAGTCTCCTGAAGGCAAAGAGCATCTTAAAGTAATTTTTTCATAGAGTTTGATTTGGTCTTAGTCAGGACAAGGATATTGATCAGATGGGTATTGTAACTGCCTGTTTTCAATGCAGAGGCCAGTATAAAGTAACAATGTCATTGTAATCTCTACTATTACATCCCCTATTACATAACATATCAAAGAGTTGAAACATGACCCCCAACATGAGTAGTGTTCATTAACTCACTAAGCACTGGGTCAAATCTGTATAAATGCTTTGCGCCAGTGGCTGTTTTAGGTAATTCTAAAAGATCATATTTAAAAAATTATCAATGCAAAGATTTACAATTTTTTATTTTTGGTAGATTTTTATCTAAGCTGTACTGTACGTAAGTTTAGTAACTAAGTTTGTATTGGTTCATTTTTTTATGAATTTAATAGTTGCGCCCATTTTGGAAAAGAACAAAAATCCTCCACCGTAACAATACTGGTACACATAATTTGATGAAAAAAAGAAAAGAAAATGAAGGCCTACTTGTTCAAACTTGTTAAGTGCAACATTAACACACACAAAAAAAGAGAGATTAGAGAATCCACTGAGAAGTTTTTACACATTTAAGGCCAATGAGATGGATGCCCCAGGCTTGGGGTGGCTAAGCTTAGTGGCATCTGCAAGGGCCGCTTTGCTGGAGGTAAATGACTCGCACATATCGTTTGTCCAGTCAATAATTTGATGAGGTTTTGATTTTTTAAGAGCACTGTACAAAGGTCGCAAGAGTGCAGCGGCATGTGGAATGAAATGGTGATAAAAGTTGATCATTCCGAGGAATTCCTGAAGACCTTTGACGTTGTGCGGTCGCGGAAAGTTTTCAATGGCTCTGACTTTAGAGGGCAGTGGAATGGAACCGCTTTCAGACACTTGATGGCCTAGAAATTCAATGGACTTCTGGCCGAAAATACATTTTTCTAATCTAACAACCAGTCCAAAATCTTGTAGGCGTCTGCATATAGTTCGAAGATCTAACATGTGCTCCTCCTCTGAAGAGCTTGCTACCAAGATGTCGTCCAGGTAGACAAAAGCACAGTTAACATCCTGCAGAACCGTGTCCATCAGTCTCTGGAATGCCTGTGCTGCATTTTTCAACCCAAAAGCCATCCATAAAAATTCATAAAGACCGAAAGGTGTGATGATAGCGGTTTTCGCAATGTCATCTGGGTGCATGGGGATTTGATGATAACCGCGCACAAGATCGATCTTGGAAAAGATTACTTTGCTGGATAGCTTTGCTGAAAAGTCTTGAATGTGAGGTATGGGGTATCTATCGGGGGTTGTTGCATCATTTAGGCGACGATAGTCTCCGCACGGGCGCCATCCTCCATTCGGTTTTGGCACAATGTGGAGAGGAGAAGCCCACGGGCTGTTAGACTTTCTGATGATACCCATATGCTCCATCTCCAGGAACTCACGTTTGGCAACAGCAAGCTTGTCCGGTGCTAGACGGCGGGCTCGTGCATGAATTGGAGCGCCGGTTGTTGGAACAAAATGTCGCACACCATGCTTGACGTCAGCCGAGGAGAAAGTCGGTCGTAAAATGTCTGGAAACTCGTGAAGTATTTTACGAAACTTGTTCTCCTCTACTTCCACCGGAGCAAGTTCGTTGACTGGGGTTTTGCTGACAGAGCAGGGGGAAGAAAGGTATGTATCCGCCTCGATGAGTCGTTGGCCTCAAAGGTCCACAAGGAGATTATGTTGGCGAAAAAAAAAAAGCACCGAGTAGGGGACGTTTAACGTCGGCAATAATGAGGCAAGCCTGGTACAAGCGGTTATTAAAAAACAGAGGGACGTTTTGCGACCCATAAGTAGAAATATGTGTGCCATTAGCTGCTTGTAAAGGCGGACCTGTTTCACCTGAGCGTTTGTCAAACCAGGTTGCTGGAACTACCGAAACTTGAGCCCCTGTGTCTACCAAGAAATGCCGCCCGGATTTGGTGTCAGTGATGAAGAGTTGTGGATCGCGCGGGCCAACAGATGCTGAAGCTACTAGTGGCCCGCCCTGTTGTTTCTTCTTGAATTTAGCATGCTCCTCGCAGATTGGACTGCACTTCTGTGCGGCAGCACCAAATCGTCTGTGATACCAACAGACAGAGTCGACTTCAGGTAGTGCGTCTATTTTCTCACACCTCAATGAAGCTGTGTTGAGGGATAGGTTTCCGGCAATACACAGACGGTCAGCTTCCTGTGCCAGTTCCCGGTAGTCGGATGTTGTCGAGCTGGCTAAGGGGATACGGACATGATCCGGTAGCTGTTGCATGAAAACATGTCTGAACAGAAAACAAGGTTTGTGTTCTCCGAGGAGTGAGAGCATTTTGTCCATCAACTCTGAGGGTTTGGAATCGCCGAGACCTCTCAGGCCGAGCAAAGCCGAGGCCCTCTCCTCTTCACTGAGGCCGAATGCACTAGTCAAAAAAGACTTAATAACTGGGTATTTGTTGGTCGTGGGAGAGTTGGTTATGATTGAGAGCGCTCTTGTTGTAGTTGTCGTGTCCAGTGAAGAAACAACATGGTAATACTTTGTTTCGTCTTGAGAAATACTTTTTAAGGCAAACTGAGCCTCAGCCTGGGCAAACCATGCAGAAGGACTTGACACCCAAAACGTGGGTAGTTTTAGTGCTACGCTTTCCACTGCCATATTGCTTTCAGGTTAGATCTAGGTCTAAATTCTACCAGAGGTTCATTATCGCTGCCCTAGATCTAGAGGACTTAGATTTATACTCAATAACTTTAAAAAAACGAGATTCAATGATAGATCTAGTTCATAAAGACGTTATGAGCTGATCGGGGTCACCAATGTTACGAGTACAAACAATAGAAAATCCGTCTGGAATATCCTCATGACAAGCAAGACCAATAATAAACTCTTCATGTTGTAACAAAGCAAATTTGTGTCCATTTAGTTTAATAACTGTAGGCATAGACTGAGGCAGGAATTCCAGGCAGAAGTCTCTGATACCAATAATCCCACCAAAAATGGCAATCTGCTGATCTCTTGAGTTCTTCTCGTAGGAAGAGTCTAACTCAGTAACTGTCACTGTCAGCACAGCTTGTAAACACACCAGGTAGTGTGTACACTACAAGATCTAGATTTAGTCGGAAGCTCAGATCTAGTCTATATGTAACTTTTTTCAATAGTCAAACAAAGGCTCATTTTGATCTAGATTCGCAAATGAAAAAAATTAATGTTTAAAAGAAAAGTTGTTTCCCTTCCCTATACACTTGATTTTGACTTCTAAATGTTGGTTTGGAAAGTAAAATAGGCATTCAAGTTAAAACCCAATATTGTCAGTTTTTTTATGCAACAGTAGCAATATGTCAGCCAAATATACTTGGTATTCATGCTGAGAGAGTTAAATAGCCTTCTTTTCTATTGTAGTGAATCTGCCCGAAAATTGAGAATATAACTTATGTGAAACAGTCTTGCCATTTCCCTTGCTTTCAGGTGGTTACATGGCTCGTAATCTCCGTCGCTGGGTAATTCAATATGAAGCTGCAAAAACACAAGAAATTTCCTCAATGACAAAGCTCATCGATTGGCTTAAAAAACGGCTGCCTCATAATGAAGGGATTTCTGTTGTACATGGAGATTTCAGGTGAGATAGGTCTGGGACACAGATTAACATTATAACATTCAACCTTCGAGATTCCTCATCTTGTTGGCCTTGATGAAAAGAAGCATAATGTATATCATGTGGTCACAGGATTGAGATAATACAATCATACTTTGATAGGTTCCCATTAGTCATGAATCATAATTTTAGAAAGTGTTTGAACATTTTAGGCTTTGATAGTTATTTCATAAAGGCTAAAACATTTTCAGTTTTCTCTGTTTCTTTGGTATGGCCTTCTGTGTAGGTGAAAAAAGAAAAACTTTGAAATCACTGTTTTATAGGCTTGAATTTTGGAAAAACTAGTGATATATGCTGGAGGCTGTTCCTGAATATAAGTATCTCTATCACAGTCTCTCTCTCTCTCTCTCAGATAAACACCTTTCAAGAGAAAATTGTTTCCTTTCCTTAGTTGGAACCTCTTTACCTCTCAATTGCTTTATGCAGCTCAAGTGTAGCTTCTTGTCAGTAGTAATCGATTAATGAATACAAAACGTACGCTTGTAGCAGTACTTCTCACTGCTCCTCTGTAGTGCCAAGTTGATTGATGATAGCCTTGAAATTCCTGTATTGAATTTTGCTGAGACTATATTCGAGGGATGATTGCTATTGCAAGTTATGTCATTTTATTATTTATATATATATATATATATACATTTTTCCTTAGAAACATTTGATAATTATTGTGGAGGCAACAAATGAATATTTTTATATGTCCATACCCTTAGATTAGACAACTTACTGTACCATCCAGAGACTGCAGAGGTGCTAGCCACCATAGACTGGGAATTGTCCACCCTTGGCGATCCATTCACAGATCTGGCCACCTGTGCTTTGGCGTACTTCTTGCCTCCTGACTCTCAACATTTCGCAGGTAACACAGATGATGTTAAAAGAGAGTGCTCTTGAAGGACATACAAAAAATTCTTGAACTCTTCTTGAAAAGTTTTGAAAAGAAAATTGACTGTTTACACCACATTTGAAAGTCTTTTCCAGAAATACCCATTAATATTGTTTCTAAAAAAAAGAATTGATACTAACATCTGTGGAGATTTCTCAGTTTTTGAGCTCTCTATTGGTTTCCTCTAAAAAGTGTTGCCTTCCAGTCCTCTCTTTGGTTTGTTAAAACCATCCTTCTCAAGGCAATGATCATCTCACTTCTAATGCTTACATAAATCCATTTACTCTGGTTTATTGTATTTGAGGTGCTCTGATGTTTCCCTTGGGAGAATTTCTTCAGTATAATGAAGATCCGTACGAAGTGTTGCAGAGATAAAAATATCTATACATACATAAAATTTGAAATTTTGACAAGAGTGTGGGCTAAAAAGCCATCCACCAGTCCTAATAATGATAAAATTATAGTAATAATTATGACGATGATATTAATAACAAAAGTAGTAGTCGCAGTGGTAGTAGTAGAAGTAATATAATAAATAGTATGTTATCCTTATACCTGAATGTCTTCCGACAATTGTCGGAAATCCGACAATCACGCCGAGACCAATATTTGTCCGGCATTTTTCGGTCGGCCGGCATCGAGCCACGAATAATTTTCCGACTGGGCAATAAAAATGCGAATGTCGGAAATGACGAGCGAAGAAAGTGAAAATCGAACGGAAACGCGGAAATTTTTTGCTTTAGGAAAGGTTAATCTGTAGTAAGGCTGTGACGGATCCCAATTTTTAAGTAATCACGGTTACGGGAGTCTCGTCGCAGAAGATCCGCGGGGTCCCGGTAATCATAATAGTAATAATTTCCTGAGAAGTGAGGGGTGGTTACGGGAGGTGACGGGGCTAACGGCAGACTAAGATCAGGTGGGGTCCCGGAATCAAAAAAGTAATCATATCCTGTAAGTGAAGAGAGGTGACGGGAGTGACGGTAGGCTAAGATCAGCTAAGGTCCCGGAATAAAAAAAAGTAATCATATCCCGTGAAGAGAAGAGAGGTGACGGGACTGACGGTAGGCTAAGATCAGCTAAGGTCCCGGAATCAAAAAAGTAATCATATCCCGTGAAGTGAAGAGAGGTGACGGGACTGACAGTAGGCTAAGATCAGCTGGGCCCCGGAATTAAAAAAAAAAAAAGTTTTTTCCATGCCTCTCCCTTCCCATTTAATTTCATGCAACATTCGGTCGCGTGGATCTTGGATTTGTGGAATGTATTGTGCAGCACGCCGAGCACCAGAGTAATCTTCTTTCAAGCCCTTTTTTATTTTTATTTTATTATTATTATTTTTTTTTAATTTTATTTTATTCATCTTATTTCCACCCGCTCTCAAAAAAAAAAAAAAAAAAAAAAAAGAAAATTCATAATCAATAAATGATAGAGGAGACACAGAACAATAGAAAAATATGAATGGAAATAAAATGAGTAGCGTAGAAATATGTAACAATAATCAACAGTTTCCATTCATATTGAACCATTTGATATCCAACAATCAACAAAATCAAGTCAAATAGATCTATAATTATAATATAAACCAGGGCGGTAAATTTAATTCAGACAAGTATATCAAATGAACAAAACAAAACTTATCAAGAAATTCTTAATTTCACTTGATCTTAATTTCAATTATCTAAAATAATAGAAAAAATTAACAATAAATTACAAGGTTAAGTCACGAATATTGAATAAAGGACACAGGAGAAGTAAAGTAATATTGTATAAGTATTGTAGAGAGCAGTGCTAAAAACAAATCCAGTATGACAAATTGTGGCACTAGATAACGAGTAAGAGAGATGGGAACCAAACATAAGCGTCTCACTTGTCGCCCCGCTAACTCCCCACCCCCACACACCCTCAACACACATACAGGCAAATTTTACCAGGCACTGATTGTTACTCCTTTTATTCATTCCACCCCATTTCCTGCCCCATTCTGTTTTTACGAACCTTGCTTTCTCTTGCCTAATGCCTTGTTTAGACAAGGTCAAAAGTTCTAAGGGTTTTACAACCCCCCCACCCCTTTGCCACCTTCATTATGCTGCTTGACACCCCTGTTTTGGTGAGTTGCTCTTGTAACTGTAAGATTTTAAATTAATAGCATAATGTCATTACTGTAGCGACTACCCTTTTATTTGCTTTTATCTTTTTAATTGCAAATGTCATATACTGTAGTTGATAGAGGGTTTAAGTAACCCTTAAAATTATCTTTAATTCTGTGCGCACTGCGCTTCCGGAAATTTTCAGACAATTTTGGGTTGGACCACATTCAGGTATATATCCTATGAAACGTTAATGTGTTCTTAATTTTAAATGGAACTAAAGACTAAAGTAATGTTTTTGATACAGAAGAGAACCTCCTCAATGAATATTAAGAAAGTTAATAAAATTATAAATAACTCTAAAGTAGCGGTCAATGGGACAATAACTTCATATGAGCACTGAACAGCACAAAAACAAGAAATTCACATCAAATTAGTTTATCTATAAAGGCCAGTTTTAATCAACTGATCTGGCTGCATCATAATTAGTGGCTTTGTCTATTACAACATAACAAATAAATATATCTTCTTTAATAAACTTAATTTTGATGTCCCACATTTGCAGTTGACGTCATCACAAATGCTCTTTTAAAATCAATATAGCTCTCTCTCCCTCTCTCTCTCTGTCTCTCTCACTTTTGTTTTTGTTTTTTTTTTTTTTGACATTTCAATAGTTTTTATAGCCTCCTATTACTCTTTTTGTACTAACTGTGTTTACTTAAATTGAAGAGATAATGCTAGTCTTCATTGATGACATTTCACCAGTACCCGCTGCTGCGAAGTTTTGATGACTTGAAGAAATTACTGATGACAAGAATGTGGCATGATGCTAGGAGTAAGAAATTGTTTTGCTTCTGGCATAGAGTTTTCATCAATGCGTACTAAGCTGAGTGGTCTGAGCTCATATCATACATTTAGTGTTGAACATTCTTTATGTGTAAGAGCTGCCAATACAAAGCTATTACTAAAATGAGATTTGCACTTGCTTAAAGGCTCAAACTGGCTAATTATGCCTAACAATAAGTAAGCACAAGGCAAAATTACAAAGATCAGGTCCTCCCTGTCACTAAGCCAGTGACACTCTTGTTGACTGCTAATGACTGGGGCATAAGGCTTGGGCTTCACTCTCTCACCATGATGAGCACTGCTGACTAATGGGTGGGAAGCTAGGTTTTTACAGAGTATATCATTGCATTTGGGAGTTGGAAAAAAGCCACAGAGACCCCATAAGCATTTGTGAGTGGGCATCATAGGAGAGTGTTGCAATTCAGTTCCATTCTGGTGAGAGCAACCTAAGTCTTGTGCAAAATGCCCTCTTTCAAGTTGGATGAGCATGACAGAAATAACAGTTCATCTTTTTTTATGATCACAGGTTTAAGGGGTCTAGATGTTGTTGCTCTGGGCATCCCTACTGTGGAAGAGCTTGTCCAAGAGTACTGTCACCTGAGAAACCTGCCTGAGATTGATAACTGGGACTTCTACTTGGCCTACAGTTTTTTCAGGATGGCGTCCATTTTGCAAGGGGTTTATAAGCGAGCCATGTCAGGTGTGGATACTGGCTTGATTCCACTAGGCTATTGATTTTATTGTTAATGGTGATATTGGTTTTACAATGAAGTAATCATGATTATTAAGAAAATGAAAACAAGTAAAACTTACAACCTTTTATGAAGGTGATATGTTTTTGCATATTTTTAAACATAGAGAGTTCATTGTTCTGTAAAACATTCTGTCAAGGATAATAGAAAGGCATCAAGTAGGTTTTGAATGGCTCTTTAAAACTTTAAAAGTGGTTCTCTAAAGAATGAGAATCTTACCTCTTGTGAGGTACATGAGATTTTCAGTGTAACAGGAGCTGCAAAAAAAAACATGTTAGGCCAAGTATCTTCCAGATTCTCTGTCTTATCCTAAAGTCAAAACATACAATACCACCATCAAAGACCTTTCTGTCAAAAGCCAATCAATTTTTTTTATTTTTGTACAATTACATTTTTGTTTTCAGGGCAGTCCAGCTCATCTGATGGAGAAATAGTGGGCCAGTTTGCTGAGCAAGCAGCCAAATATGGTTGGGAGATTGCCTCGCAGAGCAAACTTAAGCCAAACAGTCTTTCAGTTGAATCTTCCAACATCTGACTGCAGCAGCACTACTTCTCTAATTTGACCTCATCCAAACATTCTGGTCATTAAATAATATGCAAGGGCACATTTTGTCCCGGCTCATTTTGATTTATGACTGCTCAAGACTTCACTTTGTCAGCTATGCCATCAAAGAAAGGAAATTTCAAACTTAAATCAATGATGTTGTTTGGACGCTTAAATTTCCACCTAGGTCTAGAGATTGGAGAAAAAATGATGTGGTTATAGTCCTCCCATGCAGTCTGTATTACATCTTTACAAATTTCTCACAAAATTAGAATACTGCAGCAAATTTCAATTCATATTTCAGAATAAACAGTGCCACTGTTGTTTAGGCTCTGATTGCAAGCACTCCAAATGTTAACTGATTGCATCCATTCCCATGCTCATTGTGTGAAGCTGTTCTCTATTGTCACCCATACCAAGGCTGTGAGCGTGAATGTGACATGTTAGTCTTCTATAATTCTGACAGGCTACCCAAAAAAAAATCTGGATACAATCAGCATTGCCTTTATCAGATTATCCATTTTTTAGATGTTTGAATTCAGGATTGGATAGATAAATAGCATTCAAATGCAATGGCAACATGATCTGAGCTTGTGATTGATTCCAAATCTTGAGGCAGAGGTTCTAATCATTTTGTCATTCTGTTCTAAAGACTGTAGACAAAGTTACAGGATTTAGGTAATAGCACAAGAAGAGAATAACTTTTATCAATATTCCATTTTTATTTATTTTTTTTTTTTGTAGAAAAACATTTTAACCCACCTGCAGTGTTTCCCGTTACTGTCATGCGATAGGCCTCTTGTTAGTTGGGGCGTTTCCAGTCACCCCTACGGGATGGACTCTGATCCCCGATAACTCTATATTAACCCCTCCACAGCCGCAGGAAATATCCGTTATATAACCATTTCCTCTCGTCCATGCAAAGCTTCGTATCTATAAGCCTTCGCATTTTTTGTTTATGACGGAAAGGGACACCACTGCTCCAGAGGTTGGAAAGAGAAATTAGATCTAAAACTTTTTTCTGTCTGGAGTTATAAGTCAGAAAGAACAGACATTTTTTGAGTATTTGAACAATCAAACGAAAGTGATAGTGATCTCGAAGTGAGTGAAGATAATTAATCCAGAAATTAATGAAAGTAGTGATTCAGAAGAGGATAGTTCCAAATCTAGATCTAGATCTTATTTTTAACAAAATAAAAATTTGCGGTGTTATAGAAAAATTATGTAAAAATCGTCTCTCAAGATGTCCTTTTGTATTTATTTTATTCAAACCAGCATTTGTTGTCATTATATGTCTCAAAATTTGACTTCAATGGACTAGATATTCATTTTTTTACAAATTTTTAAAAATACTCAAAAAAGCCCAACCTTAGGCGCTCAAATTATTTTCAGACCCTCAGCCACAAGTGAGTTAAATTACAAAAAAGGGTTTATTGATTCTACTTGATGTATGTACTTATGTTCCCCACGTTGCTTTGAAAAGTTGGCCTATACACTGAAGTATAAATTAAAAGGTTTTATATTATTATTAACAAATAAGCTTCCCAAACTGTGTCATATTTTTTTGGCCATCACACCAACACCTATCTGTCCATTCACTGTCACAGGACTAAGTATAGAGAGAAAGAGTCTGAGATGAAAGTGATTGATAGAATGTACTAGATAGAGACATGTTGAGAGGTGTCCGTAATTTGAGTAGTAAGCTTTTTTTAAGTTAACCACGAGACGGAGAGAACTGTTACTGAACAAAGAAATTGCTGATTGCATTAGTGCTTGCAAAGTTTGAACTGTTTTGAGATTTCTCTTTCAATAAATGTATTTGCAATAGACATTTAAGTCAAGACTTTTCTTGCTATAAATTTTCCTAATGTGTTTTACATTTCAAAAAGAAATGTTCTGTGGTTAATTCAAATCAGTCTAAATTCTAGCTTGAATTTAAGAAACCCAATTAATACTTGCAATGAGCTTTATATAACAGTAATTTTCAGTTTGAAAAAGTGACAAAATGTAAGAAATTATTATATTAACAATTTTTGGTTGTAAGATTCAACATCCATCTTATTTCTGCTGAATTGTACTTAATGGCACTTAGGTGTATGATACAAAGAAAATAGACCTTATATATCAGTTTGTTGATCATGGATATAAATTAGAAAGAGGAAATGCAGGGGATGAATTTGGATGTAATATGTTAAAGTAAAATTCCAAAGACTGACGAGAAAATTCACAAACATAGAAAATGGAGCAAATAGAGTCTGACAAACACAAATTAAAAATAGGAGGGAATCTACAATCTTTTTGGATGAAATTACTATTACAGCAGTGCTGACTGAAAGTCATTCAGGAAAGTAGATGAAGGAGAGGAAAAGATAATACATGTAGTTGTAAGTCGGCAAAGATAACTTTTTATGCCTTCAAGTCTGAGGCAAATGTGAACAAAAACCATTCTTTTAACTCTTTGTTTCAAGAAAAAAGAGGTTTAAATGTGAACTTTATGAGGGAAAATGGCTTTGGAACATTTTTTGGAAGTTGTTTTGTAATGAAAATTTGATTTTGTGTTTTATTTTTTGTTTTTTAGCTTTCTGCATGTTTTTATGCATTTTCTATCTAGAGAATATGAGTAACCATAATAAATAATGCCTTAAAATTTTATGAAAATGTTGATTGAAATGCTGTTAAGTGTTAGTCAATTTAATAATGATTATATTTTGGCAGGCTTAAAGGGCAGGCATATCTCGCTAGTTGATCTTTTGTGAAAAAATCAGTTACATCTTTCTTCAACTTGATACTTATAAATCACAATCATCTTAACTTACCTGGATAGGCCTATTCTGTTGGCTTGTATAATTTGACAAAGCGATAATTTTGTTTTAAATCAGTAGAGCATGGATTCCAGGAAGTCATTGGAGGATTTTTATATGTTCAAGAAAGCTGTGTTCGAATATTCATGGACAATAACCAAATTTAAGGACTATGATCAATTTACTTTTTTATTTATTGTGGTCTTTAGGTAAATCACATTCATAGTGAAAACATTTAATATTTTACTAACATCTTTCCTTTCCTTGGAGTTGCACATCACACCTTTAGCAAGATTTGCCCTCACTCAACCTTGCCCTGCCCCTCTCACCTCCCAATGCAAGCTCATTGACACTTCCTTGTTACCCCCCTTCTCCTCCCTTTTCACTACAGAACAATTATCATCTTCCTTCACATTGTATACCATACTCTCTCATGTTGTCTCAATCTCCTCCGTTTACTGCTCTTTTCTCTCCTCTTAAGAGAATCTCTTCCCCCTGCTGTAATTAACTCACTCTTCTCATTGCCAAAGTCTTATCTTCTCCTCCTTTGCCGCAGTTTTCTCTTTCTTTTGCTAATGCTATTCCTCTTCACCCTCTTGTCTTGTGAGTTGTATCTTTGTCGGCATAAATTACAGTGTAAGGTAGAGGGTCAAAGACAATGAATTGTTGCTTGTTTCTGAATGATCTTTTAACTAGACATACACTGGCACATTTGTTTGCATATTGTTATTTGGTGCCTTTCAAATAAGAATTACAATCTATGGAAATGAAAAGGATAATCTACCATTCAATTTCAGAATTATTATGATCAAGATACTAAAAAAGGATTATATCAGTAGCTGTTTTTTGTTTCTTTTTTCCAACTTTTCCTGGGGAAAAAATCTCTGTAAATTTGATGAAAATATGCAGTGTACATGCAGCATAAGTTTCAATATATATATATTATATACATACATGTATAAAATTTTGATTTTAACTTTTTTTCATTTGTGCAATGATCATTTTTCATTCTTAAACATTATAAACATCATATTTTTTGTGAGATATATAATTTTTATTACTAGACAGAAAAGGAGGATTTTTATGGATGGTGCTTGCGTCTTCTAGATAGGACCGTAATAGTTAGTCTTTCATAATAATTAATTAATGTTGAATTCACAGTTTTACTCAAAGTATTCGAAGATATGAAAAATGTTTTTTTTAATATTGAATCGCTCACATGTTTCTGTGTGCCTATGTTAACTTTTTAAGAGGAAAAAGGTATGCTGAGGGTTGTCCAAAATTGAGATTTGGGCATAAGACATGATGGTCAAACCTTTGTAACAGAATCGGATGATTATAATGATTTACAGGTTTATCTCTGTTTAAATTTGAACCTATCTGAAATTCTTCACACCAACAGTTTAACTATTTTGGAATTGATGTTCAAGAAAACACATAGCAATGCTATAGTTTGAGCTATAAATTTCGTCTAACACTATTGAAACAAACTCAAAATTTCTGAGACATAATTATTGTTTTACTGTTGTCCATTATAAATTATTATATATTTACAAAATCAATAATCATATATATAAATATAAAAAAACAGTCACTTTCACAATTACAGTTGCACATTGCACTACATGTGTATGTGTAGAAAACATTCACTGATATTAATAGAAACAACACTTGTAACTATTTACCTTTTTTTATATTACACACAACAAACTCCTAATAAGATGGATCGGGATCATGAGATCACATAAAGAAATTCTCGATTTTCTTAAAAAAAAAAACAAATTATTCTCTATATTTATTTGATAGTACCCCTGATAAGTGTTTTATGACTAAATCACTCCAGTAGATAAAGAGCAATTTTTTTGCCTAAAAGCTGCATGATCCTAATATGGGTTTAACATTATTTATTGCCTAGTGTGCCATGTACCGTAATTTTTCAACACAATCAGTTTCTCATATTCCACTAAAAGGTCTAAAGTCACATCGCTGCATGTGAAACTACATTCATCAATTACATCACTTTCACTCGATAGTATTATTAGCTTTATTATGCAATAATTGCCGTTGGTGGCAGAGTAAATCTGTCTGCTGCCTGAGGCTCATGTTGCTCTTCTTGTACTGAGCATTAACTGACTCTCTGTCTGCCTCCTGGTTGCGATGTAATATTTGGTTAATGCAATTTTCTGATTCTTGACCACACTCTGTCAACCGAAGATCCATAAGTATAATTGTAGGATTGTCCTTCATGTCCTCTTGAAGTAGTTTACCACCGTCCTGGATATATTTTAGATTACAGAAGGAAACGGTTTTTGTTTATGAAGAAATATCTACATATATATAAAAATATTTTAAGATATTTCTTTTACATATGATGTTTAAAAGCTTCGCTCAGTTCAATCCTGTTATTTAATATTTAATTCTATTACATTAATTTCAAGTGATGTAAAAGTACCTTCAAATTAAGAGGGGAAAAAAAAACAGCAACGATCAAAACAGTACATGATAAAGAGACTGGTCTGTATAATTCAAATAAATGTGTAGCAGAATAAATGTGCAGTCTTGAATCTTAAAAAAGTTGACCTGACCAAGCCTGTTACAAGAAAGGTCAATGGAGTGCAGCATCTGGTTCTCTATTACCACCTGGGACAAGAGGGTTGCAGTTGGCTCCACAAGATCGTTGGAGACCAAGTTAACCTCTATAAGTGTTCTGTTTTTGAGGAGAGCTCTGCCGATGTCACCAAGTCTGTTGAGCCTCAGGGTCAGATACTGAGGATTATAAGCTGCTTAATAAATAAATAAATAAATATATATATATATATATATATATATATTATATAACAAGAATCTGGTTTTGACAAACATAAATGAAAAATATCTTCCAGCATATCATGAACTCAGCCTTCCAGTTGCATTTATACATTGTTTATTGACTGTCTAAATCTCATAGGTTCAAAACCACCTGTATATACCTTTTCAGTGGCACCTTACCTGTCACCGTATTGACATGCAAAAAAGGTCTGAGAACACATTGCTGTGACTGGGCTGAATCCGAAAATAAAAAGCACAAACATGCAAATCTATTTCTTTGAGCATATGTACATACTTGCATAAGATTGTCGTATAAGTTAAGGAACTTGTCAACAGCACAAGCACCCCGATCACCAATCGCGGGATATGTATATAGCCTATATTCATGCATATTATAATCATAAAAAGATAGGCAGACAGAAAGAAAAACAGAGGAGAGTGACCATAATCTTTATTACGATGATGTATTTCACTTTTCCTATCTTTGAATATAATTATTACTCTCATACTATCTGACCCTCACCAACGGCAAGTTGGTTATTTAAAGTTCCATGCACTCACTATATATCATGTAGATGTGTTTTTTTCAAAGTTTGTAGTGTCCAGTTAACTTCTTTTGTCGAGCCAGCTTTCAGTGACTGCACAAAAAGTCACGTCAATCTTTTTTTTTTTTTTTTTTTTTTTTTAAGGGTTCCAGATACTGTCAGGCGGTAGCTAGACAACCTGTTGGCTATTTTAAGATTACGCCTTTGCATGGGCGTAAATCAACGCCTAGCACTAAGTCTTGCCATTATTCTTTAGGCTTTGTCTAGCCTACTTGGATAACGTTATGCTCTCTCTAAGGACATGTAGATCTAGCCCGCTCAAAGTAATTAAGTTTTTTTTTCTAAGTATATGACTTGTATAAATCTTTTTAACGAATCTCTCTCTCTCTCTCTCTCTCTCTCTCTCTCTCTCTCTCTCTCTCTCTCTCTCTCTCTCTCTCTCTCTCTCTCTCTTTCTTCCGCTCCATCTCTTCCAATAGTTTTAAGCTTTGACGATGCTTATAGGGCTACATGTCTGCAATACCATTCACTATCTTTGATAAGCTTTTTTCCCCCCCTTTCAATGTGAATTGGTGCCGTCTTAGTAAAAATATAGAGTGGTGATATAAAATTTCTTAACCCCCCCTTTTTCCGCGAAAAAAAAAAAACAATACAAAACAAACAAACAAAAATTGAATATTCTTTTATGTTAGGATAACGTAGTAACAAGGGATTATACGAAGTGAGGGGAGGGAGGGGGAGCGGAGCGGAATATTGAATGCAATTTTTTCACTTCCCTATTTTTTTTTTTTTTTTCATTGATCGCCTTCGATTTTTTTCTTCTCTTTTTAAATCAAGGCTTTGGTAGTATTGTGATCATAAAGCCAAATATTACTTTTCTGCAATCACCGTGAGAAGGCAAATTGCTCTCCATCCCTCTGAAACTGAATCACATAAAATTATGATTTAAAACGGAAACTAGAATTTAATTGCAAGTTGAGTTTGACTCTTTAGTGAAAGCATGTTGGAAAAAGTTGTAGCATGGAAACTAAAGAAGCAAAGAGGCAATATATTTATAAATAGAAATTAATGCATTGAGTTATTAAATTATGCATAATAATTCAGTTCTTTTTCAAGTGTTACCAAAGGCTTGAACGGTCGCTGCCACTGGTACATGGTCCAGTAAACCAAATAATAGACATGCGTTGCCTTTATGGCGGGACAAATTAAAGCACATATCTCGTCTAGTTTAAAGTACTGAATTAGGAGATTAGTAGATCCTATGCATGCTATAAATATTGGAGGAAAAAAATATTATCTATTCTGAGTATTTCTCGTTATTGACCAGAAATGGGTTAAGTTTATGAAAGGCAATATAAATTATTTATCTTGTGCGTTGTTTTACATGTTGGCCTACTAATATTTCAAACATTTCAATCCTTAACTTGATGCGGATGAGAGTTGACACAAAAATCAAAAGAAGCCACCGGCTATTACATAATTCCCTTGCATTTTGCCCTGTCTTGGAAACATGTACATGTATAACTAGAAATTATATTTATTGAAACAACGCTCAACTCATCAACTTCGGAAATTTTCAGTAGATCAGCGTATTCAAGTGCTTAGCTGACGCTATTTAATGTGAAGAAGCAGATAAGAATCAAATTCCAAAAATAGTCATTTGTTCAGGTTCTAGAACAGAAACTATCTACATTGCGTCTAAAAAAATAATTAACAAAGAGGGCCTATCACAAATTAACGGAATAACGGACGTGTCCTCATTAAACTGTGGGGGCCTACCACTGACGGCACTGAGCTATAAATAACTTCTTCAAAGCTTCAGCATTCAACCTTTGACCTGATTCCAATGTTGCTGCTGTAGCCTCAAGTGAACTTTTTGGCAGACTTCGATTAGAAATCTAATTAACACAGTACGAAGTTTAAGTTCTAGATCTATTTACAAATGCAGAATTTAGGTTTAATAAATGTCGAGGTTTAACACGAGATTGTAATAATTAGATCTACTAGATTCTATCAGTAGTCTAATATAATCTAGATAATTATTTTTGTTCTAGATCTAGATCTAGTTCTAGATGTCAAAAGGCTAAATTGTTATTAAAAATAGCCCGAACAAGTTCAATATTTTGTACGGAAATGCCTCTACTGAAGATCTGGAGATAGTCAAAGTAGCCTAACATATCCTGGCTCACTAGCCCCTGGGCACTGCCAAGATCAAACTAGAGAGATGATTACGATATCGATGAATAGACAGGTCGCTAATATTGCGTCTGCGATAACTCCAAAATAGTTTGAATACGGCCACTAATCTCCACAATTTAGGGCTTGGCGAGGAAAAATTCATGCAGAGCACATTTGCAGATATCTTGATAGATCTAGATCTAGATCTTTTCCTTCCTCATCAATCTGAATTGCAATTAAGTTAGAACCTCAAAATATTTGGCTAGTTTAACTGCAAAATTTTATGTAGGCGAATAGATTGTTAGATTGGTGGGTTTCCTGATATACTTTCGGGTATTATCTTCTTCCTTAAGCCAAAAATAAAGTAGTTGAACTTTCATCACTGCGTCTTATAACTACCTAGTATCATCTTCTTTTTTCTATTTAGTGCTGCAAATGACTTGAACAAGATGCTGAAAATTTTCAGGATGAACCTGCTGGAAAAACCTCTGAGTTGTAGCAGATACAGTTCACAACTTGCAACTATGGCAAAACGCTACTCTGTTGATGGTAGGCTGACAAGCTTCAAAGCTGTGATATTTGACATGGGGGGTGTTGTTCTCCCGTCGCCTTTTAAACCATTCAGAGGTAAGATGATATTTAATTTTACATGGTGTCATAATTTTAAAAAATTGAAAAGAAAATAAAGGTTGTGTTTTCTTAAGGCAAAGTTTGAAGAAAATCTAATTATTTGCCCTTAGATACTTTGGATACTCTACTCATTGCTTTAATTAAATTCTATTTTATTGATTCCTTTTGAATTAAAATAAAACCAATGAAATCAGATACACATAATTTCTAATATAAAATCTTCAATTCAAATCTTTTTTACTCATTCTTACAGCATTTGAGCAATCCCTGGGATTGAAGAGTGGAATGTTGTCACGTCTCATCATTAGTGGAGGTAAAGAGGGTCCCTGGGGCCAATTGGAGACTGGGAAGTTAACTCTCTCAGAGTTCACCCACATATTTGGTGAAAAGCTTTCGAAGGAAGTAAGCACCACAAGTCCTTTTTTTTTTCAATAGCTAAAATGATATATA
The DNA here is from genome assembly GCA_033675545.1 of Elysia crispata. NCBI lineage: Eukaryota > Metazoa > Mollusca > Gastropoda > Plakobranchidae > Elysia > Elysia crispata. Next base: position 955,503 of record JAWDGP010000590.1, on the reverse strand, counting down.
GTGGAACCTAGGAATAACGATAACTCATGATCATCTCATAAAGTATTGTTATGGCAGAGGTTATTGTTATTGCTCAAAAGGGAATAAAGAAGAATTTATTTTGATGAATGGGAGATAAACATTAGCTATGACTAATCATTTTCACTCTCTTATCATTATCTGTGCATTATTTTGATTTATCCTGCTTCTCGACTGCTTTTATTATAGCTGCTGTGCTTGTTGGCATGATTGCAATGATACATGCAATTGAAAGTAGAGGACTAAGTCTGTCTTAAAACAATTGACTAAGAATGGAAGCTAAGGCTGTAGTGCAATGTAGAGCTGTAGAACTTAGAAGTCTAGATTTTGCTATTAACAAAGACCGAGACCAGAATAACATGCTTAAGGAAGAAAACAAGGTACCCTAGAACTGGACTGGCTATCAAAATCAAAACCTGTGGCCTTATTTCATAAAAATCTCTTGGTCATACTTAGAACAAGAATGTGTCTTATGTATGGAAAGGAAGGGGAGGACTCGCGGTTGATAATACAAATCATAAAAATATGCGATATGCGTGTCTTGTTCATAGGCTTAGAAGCCTTCCTTCCCTCCCCAACCCTGCAATTTATTCTCCCCTTTTTGGGGCTAGTTATGCAGGAGTGGTGGTGATCGGATCCAATCTTTTAACATCCGCTTGATGGCCCATCCTTGTCCCAAAACAGTGATCGAAAATTTCTCCACCCCTCTCCGATGCCCCCCTTCCCTCCCGGTCAATGACTGAATTGGTTTGCAAAAATCTTTGCTGTGAGTGAGATGCACTGCACTGAGCATAGACCTTGTGTGCCATGAGCAGCTTGCTGGACTACATGCTGTTTGAAACCAGAGAGTGTATAATTATATAGGTGATACTGGTACTAGGTTTTTTTTTTTCTTACAGTCCTTGTACTAGGCCTAGACTACACTTCATGGGAGGGGACTGTTGGGGGAAACAGCACTAAAGCCTGCAGGCCAGACAAAATGCTCGAGATCTTTCCCTATGAAAATTTTGGTGCTTTGCTTTTCTTTCCTTTGAACCCCCAGATCTAGTTGTAGCTATTAACGGGGTTAGTGGTATGGATACTTGTTTTTGCAGAAGTAAATTGAATGACTTAAATAAAGGAAAGTATGGGGATTTCAAGATCTGCTGTTGAAAATTTTGGTGCTTTTCTTTCCTTTGAACCCCCAGATCTAGTAGGGCTATTACAGGGGGAAGCGGTATGGATACTCATTTTTGCAGAAGTAAATTGAATGACTTAATTAAAGAGAAGTACGGGAATTTCAAGATTTGCTGTTATAGCAATGGTTGTTGCTAAATATGGGTTCCACTCTATTGATTTTATCAATCATGTTGTGATTTACCTATTTAAAGGAAAATGTAAAAGCCGTTTGGCCCAATGACTATCATTTTAGTCAGCTCTGCATTTTACAAAGACTTAATATGAGTCTCAAATTCTACTCTGTCCTCACAATTAAAACCTTTTTTTGCTCAATATTCAATGTTTTCTTGTTCCATGAAAGCATGTCCACCACTAAATGCAAGTAAGTTTGATGTGACTAAAATCACTTTGAAAGCAAATGATATTTAGAGCAAAGAATTTTGCTGAGCGTCTCAAAAGTGAAAGGTGCAAAAAATTATAAATTTGTTTTAGCAAGCTATATTTGTAAACTCTCTTTGTCTTATTCAATTTTTTTTTTACTTACAGCTCATTTGAAACTGTTGCTACATCAATATTCCTTCTTTATTGATATAGGCCTACTGATCAATAATTGAAAAGATTATTGTTTACCTTCATTAAAAAAACTGAATTATCATCTTTATGCCTTTCATGCAGGTAGGAAGAGAGATTGATGTGAAGCCCTTAATTGAAAGTTTGAGTTATGAACAAGTTAAGGCATTCCCGGAAATGATGGAGGCAATTCAATGTGTGCGATCATATGGATTGAAAACTGCTTTACTCACCAACAACTGGTTTGTGGATGAGAATAAGACAGAGACTCTTCTTCCTGTGGATACCTCTGTATTTGATGTGGTTTGTAATTACAATTATTTTATTGGTTTCTTTAACAGAGTTGTCTGTAATGTTTATGTCATAGTAATGCCTTTTCTCAGATATTTTAGGTACCATATGTCAGATAACAAAGTTTGTTTTATTCATTAGCTCTTTAATCATTTTTTTAAAAAATGTTGTCAGGTTTTGGAAAAAGCAAAATAAAATTTTTGGTTGTTTCTTTTTTACTTTAACATGGTAATGCTAAAATGGAACTCTCAGTTTTGATGGCAGCAGAACTTGTTTTTAGCAATGGGGAAAAAGAGGTAGTAAGAGAAGTTTATTATTATATTGAAGACTTTTATTTTGAAAATGTATTATCTTTAGGTCTCAAACAGAACTCAAAAGCATCAATAAAAATATTCTCCTTCATGGGAAAGAACTGTACACTAAGGCACTTATCAGTAAGTGGGAAGCATTTATAAAAAATCTACTTCGAAGAACATTCTTTTTTTCTGAATCCAAAAATCAAACAGCAAGATCAAGAGACATTTGGTTTCAATTCTACAAAAGCACCGCCAATTTCACCAGAGCTAAAAAAACTTTGTGAACAGCTTAAGTTAACTCATTGAAAGCATAAAATTTAAACATATATCAACAAATTTCATCATCAATTCAAGAATGACATAGACAGTATTAAGAAAAATGATCATCTTTATGTACCAGTAGATAAAACTAATAATTACTACAGAAGCTTCCCAAATCTGCATGATGGAAAAGCTTAAAGATTTTTATCTTTTGACACCGTTTCAGTGTATTAAGACTTATTCATCATGACTTTGTTTAAAAAACTTCAATGCCTGTGCTTTGCTCAAATCAGGTGGTACAGTCATGTGTACTGGGTGAACGAAAGCCAGACGATCTTATGTACCAAAGGTGTTTACAAGAACTCCATGTTAATGGAGATCAAGCCATCTTTCTAGATGACTTAGGAGTTAATCTCAAGGCTGCCCAGGAATTTGGCATCAAAACCATCAAAGTCAGTGAAACTGGAAGAAGTTTTTCTCTATGCAGCTGAATGCAAAAATCCTGTGGAAAAAAATAATTGTAGTTCCTAGTTTCTTTTTTAAAGAGATTGAGTGTTGCTTTGTATCATTATGAGAAAAATTTTCCTTTAGCTTTTTCTTATCTGCCTTCAAAGTATTTGATCAAAAGTATTTATTTACATTCATATTAATCTGTTAATTTTCATTCAAGTTTTGTTAATCTTTTTTTCATATTCACTCAAGTGCACAAAAGCTTTGCAAAAGTTACTTTAACCAATAAACTACACTCAAATTATTATAGAGCACGAATCATTGTTAGGAGCATTGAGTTAGATTTTGTGGGATAAGATTGAAAGAGGTTTTTGTAATGACTTAAATGAATAATTGTTTTATAACAAATCACCCATGATCTTAAGTTCTTACATAACATAGTCAAAAGTTTTGCTTGAAAACTCATGACCTGCAAACTGAGTGTCTGTCCTTAACTCTATGAAATCAATGTAATAAACTGTTCGGAAATATTTCATTCACAGGTAAGCAGCATTTCTCAGGGACTTCAGGAATTGTCTCAGATGTTAGGAGTACCTCTAGACAGTCCAGCCCCAGGCACAAAGCCACCACCTCGCAGGTTACAACTCGACGAGAGAAATTTGGAAAATTACCTCAAATCACTGGGCATGGAAGACTCAGGTGTGTTGATATTAAATGAAAAAGTTAAAGGAAACATCATGTTCCTTATTATGAGCTCTTTTTATGAATGCAATATTTGATTTCTATGCTAAGTTAATCGGTCCTAAGCATCAATGGTGCCAAATGGCAAATACCCCTTTCACTTACACAGTTAACTAGCATTCTGTGATATCTGTGCATATCTTCCTATATTGTGACTACAATACTTCAAGTTTTGAAATTAAGTACAAATGTAAATTAAGCTTGTTTACATGAAAATGTGAAATGTTTCTGAAATTTACAAACTTTTTAAAGAACTAATCTCTACAAATTTTGAATTTGAGTTTTTGAAGAAATAAATCATTAATCTCCAGAAAATATCTGTGAATTTCACTTTCTGACAGACATTATCTGGCTCAGATGTTACACTTTAAATATGTGAAAGGTTGCAGAAATTTTCATTATGGCCTTGAATCACAAATATATATGTGTGTGCTATTAATTAACAGTAATTCAGAATTGATTTTAAATTTAAGAATGAAAAATGGGAAAAAATGTTTGCTTATTATTAAGTGAAATATTATTTTGATATAAATGAAATGGAGATTTCAAACTGCTATTTATTTAGGAGATAAAAACTTCCTGTGGTGCAGCATTTGCAGCAATATTTGCCTGCTGAGTTCAAAAACACATATCTTTGTCAAACCATCTCTTTCTATTTTCTTTAACGTCTTTTAGCCAAGCCTTTGGTGAGGGTGTTTGAGCATGGTCAGTCCAACCCAACATATTTTGTATACTTCGCTGGGAGGAGGCTAGTTCTCAGGAAAAAACCTGTATGTTATTTTTTTGTCCAAAGTTAAATGTATCTTGAATTTAAAGACATGAAATTAACTGATATGTCTCCAAAATAATTATAGCTGAGATAAATTATAGATAGCTGTCTTAGTTTTGTGATTATAGAACATGTAAACTTTAAACTTATTTAATATAAAAATTGACACTGAGACGTAGACAATATAATTATTTCCAAACAATAGCCGTTATTATGAATGTTTTGAAAAGGTTCGCTTTTGAAACTCGTCAATTTTAAGATTAAACAAATTTTCTTTTTCTCTTCAACTTTCAAGATATTATTCAATATTCTTAACAATATGATAGTAAGTTCAGAGCCTTTCTTCTTTTTTTAATATATTGCAGAACATTTTTTTTTTATGAGGGTTGATTTGGCCTTTCAATGTATTTATCAATCAAGTCAATATTCACTAAATCACAATAATAAAAGTTAAATCCTGCAGTTTGGAAATAAAGATTCTTGAACCATAAACAAATAAATATGTGTTTGTGGCTTTCTAATAATATGCATTACATTATGGGTATCAGATAGTTCAGAAAGTTGAGCGCCAGGCATGACTTATGTGGTGGTGGAGTCATATATCTCATCTAAACAGCCCTATCTTAAGGCTTGACAAGAGCCTGATAGACTCTTTGACTGTAGATGTTATGACACTGCACTTAGTCGTTACCTTTGGGGCTTAAAATAAGCATTCGCATTTCCCTACTTTATGCACTGTCCTTAAAGGCTTTTTATATTCAATTTATATTTTAAAACAATTTGAAATTCAGTCTCTTCAATCTTTTAATATTCTATCATTTGGAAGCAGTTGAATCCCTTATGATATTTGTATTTACTGCGAAAAGAGAACTTAGAGTTAGTAAGTGTATGGAAGGGAAGGCAGCCAAGGATCTTCTGTTCTCTTTTACTAAAATTTGGCTAATTATTATGTACACATTTGTGACACCTTCCTCAATAAAGTTGATTGCAAGGATTATTTCAAAAAGGTAACAAGGCATAATTTCAAAGGGTTAATTAATCTCGAAAAAAAATGTTAAATTTTTCTCTTGTGATTTATGGTCATGTTTTCTCGTTAAGATAAAAGTTTATGTGATTATTTGCTTTTTTCATCCCAACACCCCAGCCAGGAAAGCTTTTGCCCTCTGCTCATGCAGTTGACAGAGAGTTCAAAGTCATGTCTGCCATGGCAAAGGGAGGAGTTCCTGTACCAAACATGGTTGCTCTTTGTGAAGATGAAAGGTTAGCGTAGCTTGTGCACCCACCTGTGTCTGATTTAATCTCCCACATTGTCAATCTGCATGCCTCTTCTACAAGTTTCATTATACTTTATATCAGAGGTGTGATCCCTATAGGATTTTATTTTGAAGGCATTTGAAACATCAAATTTTTCAAAAGTTGCACAGGTGCGACTTTTGCCTTACTGGCTGATAATGAAATATTGAAAAATTCAAGAAAAAAAAAATTTATATCTGTTTCCAGTTTCACCTGCTTCACTTGAACTGTAAGCAAATTAGTGAAATCAATAATGTTTGATATTGGGGCTTTCCATCCTCACCCATAAAAAATGAGGTCTATAATAATGTGAAGCTTTTATGGAGGATTATGTCTTTATGTGTTTTATGTATTATTTTAATGCAATCGGTTGAACATTTGCAACTTATTAAACACTCGAGCTAGAGTACAATTGTCATTATTCCAGATTCTAGGAATGGAACACTGGAATTTTTTCTGCAGATGCAGAGATGAACGGAATGTATCAACATTCTTCTTTACTCATAACTGTAATTATTACTTTAAAGAAACACTCTAAAAATCATTTACAATGCAATACAATATGACTATTGTTTCTGCTGTGTAGAAAGGTTCTTTTTTAAAATATTGAATAGACTCAGGTGGTTTTTTTTTCATCGCAAAAATTAATATGTTCTCCTCTTACACTCCTTGAACAAATATGCTCAGAAACAGAAACTTTTATCTTTTAGAATGCATATCATTTTTATATTGTTTCATGCATCTTTCATTAGAAAGATCAGGGACTTTGTTTAAATTATACTAAATATTAAGTGAAGTGATCTTAATTCAATTCAGTGAAATAAGAAACTGCTGTTTTTACTCTTTAATTTGTTAGAAATAGAAACAGCAGCAAACTTGGTGAATTAAAAAACAGATATTTGCCTATATATCACTGATATGATGAAGATATTTTTGGGTTTGTATAAAATCAACAATCGTTTATATTAAATGGTAAATGATAGAAGTATAGTGAAGTGGTTGAAAAATCATCAGGTTCTGAAGATTCAGAAGTAATATAGAATCAATCCTCATGCAAAGGAGGGATTCCTGATAATTTGTCGTTTTGTCTTTTCAATAGCGTCCTTGGAACTTCTTTTTACTTGATGGACTACATCAAGGGTAGAGTTTTCAAAGATACAACCCTCAGTGAAATTCCTTTGGAGCACAGAAGACCAATTGTGATGAACATGATAAAAACTCTAGCTCAGATTCATACTGTTGACATTGATAAGGTTGGACTCTCTGACTATGGCAAGAAAGGTAATTGTTTAGTGCATCATTTTTTTCTACCATTGTAAAACTTGAAAAATCTATATTTTAATCAAGAACTGTTAATAATTTCTAGTCATCTTCACAATACATTAAACCAATCTTTCATTGTGGTCTTGGGCAAAATACATTATTCTATCACATACTAATTCATATTAAGTCCTACAGTGGCATTGATAGAAATTTTTATTGTCAAATCAAGTAATGAAATTTGTTTATAATAAGATTTGAAGATATGTTTCAAAGTTTTCATCCTTTGAAATACATGTCTGTTTGGGTAGCAGCAAGTTAAATGTAAATGAGAGTCTCCTAAAGGCAAAGAGCATCGTATTGTAATTTTTTCATAGAATTTCATTGGGGTATTGTAACTGCTTATTTTCAACCTAGACATCAATACAAAGAAACAATGTCATTGTAATATCTACTATCGCATCGTCTGTTATAATCCTATATAAGAAAGACTTGAAACATGACCCCAACATGAGTAGTGTGTTTTCATTAAACAGAGTTTTCTTATGCCCTTTCCTATTGCAGTGATTTTATGCTGAAAATTTGGGAATCAACTTAAGTGAAACCTTCTTGCCTTTTCCCTCCCTTTCAGGTGGTTACATGGCTCGTAATCTCCGTCGCTGGGTAACTCAGTATGAAGCTGCAAAAACGCAAGAAATTCCCTCAATGACAAAGCTAATCGAATGGCTTCAAAAACGGCTACCTCAGAATGAAGGGATTTCTGTTGTACATGGAGATTTCAGGTGAGACAGGTCTGGAACACAGGTTAACATTATAACATTCAACCTTCAAGATACCTCAACTTACTGGCCTTGATGAAAAGAAGCATAATGTGCATCATGAGGTCACAGGATTGAGATAATATATTAACCCTTTGATAGGTTTTAATTAGCCATGAATCAAATTTTAGAAAATGTGTAAACATTTTAGCCTTTGATAGGCATTTTGTAAAGGTGAGAATATTTTCAGTTCTCCCTGTTTCTTTGGTGTGACCTTTGTGTTAGTTAAAGAATGAAAACCTTGATATCATTGTTTTGCAGACTTGAATTTGGGAAAAATTGGTGATATATATATGTATATACATGCTCGAGGCTGTTTCTGAATATGAGTCTCTCTCTCTCGCTCTGTCTGTCTGCTTGTCTGTCTCTCTGTCTCTCTCTCCTCTCTCTGTCTGTCTGTCTATCTCTCTCTTACTTACTTACACTATATCATTTCTACTTTCTCTCATCTCTCAGATAAGCAAAAGGGAAAATGTGAACTGTTTTCTTTCCTCAGTTGGTGCCCAATTTACTCTCATTTTCTTTATGAGTATGCAGCTCAATAGTAACTTCTTGTCTGTATAGTTATCAATATATGAATACACAATGTGCCCATGTAGCATTAGTTCTCACTGCTTCCCTGTAGTGAAGGTTGATTGATGACATCACTGAAAAAACTGGATTCAATGTTGCTGAAACTATATTCAAGGGATGATTGCTGTGTTTTATGAATGCACTTAGGTTTGTCATTTTAATATATACATTTTTCCCTAAAAAATTTTTAATCTACGTTTGATAATTGTTTTTATTTTTATATTCTCTTTCTTTTTTACCCTTAGATTAGACAACTTACTGTACCATACAGAAACTGCAGAGGTGCTAGCCACCATAGACTGGGAATTGTCCACCCTTGGCGATCCACTCACAGATCTGGCCACCTGTGCTTTGGCGTACTTCTTGCCTCCTGACTCTCCACTCTTCACAGGTAACACAGATGATGTTGAACAGAAGTGTTCAGAAAGGACGTACAACAAATTCTTCCTAAAAAGTTTTGAAAAGACAATTGACTGTGTCACGTGTGGAATTATTTCTAGCCGGTCAATACACTGAGACTTAATGTGATGCTCCAGTCGTTAACAAGGTTATAATGCCACAGATTTTTAATCCAACTTGAGTTAAAGAAATCACAAGCCAGCCGATATTGAACTAGTAAACTTTAATTAATCTGAGAAGGATCAACAACACAGTATCAGCACACACAGGCTGATAAGTCAAAGTAACGCTTCGTCACAACAGCCTCTCTCATTCAGCACATCGATGCTCCTAGCCTCAGCTCAGGACTCAAACCGCAGTCTCTCTTGTCTCTCTGGAAACATGCTCCTTTTATACCATAGATAATCTTAATAATCTCCATACAGACAACCGACACAAATACCAAATGCTCTCTCACCGGATATAAACAATCCATTTAAGGGCATACAGAAACAACATTGCGTGCAAAATTCCTAACTTAAAAATAGAGATTTCCATGTAAGGAATTATATGCAAAACTTACTACCAAAACAACCTGATGTCATACACCTTAACAGCATCCAGTTCCCGGGTATCCCCCAAAAACCTATGCATCTCATTTGCATAATAAAGTCGTACCGAAGGCCTCACAGTTCTAGCGTGCAAAACATGGTATCAGTTTCTCTTGCGTGTAGACGCATTCGCATCTCCAAGACAGTCCTCTCTCTTGCCCACTGTAGTAAACAAAGTACAGTCATTTCCAGATTATAACTAGGAATACAATAGAGAAAGTTGCTAACAGTCAAATGACTAAGGTAATATTAAATTGCGTGCGTAATGCTACCCCCCTTTTCAAGAATGAAATTACAGGTAATTTCTTCAAACAATAACAAGCAAAGCAATTTATCAGCATAATAAACAAAATTCTATTAGCAGCTTAATTCAGTGATATTCAAATGAAAATGAAAAATTTGTACAACTGGACTCATATAATCAGCTCCAACATTCTGAGAACCATTGATATATTCCAATCTCATATTAAAGTTCTGCAAATACATCACCCATCTCATCATGCGTGCATTAACAAACTTAGCAAAGTTTAAGTAATTGAAAGGATGGTGGTCAGTCTGAAGCATGAATGGAATGTCTTACAGGTAGATCTCGAACTTCTTAACTCCCCAGACAATGGCCAGACACTCCTTCTCAATAGTCGAGTAGTTCCTCTCAGCCAAATTTGACTTCTTGCTCTGGTAGCTCACTGGGTAGGGCTTTCCATCATGCTCTTGTATCAAAATAACACCGATGCCATCATTGGACGCATCCGTCCGAAGTATGAAGGTCTTGATCGGGTCCGGAATTGTAGAATTGGTCTCTATGTCAGCTCAGCCCGCATTGTCTGCAACGCACGCACCTGAGGCTCTTCCCATTTCACTGTGTTTGGCTGTTCTTTCTTCAACAGGTTGGTCAGGGGAGCCATCACCGCTGCAAATTTGGGTACATATTCCCAGTAATAGTTTGCAAGTCCCATGAAGGAACCGACCTGCTTCTTCGTGGTAGGACAGAAAGTTTCACTGATCTTCCTCACATTGTCCTCATGAAGACCTATCATTCCTCCGCGCAGTCGATGGCAAACGAAGTCAACATTATTTGTCCTTGGGATGCATTTGCTGGGTCGGATAGTGAATCTCGCTTGTCAAAGTGGTTGAAAGAGGCTCCGCAAGGTCTTCATGTGATCACTCCAATTTTTAGTGTGGACGAGAATGTCATCCCAGTAGAAAAGAACATTATCCATATCTCCAATGATACGATTCATTCCTCACTTTAAAGTAGACCCACTGTTCACCATGCCAAATGGCATTCGAAGAAACTCCCAGTGGCCGTCTGGTGATCACAAAGGCAGTCTAAGGGATGTCTTCCTCTGAAACTTTGATCTGCCAATATCCCTTGCTCAAATCAACTTTCGAGAAGAACTTGTCTTCACTGATTTTATGAAAAAGCTCTTCAGCTGTAGGCATGGGCTCGGGATCAAAAAACAGTTATTTTGTTTAACTTACTATAATCTACACACAACCTATTCGGTCCATCAGGCTTCTTGACAATTGCAATAGGAGATGCATATGGCGAGTCAGATTCCCTTATGATGCCAAGGTCAATCATCTCCTGTACATCGTCCTTTAAATCTTGTCTCATAGCATATGGTTTGCTGGTCACAGGTACTTCCGATGTTAGCTTGATTTGGTGTTGTATCACGTCGGTCATTCCAGGATCTGGTGTGAAGAGATCGTTGAACTCATCTACAAGCTTCTCTTGTAACGCCTAGGTTAAATTCAGACCTAGGTTGATACTCTCCAAACCTTCTTTGTGCCCAATTTCATTCCGCTCAAAAATTTCTTTGTCAGCATCATCCTCCTCGACTGCGAGGCAACCAGTTATCACCATCTGTTGGTTTGGCTCATTATCTGTAGTGATGTACTTCTTCAACAGGTTGGCATGGAATGTTTTTGACACTTTTCCGATTTTTACTCTGTAATTGTTGAGACCGACTACACTCTCCACTTCATAAGATCCTTTCCACTGCATCAAGAGCTTGTTGTGATCAGTCGGCAGCAACAACAGTATCTTCTTCTCTCCTTGATGAAATTTCCTTGGTTTTGTTTTAAAGTCAATGCTTCTTCCCTTTGCTTTGGGCTTTCTCAAGCTCTGCCTAGCCAACTGGGTAGTTTTCTCTCAGTTCAAAAACATATTGATAGCTTGTCTTGACCCCTGGAGTGTCCACATCCTCAGTCCACATTTCTTTCAGAATATGCATCGGTCCGCGCACAGTCTGTCCATTGAGCAGCTCAAATGGAGAAAATCCTGTTGATTTTTGAGGAACCTCTCGGTATGTGAACAGCAAAGCGTTGATAAATCGGTGCCATTGCTTTGGCTGCTCCGCACAGAGTTTCTTCAGCATAGACTAAAGGGTTCCATTGAATCTCTCCACCAGACCATTACACATGGGGTGATATGGTATCGTCGTCAGATGGCGAATACTTAAAAGACAATTCACCTCTTCCATGCACTCCGATACAAACTGCATGCCGAATTTGCTGAGAATTTCTTCCGGGATTCCAAGTCGACTAAACATATCTACTAGTGCTTCTGCCACTGTGGGGCTGTCGATCTGAGTGCCATGGCCTCGGGATATCTTGTCGCGTAGTGCACTAAAGTCAAGATATATCTGTGTCCGCTTTCACTTGGAGGTGAAATTGGACCAATTAAATCCACAGCTACCTTTTTGAAGGATATATCTGTAAGTGGCATACTTTGCAGTGGAACTTTCGGCACTTTGTTCTTGTTGATAGTGTGCTGGCATATGTCACAAGATTTACAAAAACAGGCAACATCACCTCCCATGTCAGGCCAATAGAAAACTGCCTGAACCCTGCTCAGAGTCTTGGTGATGCCGAGATGGGCTCAGAAAATGGAATCGTGTGCAAGGTTCATTACTTTTCCCCTTAGACATGCCGGCCCAACTATTTGTAATACTGGTTTTTCTCCTCTCGTGATGCACTGTCGATAGAGAACTGCAGCCTTTGTCAGAAATTCCATTTGTCTTCCTTTGATTTCGAAAGGCTTTTTTCGGTTTCTGCAGCGATCAAGAGTGGTGTCAGTTGCTTGCATCTCACCTTGCATCTCATGGTCTATGATAGCCATGTCCACTTTTTCTGCGACCTTGAGATGCATTGTGCAACCTTCTGCTGCAGCTTGTGTTTTTGTTGTTGCAGCTCATGTCTCTCATTTCCAGAGTGGGTCCAGGTCATCAGCATTCCGCGCTCCCTCTATGTTGCCTATAATGAGGTCATATACCGGTGTCCTCATGCACAGGGCCTTCAATCGCACTGAAAAGTATGGTGTATCCACGTCCACCACAGCCCACTGGAAGATCTTGACTGTGCCGTCAGTTTATTTTCTTCGGAGACAAGATCCTCTTTTACGATGGCGCTGCTGCATCCTGTGTCTCTCAACATCTTCACACACTTGTTTCCCGCGTAGCCATCAGTCATGGGCATGTTTGTGACTTCCTTCTCTGGCAGCGCAACACTCATTATCGGTAGGAAAGTACCATCACCCACTGGTATCTGACCATCTCTCCTGAACTTGGCAATCTGTTCCATACTCGCCCTCTTCCTCTCACGTGAGTCATCAGTGGTTACCACTGAAGCAGCCTTGTGGCGATGTGAAGGATTACTCCCTCTGCTTTGATAATCTTGCCTCCTTAAATACTATCTCTTGACAACTGCTTCAGGCAACGTGCTGCCTTGTGGCCCAGAGATCCACAATTGAAGCAGGTAATGTGACCAGGAGCTCCACCCTTTCCGTTAGTGTTTTCATCGTGTCTCTTTTCTGTGAGAACTCTTTGTGTCTTGTTGGCAAACTTCATGTTGTGAGCCTCCAGATATCACTTCCCGGCATCTGCCAAGGCCTGAAGACTCTGGTCCTTTTGTTCTTTAAGGTGGGCAGCTAATTCTTTGGTACAGGCGTTTAGAGTTTGTTCTTTTAAGTTTTTAGATTGTCTTGAGTCTGTAAGACCTTGATTGATGACCATTTCACCAGTACCCACTGTTGAGAAGTTTTGATAACTTGAAAAAATTGCTGACGACAAGAATTTAATTTGTTGTTAGGAGTAAGAAAATTTTTTGTTCTGCTTTTGCCATAGAGTTTGCATTGTTGTGTACTTAACTTAGTGGTCTCCCGAGTTCATATCATACATTTAGTGTTAAACATTCTTTACATGAAGGAGTTGCCAATGCAAAGCTATTATTAAAATGAGATGCGCACTCAATTATTGGCTCAAACCAGCTAATCATGTCTAACAATAAATAAAGAAAAGGTAAAATCACAAAGATCATCTCTTCCCTGTCACCAAGCCAGTGACACTCTGGTTGACTGCTATTGACTGAGGCTAAAAGCTCGTGCTTCACTCTCTCACCACGATGAGCTTTGCTGACTTATGGGTGGGAAGGTGGGCTTGTACAAAATAATTATATTTGGCAGCTGAAAAGAAGCCACAGAGACCTCATAAGCATTTGTGAGTGGGCATCAGAGGAGAGTTTGGCAATTCAGTTCCATTCTCACAAGACCAACATAACTCTTGTGCAAAATGCTCACTATCAATTGCTTTTACAACCTTTAATGTTGGATGAGCATGACAAAAATAACAATTTTATCTTTTTTATTCTTTATGGTTTCAGGTTTGAGGGGTCTAGATGTTGTTGCTCTGGGCATCCCTACAGTGGAAGAGCTTGTCCAAGAGTACTGTCGTTTGAGAAACCTGCCTGAGATTGATAACTGGGACTTCTACTTGGCCTACAGTTTTTTCAGGATGGCGTCCATATTGCAAGGGGTTTATAAGCGAGCTGTGTCAGGTGTGGATGCTGGCTTGATTTCACTGGGCTATTGATTTTATAGTTAATGATGATATTGGTTTTACAACGAAGTAATCATGATTATTAAGAAAATGAAAACAAGTAAAAGTTTTTTTTGCATACTTTTAAACATAGAGTTCATTGTTCTGTAAAAAATTCTGTCAAGGATAATAGAAAGGCATTAAGTAGGTTTCGAAGTTCTTTAAAACTTTAAAAGTGGCTCTGTCTAAAAAAAATAAGAATTTTACCTTTTGTTTTGCACATGAGATTTCCAATGTAACAGGAGCTGGGAAAAAATTTTCAGGCCTACCACCTTCCAGGTTTTCAAATATGGATCTGTCTTTTTCAAAATCAAAACATACCATAACACCATCAAAGACCTTCCTGTTAAAAGCCAATCAAATCTTTTTATTTTTGTGTAATCAAATTTTTCCTTCATATATTTTGTTTTCAGGGCAGTCCAGCTCATCTAATGGGGAAATAGTGGGTCAGTTTGCTGAGCAAGCTGCCAAATATGGTTGGGAGATTGCCTCGCAGAGCAAACTTAAGCCAAACAGTCTTTCAGTTGAACCTTCCAACACCAACGCCGGACCGCAGCAACGCCACTTCTCTAGTTTGGCCTCATCCCCTCATTCCCGTCTTTAAATAATATGCAAGGGCACATTTTGTCCTTATCTCATTTTGACTCATGACTGCTCAAGACTTTACTTTATCAGCCAAGCTATCAAAGAAAAGGAAATTTCATTCTAAAATAAATGATGTTGATTAAACTCTTTTAAATTTCCACCTAGATTTAGAGATAGGAGAAAAAATTTTTGGGTTATTTTCTTGCTATGCAGTCTGCATTATAACTTTACAAAATTCTCACAAAAATGAGAATACTACTGCAAAAATTCATCTAATATTTCAGAATATAACAATGCCATCATTGTTTAGGCACTGATTGCAAGCATTCCAAATGTTATGCACTGCCTCTATCAGAGTATCCATTTTTTTAGATGTTTGAATTCAAGATTAGATAGATGAATTGGTTTCAAACACTTGTGATTGAATCCAAATCTTGAGTCAGAGAGGTGCTAATCATTGTGTTATTTTGTCTAAAAATTGTAGACTTAGTTACAGGATTTAGGTAGTTGCACAAGAAGAGAATAACTTTTATGAATATTCGGTTTTTTTTTTGTTTTGTTTTGTTTTTTTAATGGAAAAAAAATTTGAATTATGAATATATAATAAGCATTTTTTGATTCTACCTTTATATTTTGTTACTTAGCCAATATATACTGCCACTTATAATATAATTGATATATGTATAAATATGTTCACCATGTTGTTTTGAAAATTTTGCGTAGACACTGAATTATAAATTTAAAGTTTTTATATTTTTTGTATTATTATTAACAAACAAAGCTTCCCATTTTGTGTCACCAACACCTACCTGTTCATTCACTGTGACAGGACTAATAATAGAGGGAAATGGTCTGAAATGAAAGTGATTGATAGAATGTACTAGATAGAGGTAGGTGAGGAGAGGTACATATTCTGAGTAATAAGCTTTTTTTTTTAGAATTAAAAATTAGAGTGAGAGAGTAACGTTTCAGGACATGGGAAGAATGGCTGATTACGACAATGTTTGTCAAGTTTGAGCATGTTATGAGATTTGTCTTTCAAAAAAAGTATTTGCAATAGATATTTAAGGCAAGACTTTTCTTGTTGTAGATTCATTTTAGGGATATTACGATTCAAGGTAATCCTATCTTGAATCAAAATCAAAGTTGTTCAAAATACTTGATTGCATAACAAGTAGGCCCTATGTAATTGTACTGAAAAGTCACCAATAAATTTGTAGAAAAAAAGATTTGAATTTCGAAAAAGTTTACTGTGTTAAAAAATTTAGAGGTTTCTTAATGCCATTACTGAGCTGAACACACAACAAATATTTCCCAAAAAACGAAGCCTATGTCAGGGCTGAGAATTCTCCGTCTAAAGGCGGATTTCCGCCCACCTTGTCATTTCCATCCGCCTAATGAAGATCGCATCCGCCCCCCAAAAAAAAAAAAAAATTAAAACAACACAAAAATTCCAAAGCCTTTTCGATTTTTTAATGCTCCCAAATTAAGTTTACTTTTCAATAATTCTGTATCTTTAGTTAATTTGGTGACTAAAAAAAGTTTTAAAAAAAAATCTAGTCTGACACCTTCAGTGATTAAATTCAATTCAATATTCTAAGATTGTTCCAGATATGTTTTAGGTTTACCTTATTTTTTTTCTTACATGTCAACAAAAAAAGCAAAGGACATAACACAATAATTAAGGGAAGTTCAGTGCCAGAGGGGCCTAAATGGCTTAAGGTGAATCTCGCGCCTTCGGCTCGTTGGCTGGTATTTTCAGACTTTTTCTTGTCTAACCATTCTCAGCCTTGTATGTGAGTAGAAGACTTCTGGTTTTGAAATTTTTTTTACTCTTTTCCTTTTGTTACTTCATCTATATACTTTAGATTTTGAAGTTAATTAAAACCGTGTAAAACTCAGGGCTGAGGGCACAGAAGGTATACTTGATATCATTTTATTGCAGTACTTTAGTTCCTTTCGTATTTTCATATATAGAACTTTGCCCATGGGTAAAGTATGTCAAGCTGCAAGGGATGAAAATAGAAAATTAAAGTAGAATCTAAATTTTTAAGTGAATTAGACATGATTTAATGTGGGCCAGAAGAACAGTCTTTGCTGCCTCATTATAAAAGAAATCTTTTACGTGAGGCCACTGAAACTGTCATTGAAGTACATGCAAGTATCTTTCTTGAAGATCAGTAATTATTATTAGATTTAGTCCCCACATTATTTTGTCCTCATTCATTTTCAGTGTCCAACTCAAAATGAGGCAATCTCCCTGAAATCTCAGTGAATTCCCAACCCTACACACGACTAGACATTATTGTCAAAAAATTCTAAAGGGAGAAAGTGAATGGATTAACTGTCTTCCTCTTGTCTTTTTTTAAATTTTTTTTTGTAAATATTTTTCAAAACCAGCTCTAAATATGCTATGAATAGTTTTTATTTGTACATTCTTAAACATGTAGTTGTTAGGACTTCATAATTCAAAGAATGTTCAGCCATACTAGAATGATAGCTTGAGACTGTGACCGATTGCTTACTCAGTATTGGAGATCTTTTTTTAAACATCTTTAAAGCATTTTTATAAAAATTCATCAGTAAGGAAGAGTTTTGGAGAAAACCTGCAAATTTACACCAACAAAGATTTAGACAAAAAAAAAAAAAACAACAAGTATAGCATTTGGTCAATGAAAAGAAATGGGCCTTCGAATATGATTTTATAACATACATCATAGATTTACACATCTGTTTATCTTTTCTGAGTGAAAACATATTGACCTATAGTTATCTAATCATAACAGCTGCTAAATTTAAAGCTCCAGTGAAGATGAAAACTCATTTTTTTTTAGAATTTGCCGAACATCATATCAATTTAAAAATGTGTGGACGCACTGAAAAACCTTTTACTTGGGTTCAGATAAAAAAAATTACATGATGTCAGATTTAGATTCTGCAAGCAATCCTGAGCATTTTGCTTTTTATTTGAAGGTTCTATCTTGTGTAGATAAAAAATTATTAAGTTTTAAAATCACCCGGTTGAGAAAGTGTTATTTTGAGGAAATTTTGAGGCCTTTAAAGTTGAACATACTTCTTTTCTTTAAAACTGTTAAAGCCACAAATCTGATATGAAGCGGTTTAAAAAAAATCATTTAAATTTAATTCAAAAGTTTATATATTTCAGAAATAATTAAAACTAGGTGGAATAAAAAGATAAATGAATGGAGTTTCTAAAGAAATTAAATTTCCATTTTGGAACTTGAAAATCGACTTGAAATAGGTCTAGCGCAAACATAGACCTAGGGACATCAGAAGGGTTTTCCCATGTGCCCATGCAAATATTTGGGATAGATAAATCAACAATCTTATTATTACCTGCTTTTTGTGCCTTACTTCTATATTGTTTATGGATGGCTACAACAAATTAAAGAACTTTTTCAAACTGTGCTTTTAGATGTAAATATGCCTTTTTTTGTATTGAGTAATCCTCAAGCAAATAAAAGGAAAAAGGATACATATTATAGTTCAGATTCACTTTTATAAAATAAATATCTGTGATTTTTTGCAATAAACCTAATATATAGGTGCATAAAAATAAAATATGTATATATTTTTTTTTCTCCTCATATCTGAAAAGATTTGATGTGTACTTGTTTCAACACCAAAACATTTCTGCATTTTAAACAGTGTAGTGCTTGATGGACATAAATTTTGAAAAATTTATAAATACACTGTATCTTGATGAGTCAATGTTGTTTGTGGTATGTATTCTGAGCTAAAATGAGATACTGATACTGATGAAAAGAAACGAGAAAATTGTTCAAGCCCGTCAAGAATTACGCATTTTATGAATCTAAACAATGCTTGATAAAGATAGATTTTGAAAATACTTGTAAGAGTTTCACATTGATATGTATTTTTCAATCAGTCCCCTATTGTTTAGAATTTTAAATTTGAATATGAGATTAAACTCTCTCTTTGAATTCTTGATTTATTTATTCAAACCGTAAGCACTTAATTAACTTTAGAACTAAGAGTTTAAAAAAGAAGTTTTCTGTGGCCAATCCAAATGAGTCTAGGTTCAGAACTTTAATTTAAGAAACTCAATCAATATTTGCAATAAGCTTTATATAACATTTATTTTCAGTTTGAAAAACGTACAAAATGTATAATGTCTTATATTAACAATTTTTGTCCTAAACGATTCACCATCCAGCTCATTTCTGCTGGATGAATAGTGCTTAATAGTATTTAGATATAAGCTGTAAAGAAAATAGGCCTATGTACCAGTTTTATGAACATGGATATAAATTGGGAAGCGAAAATGCAGGGGATAAATATGGAGGTAGTGATACTATATCTGTTAAAGTAAAATTCCAAAGACTGATGAAAAAAAAATTTGCAAACAAAAGACAATAGAGGAAATATCCATTTGCAAAGAGGAAGTATGTTTAAAGAAATGCAGACACGACTAAAACAGAAAATGGGATGGAATCTGTAATTTATTTCAATGAAATTGAAAAAAAAAAATAATAAAACATCCTGACTAGCAATGCTGACTATAGTAAAGAAAGTCATTCAGGAAAGTAGATGAAGGGGGAGGGAAAAAAAAAAAAGTCAATTTACACCTTACACAGTATAACAGAGAGAGAGAGAGAGAGAGAGAGAGAGAGAGAGAGAGAGAGAGAGAGAGAGAGAGAGAGAGAGAGAGAGAGAGAGAGAGATTCTATTTATAGTATTATCAATCAGAAATCAGAACTAAGAAGTGAAAGGAGATAAAGGGCTGTAACTCGAGGGATTCCTTTATGGAGATGCATTTCTGTTTTTACATTTTATGGTTACGAAACGAAATGACTTTGTAAACAAACTTGCCGGTATTAGCAGTATGATGCCAAGGCCTACACGGGTTTAGCAACCGAAGCTTAGGAGATCTGCATTAAATTCAACAAAAGAGATATTACAGTGAATGTGCATAGGCATATAAGATCTAGATCTAGTAAGATGTAGACTCTAGGTCCATGTAGATTCGTTCATGAGAGACCTTATCTAGATCTAGATCTAGAATCGAGATCTATCTACTATAGTACAACTCATAGATCGTAACTCGTATGGAATAGAATCTTAATTCTTATCAATTGAAATGAACAACTTTTGAAATCGAAATCTAATGTAGATAAGTTTGTGTTGATCTGGTCGGATTGAAAAAAGAAAAATGCGGTTGCCTCGGTTTGCCCTTCCCATCAGCGTCATAGGAACCATAACGGGATGCACAGTTTTGCTCAAGTAAGACCAGGAGTAATTGTTTCAAATGTTTCATAAATACTATCTAGTTGATCATGATGGATTTTGCTATGGGCTTAGATCTAGAGCTACTCTCCTATATTTTACTTCAAACAAGAATGATCAAATTATCCCTTAAATTCAAATGAAGGTGACCACAGAAAACAAGCCCATAATAATATAAAGTTTACTTAGAAGAGAATTGCTCTAGGTCCAAAAAGTACCTTGTAAATAGTAAATTGTTAACAAACTATCACTACAGTAACAGTCCTTATATAAGACAACAAAAACTCAGAAGCAGCATTATGGTTTGCAAGCTTCCACATATATTATATTTCAGAATTGTGGTGGACAAAACTGACTACAATGGAACTATGGAAACAAATTGGACAACAAAACTCAATAAATATTCATCTTTGTTTCAGGATGAAATAAAAGCAAAGAATAATGAATAATGTCCCATCTTAACTTCTCACATTGTAACCAATATTAATTTGCTCCAGGAATTCATTTCAAATAACTAAACAAATCACTTGAAAACCTTTAATTAACGGAAATCATTTACACATGCCTATCTTGAACAAAATCAATAACACCATCTTCCACCCCTAGCCCCAGTTAATTTCAGAGTTCTAATCCAAGTGAAAGTCTGTGACACTGACAGATCTACACAGCCCGATATCATGTTTAAAGGAATGGACCTCATACTATATTTTAAAGATTGCTGTTGAAAAAAGCTGAATGATTACCTTAAACAGAGTCAAAGTGATTTTTGCCATAGAAATGATAATTAAATAAAAAAGGAGAAACTCGTCATTGATTACACCCATATTTTATGATGAGGAAAATTATATTTTATCAAGCCGTATTATATGAAGTCATACCCTCACGCTGATTAATAAGAAAGTATAAAAGAAGATTGAAGCTTTGCTTTACTACTTAAAACCTTGGAGGTACATCCTGAAGGTATCTACATTAGGTGTTACAGAGTTTCCACCTCTATTTGCATATTCCTAACTGGATTGCTGTTATTTTTTCACTTTCTTCTTTCAAAAGGATTATGTTTGTTCTCTGCACAATATGTAATGTATGTTGGAGGACTGCTTTACAGTCATAAGATCCAAAATTAAAATGACTGTTAATATTGTAGGTCCTACCTGATTCATGAATCATTTAATGATTAAGTTTGAAAGGAAATTATGTAACGTACATAATCATATCTCTCTATATCAATATTAGTTCATAATTTAACTCAAAGCCTTTCATAATTGGCTATGCAGAGACTATATGGGTGGTGCCAGATACAGGGGTGAGGAAAGAATTGCTGGGAAAACAGTCATCATAACTGGAGCCAACTCTGGAATTGGTAAAGAAACAGCGAGGGAGTTGGCCAGACGCGGTAATATTTAGATTCTTTTTTTCTAAATTGAAAGGAAAGTCCTTTACTGTGCTGCAGCTAACTGAAATGAGTCCCATAAGAATAATATAGAAGTGCAAAATCTTAGAAGAATTTGACATTATAAAATTACTGCATGAGAATAGGCTTGGCGCCTTTTCTAAACTTGTTATTTCTGCACTAGAACGTTTAAAAAAAAAGGTACAACTTTAATTTAGAAAGTAATTTCAAATTTTAGTCAAAGCTTCCAGGTTTGGTCCTAAGCCTTAAATTAATGAGTTTCTGATTAAATCTGTTAGTAAATTTTAGTTTTTTCTTTTAGTATTTTATACATGTTCAGTTATTATTATTATATGTTGCATTCTGAGTGTGAGGATTTAATTTCAAAATTCCAATTGAACTTTAAATGGTAGGGACAGAATTTCTACACATCCACATGCTCTAAAAAGGGAAAATTTTACCAAAAATAATTCTTATATATTTTCTCAGGTGGGCGTATCATTATGGGATGCAGAGACATAGACAAATGTGAACTTGTGAGGAAAGAAATCATTGTGGAGACTGCCAACCGCAACATAGAGTGTCGTAAACTAGATTTAGCATCCCTTGGTTCTATCCGTGCCTTCTGCAAATCTATCAATGCAAGCAAGTTTACTCCTTTCATACCGCATTTGTGACATTTAATGAATAATTTAAATAAATGATTATAATTATTCATCTTTGGTTTCAGGTTTGCTTGTGTTGGAACACATTCAATATTACGTCAGCTGATTAATACATTTATATCAGCACAATCTACTTGACACTCATATTTTTTTTTCAACTTTGTAATGACAGCTTTAAAAAGCTGTTTGTCGTGCAAAAAGCTTTTAAATGAAGAGCATTCACATCTTTTGAACTGAATGTGTCATTTGTGATATAGGTTTTCTACATGTGTATTTATAAACTTGTTGATTAACTATCATTTTTTTCCCACTTAACAGGTGAGAAGCATATTGATATTCTCATCAACAATGCAGGGGTTATGATGTGTCCCAAGCAGCTCACAGAGGATGGCTTTGAACTTCAGCTTGGTGTTAACCACTTGGGTAAATATGATTGTCAAAATTGTCCAAACATCACTGTTACCATCCCCTTGAAACAATGATTTTGACATTTGATTTTGTTTTTGAAGAAGAAGGCAGAAAAATGTTTGTTCACAGCAGCAACAGTTTGATTCAAAGCTCTTAGAACTTATTTCGTTTTCTGTGAAAATGTCACATTAACATATTTAAGATCCAAAATTCTTATTAATTTCAATATAGATCTCTTGGTAGCATCAAATGGAGTCCCAGACTGTAAAGCAGAGGTATAATTTTGGGGCAACCATTAAACTAGATGCCTTAATTTAGGCTGACTTAATCACAGTTATGTGTTATCAGAGTTCAAGTCATGTAGTATGATGTACGCTGAACAGTGTTTTATCCTAAATTTTATTAAAGAAAATTTTTTAAAATTATTTCACTATTCATCTTTTGAAAAATAAAAAGTAATTATATAGAGAGAGGAAGAGATTCCATGCACTTACAAAAAGATATAAAAGTAATATGTGTAAACAAGTGAGTTTTTTTTTTATTTCTGTTTTCACAGGTCATTTTTTGTTGACCTACTTGTTAATGGATAAATTGAAATCATCTGCTCCTAGTCGTATCATTATTGTATCAAGTCGCATTCACACACAAGGGTCAATTAACTTCAAAGATTTAAACAGTGCTAAGAACTATAACAAAGTGGATGCTTATGCTCAAAGCAAATTGGCAAATTTGCTGCATCAAAAAGAGCTTGCCAAGCACTTGGAAGGTAAGATTTTAATGTTTTATTTATTTTTTTTTTTTGACTTAACAGATTCATTTGATCTTTTCCTTCCAGATGTTAAACTGTCAAGTTGTAGCTTCTCACATGTAAAAAATAATTTTTATTTGAAGATTTGATACAATACTTTTTTTAAATTGAGCGAAAAGAAATAGCCTGCATGGTAATTTTTCTTTTCTTTTATTTGCTGTGAGGTTAATGAAAATCATTAACTAGTTTGTAAATGAAGTTGAAGAGTTTGTTGACAGTATGCATTATACTTATATTCACTGTTTAGAATTGAAAACAGATTGTTTTTAACTTTTCAAGCTACAGTCATAATGATGATACTAAATCGAACTTAACGGTGACAAAAATCCAAAAATCTCAGTTTCCTCCCTTTTTCTCAGTGTGTGAAAAAGTAGCCCATGAAAGCTTTTGATTTGAAACCTTCAAATAAATTTATTCTTTTTAACAAGTGAAGAGATGAGGGCTTGTGTGTGTGTGAGGTGGGTAGGAAGGATACATTCGAGTCAAAATTTTCTTGCATCATAAGAATAAAGTTGATGTTGATATAATGCAATTTAAAAATATATTACTAATTATGATATGCTAGAGAGAGTCCAATAAATAGCATTCATATTATAAAATTTGAAGACAAACATTAATGAAACACCTTGTCAGAAAATACTTAAAGATCGATATGAAAAAAAAAACCACTCCTTATGAAGCTTATCTTTAATTCCTTAAATTCAATGGAATAGGCATTTCTGTAATTTTAGTAGTAAGCAATATGTATAAGAAATAATCCAAAATCTGTGCATACTATTAATAAATTAATGCTGATGACTGCTGCTTCTCTAAAAATAAACCTATACCCGAAATCATTGCTTATCTATGTAGACCAGCATTAGGCGTAATAAAGAATGCTTTATTCATCTGAAAAGTTAGCATGCTTGATGTATATAATATGAATTATTCGAAATCAAGGAGCTAAATTATCTGAATTTAGTTGAAATATTGAATGACTGTTTAACTTCACATAAGTAAGCATTAAAAATCAGTTCTGTGAAGTTATCTGCTTTTTATGGGCAATGTATTAAAAATACTTTCTGAAAAATAGTGATATATAGAACTGTTTGGACTTTAAAAATTTGAAGTTGTTTGATTCTCACATTTTATCAACTAGGAACAAATGTGACTGTCAACAGTCTTCATCCTGGTGTAGTGGCTACTGAGCTTGGTAGATATCTTCCCTGGCAGAATTCTTACCTTTCCAGCACTGTGCTTGCCCCTCTGAAATTTATTCTCATGAAAACTCCTATCCAAGGTGCTCAGACAACATTACGTCTTGCTCTTGATCCCTCATTGGAAAATATTACAGGAAAATATTTCAGGTAATCAATGTTATGTGATTTCCTTCCACATACTTTTTCCTCTTGAAATAGATTTGATCCGTTAAAATTCTTAAAGGTGAATAACATTCTAGAACAATATGATATTATTCTTGCAGGTTTGTATTATCAAATGAACCTATGAAAGTATTGAATTGATAAGGCTATTAGGTTAACATATACATGGTTCATTCACATTCAAGAACAAAATTATTCCTGGGCTTCAGTGTATTAACATCAGTCAAATATGAGAACTTTGAAGAAATTGCAGTCTTTGATTACTCAAACACATAACCTATATTGGAATAGGGTTTGGAGCCTGATAATGCCATGGCTCAAATGTTAAAATTGATTATGTTCATATATAGATTCATGTTGCTACACTTTTACCTTTTTTTTCAACTCCCATATTTCGACTTAAACTTTAAGATCAACAATCTTTATTGTCCAGCTGCATGAAGTTTTCTTGTTTGAATTCTCATTTTAAGAATAAATTGAAAAACAAAAGAAACAAGTATATATTTGTAATATTGTTCTTTTCTAGTGATTGTAAAGAATCAGAGCCTGGCCCAAGTGCTTTAGATGGTGCTGATGCGGCAAAACGATTATGGGCCATCAGTGTTGCATGGACAAGAGCAGACAAGAGCTGATATATGTTGTTATTACATTTTGTGTGGATGTGGATTCCAATTTGTATGCAAGTCTTTTACATGCTGACATGCTGGGAAACACTGAGGGATTCAACCCATTAACTAGAGAAATCAAGTTACCAAAGCCATGAAGTTCAGTCAGCTGTATTGTTTGAAGTAAAATGAATTTGAGTTTGTAAGTTATGTCCTCTTAAATAGACTTTAGAGGGTTTCAAAAGAACTTTGAGGTGGCCTTGAGTTTTGTGACTCCACTGTATATTTGCAATACTTCCAAATGAGTCAAAAGTCAGAGGCTAAATTTTCAGTTTTTGGTACATGTATTTAGACAAGGGATTTTTTTTTCTGTATGGATGTGAGCAAATACTTCATCAAGCTCATAGTTACATATTTTAAAATATTAAAAAAGATTATCTTCAAAACTTATGCCTTTCCTTGTAATGACTGTATTGCATAATTTGAACTATTACATTGCACCTGTTGAAACTAAAAATAAAATAAAAAGATCAATCAATCAATCAGTTGCGCTGCTCTTTATGATTATAACCTTCAACGAATCTTTATCCCTTGTCGCTTTCAGTGTTACTGTCACTCTTCCTACTTTGAGCCACTTTGTTAGTCCATCCAACATCGTTTCTCTCGCTGTTTTCCCCTGATCATTCCAGTTGACACAAGATGTTCTAGTATCTCTCTTCTCATCACATGGCCAAAAAAGGTTGCTTGGCGTTAACGTATTCTATTTATGAGTGATCTTGTTGTGTTGCTTCATTTGATTTCATTGCAGTTCACGAGATTTGTAGCACTTTCCAAAGGAACCACATTTCTTTTGCCTTCAGTTTCTTTTGTACCTGTTTTAAAATTGCTGAGACCTTGCATCCATACATCAAAATAGGTTCAATGTGGCACTCCAGGGCTCTTCTTCTTGTCTGAAGCAAGATGTAGCTATATGTTTGTATTGATTTCATTCTCTTAAAACTTTTTTTGCCTGTGTTATTCTTAATACAAATTCAATTTGAATCAATCCCTTTGTTTGCGCTATTTTGATGCAATTTCAATTTGAATTGATCCCTTTGCTTGAGCTTATTCCCATTGATTAAGATGTTGATCTGTGGACACTCAATGTTTCAATTGAGGACCATTACTTCTGGCTTTTTGCTATTCAATTCCGCCTCTTTCCTTCTACTTTCTTCTTCAATGATGTCTTATAATTGTTGCAAGTCTTCTTCATTTTCTACAATTAATACAGTGTCATGAGCATATCTCAAGTTGTTTACGATGTGCCCTTGTACTTTTATTCCTGGATATGAAATCTACATGTTTCGAACTATAATTGAACGAGCTGGGGAAGTACAAAAAGATATATATCTGAGCTTCATTAGTATACTAAGGCATTTGACAGAGTATGACATAATGAGATAATCACACAACTAACACAGTTGAAGATAGATGGAAAAGACCTACAAGTGATCAAAAACATGTACTGGGAACAAACAGCAACAATATGAGTTGATGGGGAAATCAGCTCATTTAAAAAAATAAAACGTGGTGTCATAAAAGGATGCATACTTTTCCCAAATTCTTTTCTCTCTACAGTGAAATTATTATGCAAAACCTTGAAGGATAAAAAGATCCGTTGATGATTATAATCTTTAGCCCTTTTGGTTCAACAGTGGAGGAAGTGGTCTTGGTCTCATACTTGTGGGAGGGACTGAAATTCTCTTATAAAGGCATTCAGAGTTGTCCATTTGATAAGGATAACAGCAGTTGTAAGTCTGTCTTTTGTCTTGAATTTTGTTACAACAAACAGAATTGTACCGAGCAAATAACAAAAACTATTCATTTTCCTCTTTGTTTCATAACAAAAATAGTTGACATTTGTAGAATTTATAAGGAAAACAACTTTGGCATATTTTTTTCAAGTTGTTTGGAATGAAAATTTTCTGTATTTGTTGTTCAGCTTTCTGCATGTTTTCTATGAATTCAATCATAATAATAACGACTGAAAATAAATTTCTTCAAATTTTATGAAAACGTTGCTTGGAATGCTGTTAGTCAACACCCGACTTTAATAATTTATTTTGAAAGGTTAAAGGGGCAGGCAGTTGATTTTTCTTAAAAGGATCAGTTACGGTATTCCTTGAAGCTGATACTTGTGAATCACAAGCATCCTAGTTTATAATTTTATGTTCGAGAAAGCTGTGTTAGAACATAGATCAATGCTTTTTTTTCGTGATGCATCCCTTCTAGATTTAAAAATCTCAAAATTTACTTGGGCAGTGGAAAAGGGTAGTGGTGAATTTACTTGATAAGAATAGTGTTAAACACTATAAGCAAAATTTTTTAGATACATAATTTTTATTACTAAGCAGACAAGCCAGGATTTTTATGAATGGCGCGTACGTCTTCTAGATAGGAGCCTTAATAATTAGACTGTCATAATTATAAATATTTTATCCAAAGTATTCAAAGATATACATGTTTTTTAATATAGAATCACTCACAAATTTCTGTGTGCCTCTGTTAACTTTGTAAGAGGAAAAGCTATGCTCAGAGTTGTCCAAAATTAAGATGGGCGTAAGACATGATGGCCAACCCTTTGTAACAGAATCGAATGGTTATAATGATTTACAGGGTTATCTCTGTTTAAATTTGAACCTACTTGAAATTCTTCACACCAACAGGTTAATTAATTTGGAATTGATGTTCAAGGAAACACATAGCAATTATGTAATTTGAGCCATACATCTCTTCCATCACTATTGAAACAAACTCAAAATTTCAGAGACATAATTATTGTTTTATTGTTGTTCATTTCAAATTCTTATATATTTACAAAATCAATTGTCATAATTATATAAATATAACAAAACTCACTTTCACAATTACAGTAGCACATTGCACTACATTTGTATGTGTAGAAAATATTCACCGATATTTCTGAATCCACAAATGGAAACAACACTTTTAACTGTTTACCTCTTTTATATTACACACAACAAACTCCTAATAAGATGGAACAGGATCATGAGAACAAAGAAAAAAAATCACACAAAGAAACTCACTTTTTTTAAAGAAAAGGATTCTCTCTATATTCATTCGCTAATACCACCGATGAATCTTTTATGACTAAACCATCCCATTAGATAAAGAGCTTATTTTTTTGTCTAAAAGGTGCATGATCCTAATATGGATTAAACATGTTTTATTGCCCACTGTGCTATGTATAATAATTGTTCAACACAGTCAATTTCTCATATTTCATAAAAATTCCTTATTAAGTCTTATGGTTAAGACACATTTGAAACAACATTCATCAATTACATCACTTTCACTCAATCGTATTATTAGCTTTGTTATGCAATAATTGCCGTTGGTGGCAGAGTAAATCTGTGTGCTGCTTGTGGCTCTATGTTGCTCTTCTTGTACTGAGCATTAACTGACTCGCTGTCTTTGATCCTCTTCTCTCTGTCTGCCTCCTGGTTGCGATGTAATATTTGGTTAATGCAATATTCTGATTCTTGACCACACTCTGTCAATCGAAGATCCATAAGTATAACTGTAGAGTTGTCCTCCATGCCCTCTTGAAGTTGTTTACCACCATCCTGGATATATTTTAGATTACAGAAGGAAACGGTTTTTGTTCGCAAATTAATATCTTATAAACATGTTTAATATTTGTATGCTTGAATCTCTTTTTTTTAATTTTTATATCACAGAGGTGCCACTTTTCCGGGAATTACTGGAAATCCAGCAATTTTAAAATTTCCGGCATATGCCTCTCTCTCTCTCTCTTCTCTCTCTCTCTCTCTCTCTCTCTCTCTCTCTCTCTCTCTCTCTCTCTCTCTCTCTCTCTCTCTCTCTCTCTCTCTCTCTCTCTCTCTCTGTGGAGTGAGGGGTGAAAAAAAAAAATTTCAGGCAAAATTTTCAGATTTGGATGGCATCTCTGATATCAAGATGTTTTATTGATCCATTATCATATCCAAATGAAAAACTCGTCAAAATAGTAAAAAGTGATGTACGATAACAAATTATTAGATTGGGTTTGGCTTTATAACCTTTTTCCTGACTTAAATCTGGATTGTATCAAAGCTGAAGTGGGGACATATAGCATGGAAAGTGCAGTAACTATAACAACAAAAGCAAGCTCAATGTTTTGATTGTAATTTTTCCTGTCATGTGGACTAGTAGCATTTTTTTAAAAGCTTTGCTCAGTTCAATCCTGTTATTTAATTCTATTACATTAGTTTCAAGTGATATAAAAGTACCTTCAAACTTAAGTCAATAATATATATATATTTTTTTTTTCATGAGTTATGATTAGAGTGGAAAAAAAAACCCAGCAACAACAAAAATGCAGTACATGTTTAAGAAACTGCCCTTTGTAATTTAAATAAATGTGCAGTCTTGAACCTTAAAAAAGCTTACCGGGCCAAGCCTGTTACAAGAAAGATCAATGGAACGCAGCACCTGGTTCTGCATTACCACCTGGGACAAGATGGCTGCAGTTGGCTCCACAAGATCGTTAGATCCCAAGTTTACCTCTATCAGTGTTCTGTTTTTGAGAAGAGCTCTGCCAATAGCTTGCCCACCTTCGTCACCAAGTCTGTTGAGCCTCAGGTTCAGATACTGAAGATTAAAAGCTACTTATGTTAAAAAAAAATTAAGGCATGCAATTATAATTATATCTGCCACAGCTTTACACCGCTATCTCTGCCTGTTTGTTTACCTCTGTTTCTCTTTCCCTGTCATTACACTCTTTATTAAATTTAAAGAAGGAATGGGGCAAAATAACATGAAATGATGGTAATTCTGCATGTGTGTTGGCTTGCAATGATCATTTTACATAAAATGATAAACCTCTTCAATGGTACTATTAGTACAGTGGTAGAAATATTTTGCCAGGCCGATTGGTATGTGGAATTTGATTATGAATACAATAGACTTTATTTTTTTTTTACATTTTCAATCTTCTCCTTTGGTTTTAAGCCAGTTAACCAAAACAAATATGCGGTAATTGTTTGGAGCAATAATCCATTAAGGTTGAAAAATTTAAGGAATTTTTTCCACAATATCTGATATAAAACAAAAATCTTGTTTTGGCAAACACTTGTTAAATGTAAAATATCTTCCAGCATATTATGAACTCAGCCTCCCAGTTGCAGTTATACATCACTGTCTAAATCTCACACATTCAAATAAGACCACCTGTATTTGACCTTTTCATTGCCACGCTGCCTGAAACCTTGTTTGACATGCAAAAAGGGTCTTAGAACACATTGCTGTGGCTGGGCTGAATCCAAAAATAAAAAGTACAAACATGCAATTCTAATCCTTTGGGCATATTTATGTACTTACTTGTAGAAGATTGTTTTTGGTAAGCGCATGAGCAATCGCCTGTGCCCCAGCCACACGGATTTGATTGTCGCATAAATTAAGGCGCACAAGCTGGCTGTGGTTGTTAAGGAACTTGCCAACAGCACGGGCACCCCGGTCACTGATGACGTTGTGTGAGAGATCCAACTCAACCAAACCTGGGTGATCTAGGATGTGACTGATGAGGACACGAACCTACATAAGATGAGAGATAAAGTGGATATTAATGGAGCAATAAAAATATGAAGCAGTTTGAAGTGTACACCAAGGCTGCTGTGATGTGCTTCTTTTCCCATAACGTTTTAAAATATAATTTACTCAGCTTCCAAGCAAGCATAGGAATTGAAGGGCCATTAATTTTTTGAATTGAGTAATACAAACAAGCCCATATAAGTCTAAATTTCATCTTCAAAAGAATTTGAAAGTATGATCATACATCAAAGATCAAAAACACTGTAGTTATATACAAACTATGCCAAGATGTAAAGAAGCCAGTTTGATGACAAGCACCTTATGAGAACTAATCTTGTATTGGCAAATGCTTTAACTTTGAAATATGTCCATATCCTAATGGCAGTTGGCATACATATTCAATGTAGTAATTGAAAATTAATCAGCTATCAACAAGTTCACATTAGTTAAAGTTAAACATGTTTCATCATCTAAGGGCTGGCATGGCCTCTTTTATCATCTAACAAGAACTTTTTGTTTTATTGTTTAAACAAAAAACCAACCTTATCATCGTCCACTTTACTTTTATGAAGATGAAACACTTTCAGAGTCTTACAAGCTGCAACGCACTGTGACAGTTGAAGACAATCTCTAGCTGTAAATTGAAAGAGATTCCATTCAAAGTTCATTCCGCAATCCTTAACACCATATGTTAGATGCAGCTCTTGGAGATTTGGTAACTTGGGAAGTACTGGACCAAAATTGAAGTGATCGCACTCTGGCTCATCTCCGGCGTCACTTCCTGCATCTGAAACATCATCAAAGTCTGGACCTTTTGGTGCTTCCCTCACAGGTGGTAAGAGCTGTCGAATATCAAGCTTGTTGACGAAATTTGCAGACAAAGCCAAAGTCTCTTCAAGTTGGTCTGGCTTTGTAGTTTCAGGCACAAAAAGTTCGATGATTTGCTGAAGATTTTTCTCCATGTACATTCTTTTCCAACTGCCTCCATATGCTGAGACATCACAAATTTCCCAGCGTGCCTTGCAACATCTCTGCCAGAAGCCTTCATCTTCTACTAATAAGGCTGTGACTTTCAGTGGCAGATCAACAGAGATTTTTTCAAGCACAGCCTTCTGATGCTTGGATAAAAGACTTTTTAAGACATCAGAATTATCTGAGGACGTTAAAGTTTACAAATTTTAGGATTTAATTTTTTTGAAGTGTAGCATTATGGGTATCCCAGAATTGTAATAAATACATGTACCAACATTAACAACACTCATGGTCATCATTTGATCGTCCCACTCTAAGACAGTGATAAAACTGATATCAAAAGTAGTATGTCAATTTCAGGACATAAAGTTTTTTGTAATGCTGAATTGTAAGCTATCTTTTGGGCAATACTTTGAAAAAGTATAAGTATAATATTATGCATCCTTTGCTTTCATATAATATGCTCTTTGCTTTTTTATTCCATGTTAAAGAAGCAAGCCCTGTGCATGTGTGTTGAAAGAGGAAAAAAATTATTACATCATGGCATATTACAATGTTGCACAAATGAACAAGTTGCTTTTATTCATAATATGCATGTAAAAAAAGTACCTGATGCATGAGATTAAAATCTGTATAGATACAATTGCCAGCATTATATTTCCTCATAACTGCTTTATTCCATTTCATTTTTTTTAGTTAGGAGAATTATGGTTTCAAGGTTTTGATGTTTGTTATTTTCAAGACTATCCCATGCATTTCAAATATGATATTTTCCTACCTATGGATTTTTGAGATTGCACTCTCTGCTTATGTCTCTTGAAAGCTTACCTCAAATTTTCATTTTACTGGAAATGGTATAAAGCAGTTAGGTTGTGAAGATTGTTAAGTTCATTAAATAATAATTTGCAAATAATTAAAAAAAAACAAAACTCCAGCAACATTTCTTATTTTATTTACTTTCAAAATTTGCCACAATGTGCTTGACCACCAACTCATTAAGAAGAGGAACAGTGGCCAGTGACCATTCAGGATCTTCAGCAATGATCCTACGCATATTTCGCCAATCACCAACACGGTCCTCTTGTGCATCTTCGTCTGGCACTACTTCCTCCAAACTCTTTTTTGCACTCATCTGGAAATGTTTTGTGATATATGTCAAAGGAAGCATTCAACAGAATTAAATCAACAAAGACAAACTGATAAATCATATGTTGTCAACCCTATCAAAAGATAGAGAAGAAGAAGAGAAAATAAAAAACAGAGGACTGAGAGAGAGAGAGAAGAGAGAGAGAGAGAGAGAGAGAGAGAGAGAGAGAGAGAGAGAGAGAGAGAGAGAGAGAGAGAGAGAGAGAGAGAGAGAGAGAGAGAGAGAGAGAGAGAGAGAGAGAGAGAGAGAGAGAGAGAGAGAGAGAGAGAGAGAGAGAGAGAGAGAGAGAGAGAGAGAGAGAGAGAGAGAGAGAGAGAGAGAGAGAGAGAGAGAGATGGGTAGAGAAAGACAGACAACTGGTGATAGGAAGGGAGAGTCATGGATAGAGAAAAAGGCAGAGGAAAATAAAGACAGTCAAAAGAATGGATAAATTATAAAGAGACAGAGACAAAGATATCTGAGAAAAAAGAGATAGCATGCTATCATATAAACGTAACTCAAGATATGTTGTAAACAGTTCAGTGAGGCTCAGAACTATGCATTTGTTCTTACCTGACTTTTATCAGACGTGACAGATGCAGAGCGAGATGGTGCCTTGGAACCTGACACAGTATCTCCTTCAGTTAAAGGCTTTTCTTCCCCACCCTCTGAAGCTGCTGTTGATTGTTCCTGGGGCTCAGACATGTTTCCAGGTTGGCACTGAATAATAATAAAATTTTTCTCCTTGACATGGCATCACACTATCAAATTTGCTGCTAAAAAAAATTCATCACATTTTTTATGAAATTCAGCTCAAATGTAAAAGAATAACAAAAATAAAATATCATATGCCTCTTTCCCGAAGAAGAAAATAAGACAACAAGATGGCCTCAAAGGAAATTAAATGAGCCAAGATGGTCACTGAACTGACTCCTTCTTTTCATAGTTGAAGCATACATGTATGCGCAGCTAGCTATTTCCAACATGTTCTAATGGTACAACAATTAAATGGAATAAGATCTCAACCAATGCTGAGGGAGTTTTATATGACTATGAGGTTAAAAAAAAATATCTTAATGATGATAGTCACCGATGTCAATATGATTTCTCTACCTTAGATTATGAAAATGACAGAGAATTTCGCAAACAGCTAATCTATGGATAATATATCTCGAGCCTAACATTATTTATTGGTTCGAATAATAGATGGCGAAGGAGAGATAGCACGGATGTTAAGAGACGGCCCTTTAGTTCGCCAGTCACCTGCCAGCCGCTCTCAGTAACCTGATCAGGTCATGAGGTCAACTGCTGGGTGAACGGGGATTCCCGATTTTGAGCTGGGGGTGTTTTAGATGCATCGTTTTTAATGTTTAAACATGCATATAATCCCACTGGCTGCATCAATGTTAATGGAAAACATAAAATTTGAAGTATTCCTTTAGTATTGGGAAAAATAATGGAAGTTTTTTGCTTCATCTGAAAGAAATGCAGAGCAGCTTTGATGCCCAAGAACTTGGTAGTAGCCACATTTAATTACAAGAATGACAGTTTTTAAGGACGCCAAATGAAGCTTTGGGAACAATATTTTATGGTGAAATTTCGCCAGTGATTCAATGATATGTTGAATAATGCACCTACCAAACGGCAATTGCAAAGAGTTCTTAGTTCTTAAGCTTCTTCATTTAAGTTTCCGATTAGGATCTTTTTACACAGCTACCCAGTTAAGATTCTTTAATCTTTGTCTCCTAAGTTTACCATTTATCTCTATATTCTGAGTGGTATCGCGGCTCTTCGTTTATTCAAGATCCAGTACCATCATTCTCTCAAGATGAATTTAACAAATAACGATAGTGATCTATCAGAGAAAAATGATCAATCAGTCATTTAAAGAAAATAGACTTAGTTTTATAACTTGATAATAAGTTAAGACTACTGTTTTGAATAAGTTCTAATACTAGATCTAGAGTTATATGATCAACAGTGATAAAACAACAATTTAAAATTGTTTCGGTATCATGTGGAAACATTAATTTTGTTAGTCTAGGACAGCCTATAGTTTTTATGACAGTAGACCTAGTAGACTTTCCGAAACATATAAACTCCCGATGAGAAAAGCATGTCTCCTAACACTTAAGAATACATGAAATGTTTGTTTTTCAACGCCATATATTTTCAAAAAATCGTATAAAATCACATAAAAACTCTTTGCGGTCGAAAGTTTCGCCGTGAATTCGTATTTAATTGTTTTATGCTATAAAATGGGTTTGGAGTATTGTTTGGCTTAGGAAATATTCATAAGCGCATTGTCATAACTATAAACTCGAGCATTTTTAATTCATGACGTGGACATTTGGTATAATTTTTAAAAAATCTTATATGTGTGTGGTGAAAGTTATTGTGTTGTGTTGGTAAAAACTGGGGCTTTAAAATGAATTTAAGCACAAAAATTTTGAAAAAATTATAGCAGAGATATAACAATCTAAAAAGTGGTGAAAATAGTAAATCTCGAGAATCACAGGGTATGCACAGACGTCGCTATGTCGGCACCACAAAGTTTATCATCTCCTAAGTTTGCTCCACTCGGCCTGACAGATGATTTATTACCGATATGCCCACTGCTGGAGGGTACCTGGGTTATGCTTGGCCGAAAACTAAAGGGCTGCTTTCAATGGTTTTTAAACAGCCGTGTTAGAGGTAGATTGGGTATATTAAAGAATGAACGACGAAAAATGTGAGATCAGATTATAAGGATATTTTCATTTCAATGTAACGGTTAACTTTATAATCATTGGATAAGGTTATTTACCTTCACCCAAAACAAGAAATACCTCGGTAAGCCTCACAGATAATCAAAGAGTAGATTTTTAAAACACGTAACTATGGATACGTTTGTTTCCGGTGTTTTGTTATAGTTAGCGATCTTTAAGGTTTGAAGACAAAAACAGCTATTTTCCGGAAAAGGACAGTCACTCTCGCATCACATGACTTCATTTACAACCAAAACTAACCAAAATGTCTGAGAAAGATAGACTGAACGTTTTCCCCTCTCGAATGTAAGTACAGATATTAGCAGCCCAACTAAACTTCTCAATGATCAACGATTAGACACATAGCTTACAATCTTTATATAGTCATGTATGATCTAGACCTAGTTTTGATTTACTTAAAAAAAAAACTGATTGTGTTCACTTCAACTTGAATCCAAATCAAACTTGTGACTGTAGGCCTATAAACTAAATCTATAGTCATTTTTTCATTAAAATAGCACTGTTATGCTTATTTCCAGCCGGGATAGGCTCATGAACTTAGATAAAAAAAAGTTCAGTAAGGCCCCTTGAACAAAGGAATAGAGCAAGAGATGTAAAATTAACACAGGATTATTGTATAGATAACAAATAATACTAGATCTAGAATCTAGTATAGTAGTAAGTAGTATTAGGCCTAGTAGTAATATTGAATTTTTTAATATTCCATTTGGAGCAAATAAAATATTTGTTTCAACTTCAGTATTCATAAATTTAGAACAAAAAATCACAGGAGGCGTTTTGACAATTTAAATGCTCTACAAAAGGTCAGCTTTGCTTTAGAGCTGTTTACCCTGTATTACACCAGCAGCCATATTTATTGCCATATGTCTGAGATTTTTGAATATCACAGTTAATAAATTACTGCAGCCTAATGATTTTATCAAATTTTATGTAAATTTGCAGATAGGCCCCAACTCCTGTAGGAAACAATTTCTTGACTTTTAGTGTTTCTTATGTCTAAATTATCATTACCCAGTGGTTTATTTCAGCCACAATCTGGCACTTTTGTTTGGGCCCAGCCTTAGACATCTGATATGCCCTTGGTTGAATTGTTCTGCTCAGTGGAGCGAGATAATTGCCTTTGGGTGGCTTGCTGCAGTAACTTAGAAATTTCTTAGATTCATGTCCATTTTTACACATTTCTTCATGGAGTTAATCCTTGACCAAAGCTTTTTTTATCCCTTTGTTGGTACCAAAATGTTTGTGATTTTCATGGCTGTAGAGCAATACAACATTCAATAGAAAAATTAGTTGGGTTATGTATAAAAATGCTTCCATAGGTGTATGTTTTTTCAATCTTATTTTAGAAATTTCTAATTTACAATCAAATTAATTAACTTCTCCAGTTTTTTATAAAGAAAAACTATATGAGTAAAAAGCTGATCTTTTTCTAAATACTGTCCTAATTTCAATGAAATGAAAGCAACCATAATTTTGTAGCAACATGGTGAAAACATTTCTTGTATCAAAAAAAAGATTTTAGTAGCAGTGCAAACACCCATGCAAGAGCTTTTTCAATAAATCATTGTAAAGTATGTACTTCAACTAGAATTTTTTTTATTATAAAGGCTATCATAAAGTAAATTTATGAAAATCGTGAAAATACTTAAAATTATAAACATTTATTTAATATCTGTTTGTGCATTTTTTTCAAAATTAACTTTCTCTTTTCTTTTTCTTATAATTAATACTTGTTAAAGCTTCAGAGAAACTTCTTCTTCTTCTTCTTCTTTTTCTTCTTCTTCTTCTTCTTCTTCTTCTTCTTCTTCTTCTTCTTCTTCTTCTTCTTCTTCTTCTTCTTCTTCTTCTTCTTCTTCTTCTTCTTCTTCTTCTTCTTCTTCCTCTTCTTCTTTTTCTTCTTCTTCATTTTCACTGGTATTTTCTATTAGAAACTGTGGTACAGGTATCTCAGGTATTCTTTAAACTTTTTTCCTTTCTTCTTTTTGTGAATTTAAAGAACAGTTTCTTTTTGTAAAAAACTATATAGGCTAGTGGGCACATGATGAGTTCAACTTACAAGTACCAATATTAATATTAGTCTACACTTCATACCAGCCAATCTCATTGAGAAAAAAGAAAAAAAGAAAATAGGAGACCTTTTGGATCCTAAACAATTTAGTTTCGTTTTTGACTCAATGTTCAGTCATAGAGGTCCAAAGAGAAGTATTTGACAGAGCATCATTCAGTCATGGAAAAAGCATTTTGATGGTCCTAGCCTTCTCATTGAACATGTCTCCTCATTTTAAAAAAAAATAAAAAATAAAAACTGGTGCATTAAGGAAGGAATACTAACTGCAAGTTGTTTTAAGGTCACATTTGTCACAAGTTGTTTCCTACTTAATGCTCTAAATACAGTCTCTCCTAGCCCAGTCAGCCAAGCAGAAGAAATGAGAGCATCCTGCAAGAATTTGTGTTGTGGTGCATGTGTGTGAATGAGTGATAAAAGTATGAAAAAGTAAACTTGCTGTATAACTACCATTGTTTGGGAAAAAAAATTTTACTGTTATCTAGCTGTATTAGGATTTCTTTGGATCCATTTAGGGTACTGATATCTCAATGAGGTTCCAGAACAACATAACATCACTGGGGTACTAGACCAAACCATGGACACTGTTAATCTCCCTACAACTTTAATTAAATTCTCATATTTCCCTCTCAAGTTGCTTTTTATTGTCACTTTGTACAGGCCCCTTCTAACACCCCACAGAATGACACTATCTCAAGCCAACATCAGTTAGATTAATGGTTTTTACGCCCTTTTCAGACATGGGGTATTAAATACAGGCCAGCACCTTCTCTTTCCAGCTTTCCATTGAAATAATATTTACATGGAAGAAAAGCTAAGACATTGCTCTTTTGAGATATGACATCACTCACGGCATAAAAATTGGAGAAATGGGCTTAATTAAGACTTTCTTAATTAACTGCCTGTTCTCAAGATGTTATGATAGATTTGTAAAAATAACTTCTCTCATAGTTGCTTAGAATTAGAAGTATATTCACTGATCAAATTATGTGCGTTGTGGAGCTCTCTAAACTATGTTTACAAAGATACTTTACATGCCACTATAAAACAGAGCATTATTAGTGATAATATATTTTAAAGTCCACTGATTTTCTTAAAATACAGGCTTATCGACAATTGCTGCTATTCTAGCAGGGCCCCCAGTACACCACACCTGAACGCAAATGGCTATGGGTATCAGATTTTGCTCTACTCAGAAAACTAAAATACTAGCAGTAAATGGCTGTGATTAATTTTTTTGCATTTTTGGCAGTGAAAGTCATTGCAAAGACATAGTTAGTAATGTATAAAACAATTAAATGGAATT
Source organism: Elysia crispata (assembly GCA_033675545.1). Lineage (NCBI taxonomy): Eukaryota > Metazoa > Mollusca > Gastropoda > Plakobranchidae > Elysia > Elysia crispata. The sequence continues at coordinate 916,223 of JAWDGP010000590.1, read as the reverse complement.
AGTTACGGCAAATGATACCCCTTTCATCTAGATCTGTGTCCTCATTTTTGGATTCAGAAAGTAGTGCCCCAGTTTTGGAATTGTGCTGGGACTACGGTGGGTAGCTCTAGGCTAGCTGGCCCAGGCAAGAATAAGTGGAGCAGGCAAAAGCACATGCGGATGTGTATACAAAACTGAGACAAATATCAGGAAATTGTGCAACACAAAAATGTTTATGTCTTAAAAAGTATTTAATTGCAACGAATAAAACGTTCATATTCATGTTTGGGGTATCAAATTCATTAAGAAACATTCAATTTTAAAGCTAATTTTTAGGAAGTTGGGCCCATAGGTGAAAAAATACCAGGCTTTGACCTTAGCATAAATATCTCCAGCTTATGTTCACTTTTTTTTTTTTGTGCAATAACTTTGTTTTGTCACGGAACTAGTTATATACTTTACATGATTTAGCATTTTAATGATTGATACAGTGGCAGATAGGTTAACACTATTAACTGATAAATTGAGACTTTTGATAGGTAAAAGGCCATGCTAGTCTGCTCACCCAGGTTATGAAATGAAATTTTTGCTATAATGTAGCTAGCTCTTCATTTTGTAATTAAAAGACATGAACTATTTGGAGTTATCCATTGTCTAAATCTACAAGTTCAAGCTTTAGATGCAATGATGCTCACTTAGTCTTCATTTGTATGTATAAAAGTATTTTGGGTAGGTGAAATCATGCATGATGGTATAGTGCTTGTTAGTGTTGTGGTATACCAGGTATTACTTAACTCTGTAGTATAAATTCCCATGGTCTAATTTTAACCATTGGTTCTTCTGTATGTCTTTGTTCTCCACTATGTTTAAGATTAACTTAAAATCTTTGAAATAAGTTACTTTTCATCTTGTATAAAAATCCTTATTTTAGGTCTTTAGCCATCATGAAGGCAAGATTAAAGGGTGCTCAGAAAGGTCACAGTTTGTTGAAAAAGAAGGCTGATGCTTTAACACTTCGATTCAGATCTATCTTGAGGAATATCATAGAGGTAAATATGTATATTAATATGTATTCCCTTGGATGAACTTTATTAGTATTTTTCAATGTAGCATAATTGCTAGTTGTTAAAGAAAAGCGATTTTTAGAAGATATGAATTGAAGGTTTTACACAAGCTTGAGATTGCTTTTGTCTTTGAAAAATTATCAGTTTCAGAACTTTTGATAAAAGTTTTTTTTTTTTAATCCATAATTATATTGTCAACTTTGATATGGCCCTGCTTTGGGTATTCATTAATTTTTTTGCTTTACAAACTGTCGCTTCATTTGAATTTTAAATTGTGAATTTTTATCTTCTAGACCAAAACTGAAGTGGGAGAGGTGATGAAACAAGCTCAGTTTTCTCTAGCTGAAGCCAAATTTACATGTGGTGACATTAGCCATGTCATCCTACAGAATGTTACCAAGGCTTCAGTCAAAGTTAAAAGCAAGAAAGAAAATGTTGTGGGTAAGTTTTATGGAGTATTTCAAAACAAAAACGAGGTAGTGTAAATGAAAGCTGGAATGTTGACACGAAGTTGATTTTGCAGCATGTCTATACACCAAGCAAAAAAAACTAGAGGTTAGCTTCTTTCCTTTTGGTTAGAAATATAGTCAATGAGACATGTTTTTTTTTAATGCTTTTGAAAAACCACCAAAATTTTGTTCATTTGAAAAATTCTTTAAAAAAAGTAGGTGTTTGTAACAGTTCTTTTAAGAAAAGATCATAAAACATAGAGACAACTAAATATTGAATTAGATCCTTCTGAGCTAAAAATAGGAAAAAAACATAGGTACCAAATGAAAGGTGATTACAAGAAAATTTATGGCCAGAATTGCTTGCAATTTGAACACATGATCAATAAAAGACTCACCTAAGTATTAGCACCAGTATTCTATCTTGGTATGCCAGTCTCGCCAGCAGGTAGACCCTCTTTTGATGCAAAGGAACTTTTTGCACAGCGAGCACCAGCTTCATGAGGTTGTCTTTTTAGCTTACTCCAGGATGTTGACGCTTGTACCTGATATGTTTGTTGCTGCATACAGCACAGACATGATCTTGCAAAGTATCTTCAGGTACGTAGGAGTCGTGCTGACCAACCTGGAGCTGCTGAGGACATAGCTCTTGACGGATGTTGATATGCTCTGTAGTGCAATGATTTTGAGCGAGCAGCAGACACAGCTGCTGGATGTAACCCACATTGGCTTGGCCTGTAGTGCTTTCTGTTTTTCATGCTGATACCAGAGAATGTAAGAGTTGTAGACCTCCCACAAGAAGAATTTTATGAAAAGACGTCTAGGCCAGCAGTATTGTCGCTGACTGCAACGGAGGCGTGTCATCTGTTCATTCAACCACCCATAAACTCATACCATATTTGTTTATCCTATTCGCGGCATTTATATTGGTGGGGTCATGGTAGTTTGATATGAAATGTATGAGTCTTCTGTCTTGCCATACCATGCACGAATGTTTTCTTTGCAGTAAAAATCACTTTTACCCCTTGTCATTTTCTTTTTCTTTTTCAAACAGTTTTGGGAATCCCTTTCTGTTTCTACCACACCTGTTTTATGTTCATTCATAAGATATGTTGCTAGGGGAATGGAATTGTAATAACTGTCCATAACTAAAATGTGATGCCTGCTTGCCAATCCACTTGATGTGAGGAGACGTAGATCGATGTTGCCCGTAATGCCTAGATCAGGTTCAATAATATGCGCAGCACCGGTATAGATTTCAGCATTTACAATATAGCCTGTGTCACTTTCATACATAAGAAAGTTTTTAATTCCCCATTTTACTGGTTTTTCTTTTATATATATTGTTTGATTGCGAGCCTGTTCTTGGAAGGGATCATGCCCTCGTCTAAACTAATGTGTTGCCCAGGGCTATAATGAAGTTTTTGGAAGTTTACTAGTAGGGTGTCTAACAATTTGCAATTTGCTCTTGGTCAACAATGTGCAAAATTGTCAGAATCGCGAGGAATCATCTCTAGTCATGACTGAATGAAAGTCAGGCGTAAATCCAAGAAAGTCTTTACCTTCATTACTCCAGTAGTCTCTATAGCTTGTTTTTATACACACATATTCCACGTAAAGCCTCATTCCAACAACACTCCAACGAAAGCCTTCATGTTACATCTTGAAAGGACTTAGAAAGATAGTAATTTGGCTTATATCTTTTGACGTGAGTTGCACGTAGGTTTGTAATATCAGTAAAGTTTTTCCAGAAACGGTCATCTATAAAAAGGGAAAGAAAATCTTAAGAGACCACAATCATTTTGTGATAGCTGCAGGCATTTTCTTAGCACCTAGATTCTCATTTTCAAATTCCCCCTTTAGATCTATTCTACTGGCTATGAAATAAATAGTCCAAGCACCGCTACCAATACCATCACCCAGACCACCAAACTGGGGGACTATGCCCACTTGGACTAGATCTAGGTCTAGATCAATCTGATTGATTTTTTAGTCTAACCAAATCATCAACATTTAGATCTAGATCTACTTCACTGTCACTATCTGAACTGCTAAGATCATAATTCTGATCTAAATTTAGGTCTTCCTCATCAGAAAGCTCAAGAAACTGATGAACTTGAGCTGTTGTGAACACTTACCATACTGGTCTTTTTTCAGTTGAAGTGCTAGTTTCACCAAATGGTCATTTCATCGTGAAAATTGCAAGAAATTTGAAGAAAATCAACCCCAAATCAACTGAGTTACATAAGAGCATCCATCTTGGATCACATTCTCGCAGTACAAGCGATGTTGACGTTTATTCTGATCTAAAAATGTATCTGAAAAGGGGAACCCCCCAATTCTCAGTATACTGAGAATACGGCTAGTGGTTAACACATAATTGAATCTCGATGTAGCAGGAATACAGTTAAGGTTCGGTAGGGTTAAGTCATTAGAAGCTAAAAGAAGCTGCAGTAAAATTCACCTATAACATTATATTCTTTCATTTGTTTTTTCTAGGTGTTTCGCTTCCTTTGTTTGAGCCTTATCAAGATGGTGGAGACAGTAAGTAGTAACCATTGTGATTGTTGTAAAAGTTTAGATGCGTTCCATAGTTTAAAATTTCATGAAACTCTAGTCCATGTTTGAAATAAATGCAATATAAAATTACAATACATGAAAGCCTGCAGTTCAGACCATTCTTTTGAATGATTGGTAAATTAGGTGTAAACTGGTTTGTTTCAAATCCCAAACTGGTAGTTTTGTAATAATCTTTCCATTTGTGCTTAGTATGTGGAATGAAAAGTAGCTTTTAATCTATATTACTTCCTTTTAAACTTTGTGCTGACCAAGTCCTTTTGAAATGTAAGTATAATTTTTTTTTAAATGGAATTTGTTTCCAGAGGGATTTCAAAGTATTAATAATATGTAGGGAAATTAATTCAAGAATGTTAATGACAAGTTGAAGGTAGAAATAAAAACAATTTTCTCACATGTTTTTTCATTCCATCAGCATATGAACTGACTGGTTTGGCCAGAGGAGGTCAACAAATTGACAAAGCTAAAAAGAGCTATGGTCGTGCTATCACTCTGCTGGTGGAGCTGGCTTCTCTTCAGACTTCTTTCATAACCTTAGATGAGGTTATAAAAGTAACCAATCGCAGAGTAAATGCCATTGAGCATGGTGAGTAGCTCAGGTTAAAGGACAGATTTTTTTTAGTGATTTTTCCTTTTTCTCCCCTCAAAATCCTGTCAGATAGTTAATCTACTATTTTTAAAAGTATGTGTTATGATATTTGTAACATACATATGTGTGTGTGTTATTTTTGTGGAGGAAAAGTGTTAAACCTGGTTTAATTTTTTAACTGTTGTATTTCAGTCTCAATAATGTAGTAAAAAAAAATTACAGTTAATTTTACAAATGAAAACTTATGATCATTTGAAATTTATCTTGAAGACTGATTTTTGTTGTTGTGATCTTCACTGAAACACTTGATATTTAAAACATGTTTTGGTGTTTTATGTATTAAATCCAGTCATCATTCCAAGGCTTGAGAGGACCTTGGTGTATATTGTATCAGAGCTTGACGAGAGAGACAGGGAGGAATTTTACAGGTAAGCTACATTGAAAACTAACTTGAAACAAAAGGATGTAGAGCTCCAAAATGCATACAGGAATAAAATTCATTCTGCATTATTTGTATTTTTGTGTATATATTTTTTTTTGTTTTGTTAGCATGGATAAATATATGTCTCAAAGATTTACCTTCACTCATAACACTGGCTATAGTATGTTTTGATGTAAATAATGGGGTACCAACTAGGTATTGCTTCTGCTTGAAAGAATATGCGAAGTGAAATTGAAAATGGGGAATGATAATTTTAGGTTCGAAAAAGGTGCATGATATTGATATGAAGCTCTTTACAATTAAAGTTTCTTTATTTAAATATTTTTCTACAAAGATGACATCGTTGCTATGTTAATAATATTAACAACATTGAAGTAACTAATCAAACTTAGTTAACCTTTTAAAAATGGATGCTGTTGTAGAATTGACTCCTGTTGAAGAGAATATAAGAGGCCATAAAACTATTATTTTACAATATTATTATGCAAATTATGGCATTTACACATTTTAATTTGGGTCAAAGGCATATACAGCGTAGAAAAACCTTTCTTTTATCTAAAATGGAACATTCGAGAAGAATTTGCAAGTCAAGTTAGGAATACTTAAAAAAATACAGGGAAGTCATTATGAATCTTTATTCTTATGCCATACCTCCCTACCTCAACCATTTTTTCCAGTGTAAGCGCATGATTTTTTTTTGCTAATATGATCAATACCTAAGTGTCTTTTAAGCATATAGGTTCCAGTTTGAGAGAGGGTAAGAAAAATAAAAAAAAGCCTTTTCAAAATTCATTTTCTTTTTGTCCCAATTTTTTTAAAGAATGAAATTCATGCCACTCTATTTGACCATTTGAATTTTAATTAGCAAATCAAATATCAAATAGATATTGTTTTTATTTAAAAAATATTATGGCAAAGAGTGTCGCTCCAGAAGAAATGATCATAATTTTGATTCATTGCAGAAGTTGAACGGCAGTCAGAAAACAAAAATTATGTCAATACCAATATAACCCATGAAAAATAAATGAACAAAATTTTTTCAGTCTTTTAAATTTCTTTAATTTTTATTTTTTATTGTAATCACTCAAGACTCAAGAAAGTTCAAGAAAAGAAAAAGAAGATACGTGCTGCAGAGGAGCTCCTAAAGAAGAAGAGACAGGAAGCTGGGGATCACTCTGAAGCAGCCAGTATATTTGATAATTTTAAGGATCCAGAAATATTGTTTGATTGAAATATGAATATGTTGTAGTGTGTAGCTAATATCTATGATTTTGCAGAAAAAGGGGTATTGGGTATTATTTAAATCAACAAAAGTTTTTTTTCACATTCTGACTGAGGTGTGACATTCTAATATAATTTTGTTAATATTTGTAGAAGACATTTTTGAAGAAAAGTGTCATACAGTAAACCTTGCATATATCGAGATACTCGGGCCTCACAGTGCTTCCTCGCTAAACCTGAGGTCACTTTGGATAAAAGATAACTTTTAAAGTGAAAAAAAAAATATACATATATATATATATAATTATATTATCTTCAAAAAAGAGACCCAACACTAAACTTTTAATCAATTATCTCCCTTTATTGCTCAACCAAATTAACAGACTTGGCTTAGTGTTGAGGAAGTGAAATTTTGTTTCGCATTTTTTTTAATTAATGTATTTCTTCTTTAAAACATATTCATTTTTTTAGCGCACACACACGTACACGTACATCTCAGTCTCACTCTCATTTAAAAAAAACCAAACTTGCTTTCTTCTTTGCTTTGATTTTCATTTCCTCTCCATACCTTGCTCCTTTTCTCACTGTCTCTGCATGTTTGTTAGTCTCTCTCTCTCCCTCTCTGTCTGTCTGTCTGTCTGTCTCTCTTTTCCTGTCGCTGGAGTGCCCAGGTGGCATCTCCCTGTCGCACTGGCCCTTCCCTTCTCCTCGATACACCAGCCCACATACACACACATATACTTCTTCACACACACATGCCCATGAGTCTAATATTTATTGCCGCCCAGACAAAGAGCCTGACATGGTTTTGTTCTTTTGTTGAGGCCTAATACAGCCTTGCTTCATCTCGCTTAACCCGAGGTTTGTAAATTGGATCCTAGGTTAATTTATTGAGGCAAAGAGGGAAAAAAAACGGGACTTTGTCAATCTCTTGTTTAGCCCCAGGTCTCGTTTGGTCCAAGGGCGTTAAATTCAAGGTTTGCTGTACAGTTTATAGTCCATTTAAAAAAAATTTTTCTTTGTTTCCTTATGATACACAGATGTTAGGGTCATGTTCATAATATATTTTAATTAGTTTCAAAAAGTTGCATGATGTATCCCCATCACACTATATGTTGAAGAAGCGTCTTGTTTCCATTTGTGGTGAAAGTATTGGTGTTTGAACTTGAAGTTATTCTAAGAAACACATAGGCCTACGGACCATTCAAGCTTATTAAAATCAGTGGTGTTGTGAGAGATCAGTTCATTTTGGAATTTTCTCTACCTGGTTAGAGAGCTTTTGGAAGGCTTAAAATGGTTGGAAGGAAGTTTTTTTGTTTTGCATATAAAATATTCAGTTTCATTAAGTTCAATTTAATGGGTGCTGTTAACATAGTTTTCATTATATTCCTGAAGGATAAAGTACGGGGTAGTGAGAAAATACTTGAGAAAGAAACTAGTTAGTGGGGATCATTTTTGGAAGAAGTAAAATATCTGGGATAAGGAAAAAAATATTTTAACAGTTTAGCTATCAACTAAGATTTAGAATGTTTTATTGATAATGCTGGGTTGATTTTTTTTTTCATCTCTTTTTAATCAATGTCTTTTATCTTTCATGAGTTGTCAAATGCAGTTATACATGTATTCAAATGATAGCCTTTTCTTGGAAAATTTTTATTTCACTTTATACAGATTTGATATGTTTAATGATATTGGGAATTGTATGCATCCTGTACATACTTATTGTGAATGACTAAGTTTATTATATGTATTACTTAGTTGTACATTCTTATATTTTTGGATGTGCCAGTTTTAATGTGAAATCTAGAAAAGTATAGATTAAAATTTGTGGCTCATATTGAATTTTAGTTGTGTTAAAAAGTAAAGTAAGGATATGTTTCAATCAAGAAACAAAAGGCTAATGAGTTTCCAGAGAGTGTTTCTTGAAGACATGATTGGTGCAGTTCTGCCTCTTACAGATCTATGTGTTATTAATCTTCTGATATCGATTGATGTATGATTTGTCTTTATTTGTTTTACCAACAAAGGTAAATTCTTGAGACATTATTCTGTCCCATTTTTCTTTCATGCTGAATATATGAATAAATGTAGCCAATAATTCTCCGTCTGCAGCAACTCACCTAGTCAATGTTTGGTGTATTGAGAAAGTTTGTTAAAGTGCAGATCTGTGTCATTTCACCTGGCCTTGATTTGTAACATATGTTTTGAGAAACCATGTGCTGTTCAGATAACATTTGTCACATTCTGTGATATTTGTAAAGAAGAACCTGAAGATATATGAGGAAAAAAATCAATCAACCCCATTATGATTTTACATGATAAAATGATTGAACTTGCATCTGACAAACATTTGCATATTGTATTGATTGAAATCAACGGTCTATATGTGTTAGATTGATCAGGTTACTAATTTAGCGATATTAATTTGATATACTCATTTTTACAGATAAGAAAGTAGAATAAATATATAATTCTATCGTGGAAAAGTTTTTTAAACTGTTGGTATATATTTGTGAGACCCTTACTCTCCAGCAAAGATTGGGCAAAACATTCGCAATTTTGTTATGCTTTCATCGAAGTGTAGAGGGGTATCTTCTCACACAATGAGTCAAGTGTAAATGAAACAGTCAACATTTAATATGCTATTACACATGTATTGTAAGCTGTCTGCTCCTTTAAAATCAGACTCCAAAAAAGTTTGTGTGTGTGTATGAGCTACATTCCCTTTGTTGCAAAGTCCAAAGATCTTAGGTTTTTGCAACCCTACTAAGCCTGTATGGATATGTGTGAATTAACTGTTCATATTTTGTTCACCTTATTTATAGATAAGTGTATCATTGTATAAATACGGATACGCATAGTAGCACAATCTGTGAATATCAATAAACAGACTCAACCTCCAAGCTTTCAGTGTAACGTATACTCATTTTGTCGCCTTTTGTTGATTTCATGTATGTCAAGTCTCAAATTATTAGTACTAATAACTTGCATTGAAAATCACATAGTGTTATGTGGGTTTTTTTTTTGTTAATTCCATGGTAAAAAAGGAGACACTTAATCAACCCGAATCAAATTGCAAAGCCACACAATTTAGAAGTATGAGCTTGGAAATAATCTCTCCCCCCCCCTTTTTTTTTTAAGCATGAGCAGGAGATGAATTTCGATTTGTCAAGTTAACTCTTGAACTTCAATAAAGATTCCACTTAATAAGAAGACGTACTTATCAGATTAGTTCTGAATGAAATTAGAATAGTCATGCTAATACATGTGCTTGGAAAAGTGTTTGAGCTTGCTTTAAATGTACAGGAACCTAGGAATTTATCTTCTCTGGCTCCAAATCAGTTCCGATACTGTAGTATTAATTTTAGATTCGATTGTTTATGTAAAAAATTTAATCTTGACTGGCCACACAGACAATTTTTTTTTTTGCAATATAGATAAGTAAAATGTGGACCTAGATAGCTTTTTCAAAAACAAATATAGATATTTCATAATCTCTTCCTACAATATTTTGAATTTCTTGTAGATGTTAGATACTTTTGCAGAGTAAAAAAATAAAAGTATGAGCACCATGTGGATATAAATAATAATTGCTTTTCTTTGTTTTGTAACAGTGGTTTTTGCCTTCATCATGATGACATTTTTTTGCTAAGGTGGTGTAGGAAGTAGAAAGCTGAATTTTATTACAGTTAATTAATTTAGTGATGAGGGTTCTATCCAAGTGTCAATACATTTGTTAATAGTAACTGCTCTCTTCTATTGAATGTACTAAATTCTTTAGCAGCAACGGTGTTGTTGAATAAAAAGGCGTAATTGTCTAATTTTACTTTTCATTTTGTTGTTTTTCATTGTTATCCTTTCCTTTTTTTGTTTTTTGTTCTTTTCCTTAGTTAAGGGTACAGGAACAGGTACAACAACAAAAAGAAAAAAAATCTGTAAATGCAAGTTTGTGATGAAAGTTACCTAGATATACCTGAGAATTCTATTACTGTAGTTCATTACACACATGAAAGTGGTCCAAAATCCCGCTACTAACTTATTTAGTGTTTCAAATTACATGGTTACTCTAGCTGTAAGTGAAACTGACAGATAGCACTATAAATGTCTGATATCCATGTTTTCCAATAAGCATAACTGTTGGGAAGGCATTCAAACTATGTGATAATTATTGTTTATGCACATGTTTTTTGGGCTTGAAAAAAGTCAACTTTATTTCAGTTCCTCTTTCTGCAATTTTTATAAGGCATTAACAACTCAGCTTTAACTTCAGACTTTAAGGCTCTGCTATTAAAAATATAGAATAACTGCGCCTCCACATAAAAAATTGTTTGTCCAAAGTTCATCAGTCTATAAAATCAAATCGGATTGTGTACTTAGAAGGTTCTTACTAAATGGTGGAGAAATCCCAGGGACATAAATTTTCTTTTATACAATTTATAGGAGAGGATAGTTTCCGTGAAAGAAAATTAAGAAAAATTCCCATTAAGGACGATCGCGAATATATATATATATAATTTCTTTTTGTTTTAAATGAAAAAAATGAACAGATTGTCTGAGCTTTGGTCTATTTTCAGTCAATATTACCATGCCGAGATAGAATTTCAAATAGGAAAAAAGATGAGAGAGAGAGAGACCACAATCTATATGTACATGTATATTAATTTAACAAAACTGTATCTATGCAAAAGGTCCTTTTAATTTAACATAAATTATTATTTTGATAGTCGTTGATAAATGTATACGTTTATATAGTATTGGAATAGTAGTAACAGTGTCCACCTAACGGCTCAACTTTTATCATATCAAAATGGCGACGTCCATCAAAGCTGCAAAAGCCGTGACATTGAAAAATTTTATAAAAACTTTTACATTTTTACCCAACAAATCCAGATGTTTAAGCACCACAGGCATAACCCGTGCCAAGAAAAGTATGTATACGCAAATTTATCGAACTGAAAATACTTAATGAGGCGTATATCACTATTTGGCATTCGAATTTTGAACAGTCTGGGACGGGTCAACATGTCTCGGATCTACATAGATCTAGAATAGATCTTTGAGATTCATTTAAATTAGCCTATCTAGGATTGAGATTCTAGATCATTGCAAATGTGGAATATGGATGTAGTTTTTAATCTCTCAATCTCAAATAAGGCCACCGAGATGCAGAATCCAACAATTTAGAAAGAATGATATATTTCTAGATTCAGTATTTTTTCTAAAAAGTCCTTCACACATTGTATGTTTGTATAAAATGAATGAAAAGGAGGAGTGAAAGTCAGGTTTTAGATCCTGTAGACTTTTATTAAATGCCTTTGAAATTTGAATTCCAGAGCAAATACGTTTGTTAAAGTTTGCAACCTGGAGTGTCTTGAATTAGTCCTTAGCACATCAAAAGAAATTTAATGTCATCATTGGGACTTTAATTTGGCGTATTTCAAAGTTAATTAAATCTAGACATATTTTGAACATTATAGATCAGATGAAGAACTCTTATAAAAATCTTCAATGTGATCAATTGTCACATAGATCAGTCTAAGGTTCTAGATCTAAGTGAATTATAGTGGGTATTGCAGGTTAATTGTTTCTTTCTTTGAAAATGAGATTGTAAATTATTCAATCATTGCAAATTATAGAGCTTGTCAAACTTTAAAAAATGCCTTTTGAATATTTTATAAATTGTTCAAAAATAAAAAAAAAAGTCATGAATATTTGAAAGTTGTATGTATATTGAAATTTTGTAGCGTTTTTGGGGAAATGTAATTATGTAATACTTCATGTGCTGGGTCATTTTTGTTGAATCATTTTTTTTTAAAACCAGACTATCCCCTTCTAATCTTCATTCATCGATTAGTATGATTTACTTTGGCAAATGCCTAGTTCTATTAGTATTAGGGCAGACTTTGTCAATTAAAAACTATTGTTTACTTTCAAAATTGTATTTATAAATTCTGTACACTTGCGCACACTGAACAAGGATATAAAATTTATACCCCTAATACATTGGACTAGTGTATTCTCAAACCCAAGATTATCAATTAGAAAAAAAAATTATGGGATAAACATCATGTATCAAATCAGAGGAAAAATATAAGTTCTTAGACAGGCCCATAAAACTAAAAGTACCAATTACAAAACCTAACAGACAGACAGAAATTTACTGACTCAGTGCATTAGGCAGACAGGCATGTGCACAGACTAAATGTGAGACTGAGAAAAAAATAATCACCATCAAGAAGTATCAATCATTTAGGTGCCCTGCTCTTTACTTTTGCATCTATATAGACAATTGTGACCTTTCATGAAATCTTCACCACTTGTCACTTTTAGCCATCTGTCACTCAAAATACATTTAGCCATTTTGTTCTGTCCATCCAACATCTTTTCTCGCTGTCCTCTAGTGCTGTGTTTACCTTCAGTTATTCCAGCTGTCACAAGATGTTCCAGTTTCTCTCTTATCATTACATGGTTGAAAATGGTTACTTGGTGTTGTCATATTTTGTTTATGAGTGATTTTATTGTGTCAGTTTCTCGTAACACTGTTTCATTTGATCTCTTTGCATACCATTAGATTCATAGCATTCTCTAAAGAACCCAGATATGTCATCTCTAGTTTATTTTGTAGCTGTTTTGAAATCACATCCACACATCAGAATGGATTATAGCACTCAAATGCACTTATGTGGATGGAGATGTATTTATTTGTTAATACTGGTTGTTCAGTTCAAACCCTTTCTTTCTGCTTTCTTTTTCAGCAATGTCGAATGATTGTTGCAGGTCTTCGTTATTTCCTACAATTAATACAGTATCATCAGTGTATCTCAACTTCTTAACATTGTGCCAACCTAATTTTAATTCCTGGGTATCCTTTTAGGGAAGATGTACATCCTTGTCTGACATCACGCTTTATATTTTTAGATGAGATGATTTCTCTATCAGCTCACATTGCTACTGAATGTTCCCAGTACATGTTTTTGATCACCTGTAGTTCTTTCCAACTAGATGGGTGATTATCTCAACATGTTGAACTCTGTCAAACACTTTAGTGTAGTCAATGAAGCACAGGTATGTGTAACTCTTTTTTTATTCCCAAAGCACATTCAATAAGAGTTGTGAGGATGTAGATAGCATTTGTTGTACTTAGGCAGTGCTTTAGATACAAAATTGGAGATGTCTGATGGAATCTGACCTGTGTCGTTGATTCCATTGAGTAATGTTGCGATTTTACCAATTCCATAGTCTCCAAGTGTTTCTAAAAGTTCCACTGTTATACTGTCTTGGCATATTTACACCAATATCACCTGAAGCCTTTGACTTGTAATTCATATTTTTGAAGTGTAAACGATACCTTATCCGCTTCATTCGTATTTGTACCTATCTAAAATATAACTTCAAATATTTATATTGAAAAAATCATATTTCTTATAAAAGTAGCTATGTGCATGCCTTTTTTTCTTTTTTTTCTCTCTTCTTTTGTTTTTAATTTGACTGTCATAGTTCAACCAGTGTGAGGATTACTTTGGAACTAATGGAAGGGACTGTGCCAATGAAGTGTGTCAATACAGGCATTTATATACAGTGGAAACCTCAAAAACTGAAGTCTGATTATTCGAATTTCTCATTAACCGAATTTTACAAGATGATAGGTTTTTTTCTTTCTCTTTGGCTTTGTTAGAATCGGACTCGTATTTCGAAGTGTTTCTGATTTGATTCTCTTAATTCGAAGTCAATACCACCTCATAAGGCATCACAAAAGTGCTACATCCATCTCTCAAGCAGAAAGCAATTGGCCAATTACTGCCCAAGAAAGGCTGATCAGTTCGCTAACAAATCAAGAAGGGAGCAGATACATTAACAATTAAGTGCCAGTAGCAAATATGTACTTATACTGATAGCAACGTGGGAAGGGGAGGGGTGCTCGTTATACCCATTTTTTAATTCAAATTCTCTTAATTCGAAGATTTAATCCATTCCCATACAATTCGAATTATGAGGTTTCCACTGTAGTTGTTCATTTGTTATATTATTTGTTCCTCTATATTTGTGTCTCTGTGTAGAAGTTGTTTTTTTTTTTTAGTATTTTAAGGCTTGCACACTTATGAACAAGGCCAAGGATGTTATAGGTTCAAGTAAAACCCAAGTTTGACTATCATAATATGTTCTGGGGCTGCCATGTAATGGAAAAAAAATTCAATTTTGAAGGCAAGGTAAAAGTCTGCATTTGGAAAGAAACCCTTATGACACCTCTTTTGAAAAAAAATTGAATTTAGATGCATATATACATTGTATATAATTACATGTGTTATCTATTTGTCTAATTTTGGTTTTGAACAACTTGATACAACTTTTTTATTTTGATACTCAATCCACAGTTCAAGTCATAAAAACAGGCTCAGTAACTGTTGTAAGTATACTTAGTTCATTTTTAATTACCTAAGGTAATTGTGATGCTGTAAAAAAATATATCTCAAAAACATTCTTAGTAACAACCTCTTTTAAATATAATCAATAGTTGCTTTTCACTGCAAATATTACTTTTTAATGCTAAAAGATGGGTAAGATTTTAAGAATCTGTTGTTAACCTTTAACATCAAAGAAAGACAAGCACTTGCTCATATGACAGTTGAAATAGTTGAAGAAGTTTCAGGTACATGTAATAGTAATGCTCATTTTTTCTATTCACCATTTCTTTTTCTGCATTTTGTTCTTTACTTTTTTTTGTTGTTGTTTGTTTTTTTATGTCTAAAGCTGAATAATTTGTTTCTGAGAGGAACAATTTACTTAAAATTTTTCAGTTAATAAACGCTTTTTTTTTCAATATATCAAAATACTTTCTCCAATATTTTTTATCAAATCAAGCAAATACAACAATGAGTGACATATATAAGTTATTTTGTTTAAAAAGGAACACAACAAATGAAAGTGGAAGGCCCAAAAAATAATCAAGTCCTTCTCATAATCTTCCAGTAAATTTCCACTAGCTGAGTGTGAAAAGAAATTAATATTGCGTTCATGAAATCAATTTTATATGGAGATGAAAAAAAGAGAAGGAAGAAAAACTACCTCTTTGCAAATGCAGTTTTCTGATTTCATGAAAGCTGGGTCAAATAAGGAATTTGCTGAAATTAGTTTTTGGCCATAGTGAAACTGGAAGGGAAGAAAAAAGGTCATGTTCTTCCAACATTTTCATGAATCTTAGAATATCAGCTTGGTTTTATAATATTTTGAAATCGGTGTTTGTTAAAATTTTTGTTTATTTTTATAAAAATATTATTATTTTTTTTTACTTTTTAGTTGATCAGTTACAAATCATTTTCTGCTTCAGGTTGAGGGTGTGAAACTGGAAGAGAAGTCTCAGGTTGTGAGAGAAATCAAAGCACCTACTGGATGCCCTCTGTGTGAATTTCAAGATAGTTTGACTTACAGAGTAAATACTAGGCTTTTCATTATTATTGATACTAAAAAGATTTTGAGGAGAAAGATATCTAAAAAAAATTTGAAAGCAAATATATATATATATATATAAATATATTCACAGTGAAGTTGAATACATCAGTTTAGATTTGATAAAAAAGAAACCCAAAACAGATGGAATAAGAGGAGGGGTCTTTATGCAGGAAGATGATGATAAACTTGTCTTTTAAATGAAAGTTACACAACATTAAGAAGGGAAGGGGAGTTTCCTTTGAATAGTCTGATCGAAGGAGTTCTGCTGAAATTTTAAATTTTTCTTTTTTGTTTTTTTTCTGTGCTTGTGAGTGAATTTCTTGTATACCTTTTACCTTTGCACTGCTTAAGTTGGAACACTCATTAAGATATTGCTATAATTGACCAAAATAAAATAAAAAATTCAGTTTAAAGTTATATGCTTCTTTGGAAGAGAAAAAAATGTCTAATAGATTTTTAAAATAGATTGCCTTATGGACATCATCACAATTTTCTGTACTTTTCTTACATCATATTCCTCTACATGCCTATTTATCTTTGAATGCATATCCATTCTCTTTAATCACCACAACTCTAGCAAGGAAATCAATTACTAGATTCGCCTTGCATTTGAGTTTCAGGCACAGCTTTTATAGTTGCATACTCTCTCCATTGAAAATATGGATGTAGGGGTTTTTAAATGTTTTTTCTCATTCTACCATTTTTTTAAACTGCAACAAATTTCCAAGGTGAAGACTTCACCATTGATATTGAGAAAATTGAAGAATTGAGTTTTTAATCTACATGTAACTAGATATCTGCCATTTACTTAAGGATATCAGATGATTTTTGTCCAAGTTTAAAAAATGTTATATATATTAGAATTGGCAGTATGAAATTGAATGTAATTTCAGTCCTTATAAAGTATTAATTAATTATACTACCTGATTTTCTCTCTTTTTTTTTCAAGGATGTGTTGATATTACAACAGTTTTTATCACCTGATGGCAAGATTTTACCTCGACATGTTACTGGTGTTTGCTTCACTATGCAATGGAAATTACAGAATATTTTGTATCAGTCATATTCTGCAGGTGTGTGACTTACTTAAAACATAAATTTGTTTGGTGGGATAATGTTCTGCTTTTACAAACTGTATTGTCTTTTAAATGCTCTTCCTTTAAAATGGACGGCCAAATTGTGCAATGTTGAGAAAAAGTGATCTTCAAAGTTCTTTCTCATTCATCAATTGTTCAAAATGATTTTGTATCATTGCCTTTTATCCTCTTCTCTAACAACCTCACTATCTACAGTGAAGCACAGATTCCTCGAATTCATAGGGGGAATTTTATATGATTGAGAGGAAGCCTTGTTTGAACAATTTTGTTTTTAGCAGAAGGGCCCTATATTTGTGTTTGGGACAGCTTTTGCGAATATTTTGAAGTTTGTTAAGGAATAGGGGCTTCATCTTTTCTTGGCTACTTCCGTACAACTCCAAGCATTACGAGGAAACCCGATTTGCTGTATATTCCTTACTTTCATTATTTCAAATAGTGGATTGAAAACAGATCTATACCTCCAAACAACCTGATCTATCATTCCCAACTCGTTTTATGAAAACTTGTCTCCATACCTCAGCGCTTATCAGATCTCAAAATCTTCATCCTAGATCTAGATCTAGACTCAAGGTATACATTCAAATGGCCGTCACAAGTTCCTTTCTGGCTAGGCGTAAATTCAGTCTTAAGTCGTCAGTCAAATGCAATGAACCTTGCCTGTTCCTGAAAAACTTTAACACAGACAAGGGATGTTTGCCAAGGCAAAGCTAGGCCTAATCCCACCCAACAAAGGATCGAATCTGGTCTGATCAAATAGCTTGCTATTGTCGATCCAACATCATTCTACCTTTTGAGCTGTCTGGCATCAGAACCATCAATAAAGAGATTGTCAGTTCTCCCCCCCCCCCCCATGTACTGACTGATTAACCAAGGGGTGGGCCTAGACAGAGTTACCTGTCTCATTACCCAAGTCTTATACATGTGGGAGAAGGAAATCTTGTTTACGATCTGCCTCTAAGAAGTCTTAGTGACAGATAGATCTAGCACTAGCAGCCGCAGACAGACAAGTAGCGCTGGGTGCATGACACAAGGGGGCAGTAAGACAGGATGAGAGAGGGAGTGTCTCCATCTTTGGCGACAAGGAAACAAAGGCTAGGGCGCCTTTCGACAAATTGTTTCTACATCATAAAAGGGAAAGGTAGGACGTTTGTGCCTAAAGAATAACAACAGCTGTGTAGAGCACTTGATAGAAATTTAAGATCTGTGAATGTGATGAGTTTTTTTTTTATGTCACGGTGACTGATTGTTCTAGGAATACAAGTTACAACTAGTTCGACGGAAATGTAGAAATAAGAAGGGAATAAAGAGAGAATCAGAAGATTAAAACAGATGAGTTCAAGGAATTCTTGATTTCTAGGGATCCCTGTTGGATCTAATCGTGTTCTTCTGTAGTTATTGAATGACTTTATTCCTAATCAAAGGATTCTCTTTTCAGCGTTTGTCCATTTGTTAACCATCTTGAGCAATTCACATAATTGTGGTTGATAAAGTTTAATACTATTCAGTGATTTGTTGCAGTTTGTTCAAAATCTTACCACTTGAAGAATTATGCAGACCAATCTCTTATCAAGGCTAGCTGTTTTAATGATATCTCAAAAGAGGAAGATCACCTTAAAGAAATCACATACAAAGCATATTTTATTTTGTATTTTGTGCTTGTTTTTTTTTTCCTACCGATTTATATTTCCAGAGCATTCCCTAAAATAAAGTTAAACATGTTTATCATGGAAATTTTTAGTCAAAACTAATTCTAAAGATTAAATTGAGCTTCAATCAAATTTTAAATGCTTAGAATCTTTATACCATCACAAATATAAAAAAAAATATGCTAGTGGTCTAAAATTTGTCATTGCAATTTTTTAATCTGAAGAATCAATTTTAGGGCATTGTGAAATAAGTGAAAATTTAAAACCCTCTAGGAAGAGCTAAGTTGACACTGACTTGAACCTTGGCCTGAAAAGATTATCAACCCTATGTATTACTTGCAATGCCAAAGAGGGACTCTAATTTGTCATTTTTTGTTCTCTAGCTTAGAAAGCTTTTCCGTACATTAGTATACATATATGTGTCAATCCTTATTAGTGAAAATAGTGCCAAAAAGTGCCTGTCTACCTCTCTCATGTAATTCCTTCCCCTCCCCTCCTCTCTGTTCCTCCCCACCCTTTCCCCCCATTTTCTCTTTCTCTCTAACTAGTTCATTCTCTATCGCTGTCCTGCCCCTCCCCTTCTTTTCCCTCCCTCCCTCAGCATAAAAATTTTATTTCTAGAGGATGTGGTACCTCTTTTTACCAGGAACTTTCATTTGTGACAATTTTCTCTTATGTGTTTTATAAACCATACTTTTTTTTTTCAGGCCTTCTTCCTAAATATTGCCCTGAGTTACCAGTCAATGAGGATCCGACACATTATTTGAAAAATTACAAATGGAGGAAGAACAACGTATATTATGAAGATTTTAGCATTGAAAATCCATTATAGCATTTATCATAGGGTTAATTGATGATAAATTAGTTGTGTATGTGAGGGAAAGCGGAGGGAACATGCTGTGTATGTTGTACTCTTTTGTAATGGTGGTTGGTGACATTATTATGTCCTGGATGAGGACAGTTGGAAGAAAGACATATAAAGGAGAGGGGGGGGGGGGGAAGAGAGAGAGAGAGAGACAGACAGACAGATAGACAGGCAGACAGACAGACAATTTATTGACTAATTTCTAATTTATTGACTGATAGATATAGCCCATCCACTACATGATCATATCTAGCTTTTCGAAAGCTTCTGTGAGACAAGGCTGAAAAGATGGGGCTATAACCTCATATATATTAACAGTTGTGTTTTTTGTTTTTTTTACTGAAAACATGATAAAACCCTTGTATTTCTTATACTATGTTGCGATCCTCGTCTCTACCACTTTTAGTTATTCTTAAGTAAATAATGCATTGAGAGTTCATTATTCGCCAAAAGTTGGATGACTTTCATATTTCAGTTGTTTATGAAGTTGAAGATTCATTTACAGTGTCAACCCGTATAAGAACATTTATTTTGGTTTTAAGAGGAAAGATATATTAAAAAGTGCTGATGTTATTGGTATAAATGATAGATAAATTAAAAAACTTAAAGTTAAGCTTAAAAATCATATATGATAAACTCTTCCTTACTTACTAATGTATATATGTGGCTCCATATGTTTTCTTTTTGTTTTTTGTTTTTTTTATCATACAATTTTATCATGAGAAAATAAAACAAAAGTTCTGATTCAACCTTTTTTATCTTTTATTTTGCTCAGCTTGTTAATATTTTTGCTTGAAATTAATTTGACACTTATTTTAAAAAAGTCATTTACTTAATTAATTTTGCATTATTTAATCAGTACCTGTTGGGTTAGAAGTTAGCACTTTTGCACTGGTGACCACAGGACATTTTGTGGGAATTTGAGTCTCACACTGTTAGATAAGTTTTGGGACTCAACTTTCTGACTTGATGAAGTTTGACATTCTAAAAAATAGAGAAAATAGAGTTGTGTAGGGGTTCTCTCGATTGACAAATAAACCAACCCCTCTGTCGTGATTTCTTGGATCAGCACCATACATAAAGAGTATTAATCTCATCCAAATACAGCCACAGACAAGACATCTCTGGATCTAACAGTGTTGAATCAACCAGTTAGTCTACCTGCCATATCCTTGTTCATAGCCAGAATAAACAGCATTGCATGTTATGGTAGACTTAACATGTTTTATTTTTTTTTTAAGTAAGTTGCACCGAAGAAATAGACTAATGCTTGGCAGTCAAACATGTGCACACAGAATGCAAAAAGTCTTTAAAAGTCTACTATAAAGGGCTTACTTTATCTAGCTGCGAGTAAGTTGCAAACACGTGCCGTCTGTGTTTCTTTTCATCTTTTGTCATTATGAGTATTCTATGTGCCTGATACCTGTTTTATCAAACCATTGCTTTGTTGAAGGTAATTTTTTTACCACATTATCTCTTGGAGAGAAATACAATTGAAATTATTTGAATAGCAAATTTATTGATAGCCAAAAGTTAGATGACTTTTCATCTTTTATTTAACCTTTCAGATAGAATCCTTTATCAATTCGTGTAGATCAAGTACTTGACCATAATAATATTTGATTAACTTGTATTAAACTTTTTGAGTTAAGAACGGGGTCCTAAAGAAATTTTGATATTTTTACCAAAAAATTTTGGTGGTGGCGTCAGATTTCATCTATCTAACTCTATCCCTGGCTTGAGGGAAAGCTGCTATCTCCGGCCAACCAAAGGTGCATGTAGATGTATACTCCTCCTCAAAAGAACAGACTAGAGAGTTCGCGAAGGGTGCGAGATAACTTGGAGAAGCGCTGGCCTGAGATTAAGGATTTGATCTGTGGCTGCACCATCTGGTGCTCTTCAGTGTTTGGAAGAAGCTGAAAAAGATTAAGGTCATCATTAAAAAATATAATCATGTCAATCAATCAGGTGCCCTGCTCTTCCAGTTTTCACAAGATGTTCTAGTTTCTCAATTCTCATCATATGGCCAAAAAAGGTTGCTGGGCGTTTAAGTACATGTATTCTATTTATGGGTGATCTTGCAGTGTCAGCTTCTCATAACATCATTTCGTTTTATTCCTTTGCAGTCCACGAGATTCGAAGCATTCTCTGTAGAAACCACATTTTCTGTTGTCTCCAGTTTCTTTTGTAGATGTTTCAAAATTGTCCAGGCCTCGCATCCACAATTTAGCACTCAAGTGCTCTTCTAATGTGGAAAGAGATGCATTTATTTGTTAGTACTGGTTTCAATCTCTGGAAACTCTTTTTGTCTGCGCAATTCTTGATCCAATTTCAGTGTTGTTGCGTCCAGCGCTTAATGATAAAGTACTCAAAAGTTTGAATCGGTCCCTTTGAGTTTATTCCCCTTTAAAAAGGTGTTGATCTGTGATCATGTACTCTCATTGTTTCAACTGACGACGTTACTTCTGCCTTTTTTTTGCTGTTCAAATTCAATCCTTTGTCTCTGCTTTCTTCTTCCAGAAAGTCTAATAATCTTTGCTAGTTTTCCACATGTTCTGCAATCAATATAGTGACATCTCAAGTTGATTACATTGTGCTTCTCCCCTCCCAACCTCCAATTCCTGGGTATTCTTCTAGGTTGCGCATTAATCATTTCACTGGTTTCACTGTAGAGAGAGAAAAGGTCTGGGGAAAAGCGCACATCTTTGTGTGACACCACTGATTTCCCCATCATTGCTGTTGTCTCTTCCTAGTACATGTTTTTGATCACTCGTAGATCTTTTCCATCTATCTTGAACTGTGTTAGTTGTGTGATTATCTCATCTTGTCTTTGTGTAGTCTTGAAGCACAGGTATACCTCCTATTGCACTTCCAGAGTTCATTCAATTATAGCTCGAAGGAGACAGAAATTGTAGTATCTGTTCCCTCCACAAGCCAAACTGTTCCTCTGCTACTTCTGCATTGATTTTGTTTCTAACTCGCATCGTGATGATACTTTTAAGTATTTTGTTGATATGTATCAAAAGACTGATGGTCCCATGTAATTCACTATCTGCTGACTCTAGTTTCTTGGGCAGTGCTAAAATCATGTAGGCCCACTATATTTTTTTTTACCTCTTCCCTTGCGGTTCGATATAGCGTCCTTGCACTTGTATTTTTCTAAAAATATGTCTTGTGAAAATTTAACCCCCGTTAGATCTTATTAGGTAAATTGGTCTTTTCAGGTCGGAAACGAATTTTACACCCTATAAGCAATAATTTCATATGTAAAATTATTTTTACTTCGAGCTTATCGGTCAGTCGATGCATCGAAAAACTTCTCGATCATATTTTATTTGCAGCACCTCTCACATTTAAAGTGCATGTACAATAATAATGGTTTTGCGGCACACATACAATGATAAAGGCCGATGAATCAGTTACTCAAATGCTTGATAACAAAATAGTGATGAAAGCCCGGCTATAACAAAGTAATTTCAGACCTTTTTTGTCATCAAAAGGATTCTGTCAGACATCATACATTAAAACTCTTCCACTCACCTCTCGGACGACTTGATTCTCCATCCCTCAATGGATGCTTCCTGAAGATGTTTGGTTGAATGGTCTCTCTCAATGGCACCAGTGTAAAATCTAAAAAAAACGCTTAATTTAAACATGAATAACGTGTGTTAACCGTTATTGATAAATAATTTTGAAAAAACAAATTAATAATGGTGTCTCATTTCTGAGGCCTAACCAAATTTATCGGGTAATGTATATCTAGGCCTACTCTGTAATATCGAGCTACCATAGCAGTTACTAAGAAAAGGCCTGTCACAGTATATTTGATTTATATTAGCAGTTACATTGCTAAGAAACTATGCTAATCAATGTTTGAAATTGCCTCCATGATTTTGATGATTTAACTTGCAAGATCAACAGTCTATCATATATAGCATCACTAATATGTACGTTGTAGGCGTTCACGATATGACTGTTCATGATGATTGTTACTTATTGTGTACATAAGAAGCAAACTATAACGTATTAATAATAACATGGCAACCTGTTGCCCCTTCATCTCTCTCTCTCTCTCTCTCTCTCTCTCTCTCTCTCTCTCTCTCTCTCTCTCTCTCTCTCTCTCTCTCTCTCTCTCCTCCTCTCTCTTTCCAAAAATAGAGAATTTTACATAATATTTGATTTTTCGATTATGATTCATCCTGCGCTGGCAATGTGTTATTATTGGCAATCAATGCTAAGATAATTTGACAGTGTAATAGCACAGGACACGTCAAGCCTCTGACTGCACGAGATACGGGCGTTAGCGTCACTCTCTCGCGACCTTGTATTGATGTTCACCGAACTTCACAGGCGCTTCATTGCTTGTATACACGATGCATATATCGGCTACACATTGATAAAATAATTTATAATTGTGCGTTGTGCGTACCTACCCTGGATTTTTAAAAGCTTTGCAATAAACATTAGCCTCTAGCCACGCCATTGGCGGCGGGTCTTGTTATATCCTTTTTTCACCAATGCGGTACTTGAAACTTAACATTGTAAACTAATTTTGCTTTATCTTTCGGTACCAGTGCCTAAAAGACTTTCGATCACCTCTGCGTCTACAATTATCAGTTCAATCATAACAAACTGAAACACCCATGGTCCTGCTTGACATGTAAATAAAGGTCGCCATCTGAGTCGGGGTTGGGGGGGGGGGGGGGGGTTGTGGTGCCGAAAAGATCAGCGGAGCTTAGCTTGTGTTACATAAATAATTTACCTTGCATTAGAAGCCTTTAGGACAGGAGATTCGAGCTGAAAAAAATTAAAATGACAAGGGAAAAAATATCTAGATCTATTTCGTTTCACATTCCATTGTTATCAAGGCGTTATACTCAGTGAGCAATGCTTTTCCAAATATACGCTCGTTACATAAACAATAAGTAATAATAATAATAATAATAATAATAATAATAATAATAATAATAATAATAATAATAATAATAATAATAATAATAATAATAATAATAATAATAATAATAATAATAATTATAATAAAAAAAAAACAACACAAAAAAAAAAGAAAGAAAGAAAGTAACGTCGAACCACAAAGGAGGGAAATAAGCACAAGTAACGTGAAGCAAGAATAAGAAACCAGAATTCAAAGACAAAAATAATGGAGCTTGAAAATGAAGGGGGAACGGGGTGGGAGCGATAGAGAGATAGATAGATAGATATATAGATAGAGAGAGAGAGAGAGAGAGAGGGGGGGGGGGGGGGAAACAACAACAACGTGAAATTCTCACTGTATAACTAGATAACACGGACAGCATTCTTCTTTAGTTACAATCTACGACAAAAACGGAAGATCTCTGATTTTCACCGATAAATGATGAATTCTATACTGATTATAAGGCTGTGTAGCTACGAACAAAAAGCGCCTTGTGATCTGTGCATTGCCTTGTCGGAATTCATGCCATTTATTCATTCAGGTGTACATGATAACGAACTTTTTGTGAATAGAATAATATTTTTAAAAACAAAATTAGAGAACTATTCTTCTTTCAACGGACAAAGCATTCACTTGGAGCTTTGGCTAGAAAGAGCTAAGATAAATTTAGAATAGTTCTGATGTTTGCACGAGCGACATGCGAACTTGGTAAACGCACGCTTTCAGCACGATTTCCCCGTTTGAAACAACGCGGGAAAGGCGAGATGTTGCGAAAGTTTGCGAGATTACGCCCGAGAAACATGGTGGCCTATGTTGTTGTCAAGAGAAGCTACTTTTCCTGAGGGGCAGGTCATAACGCTGAAAGACCATGTTTCTTACTGAGTAACTTTAAAAAGACGCTGCAAATTAATGTGAACACTTTGCCCGAGACAAGTAATGACTACATGAGGGCAGAGAGTGCCCACAGGATAACCGAAGCAAAATGTCGGCCGTAAAAATGTTATCGGACGACTTGGCCGAGCTGAGTTTGGATCGAGTCGATAAAGAAATTTCAACTCAGTTGAAGGTAAGAACTCGACACGCGATCTAAAGGGAAAAAATGAGACATCAAAATTAAACTCTAGATTTATGGCCATTATACATCAATCATAGAGAGAGGACGAACAATTTTTAAATTTAATTCAAACATTTGCCTACGAGATCTGTAGATCTAGAGTCTATATCTAGATTCTAGAACTAATCTAGTCTAGATCTAGATCTATTTCTAGATCAAGAATAAATCGTACACAATGATTTAGCTTTTCAAATGATATTGTATTAGAGGGTAAATTGTCCTCGCCCATATTACCCAATTTAAAGTCTTAATATCTTACCAGTGTATTTGAATGAAAATTATCACGAGTTTGATCAAAGTATCTAATAGCCTATATATAAGGCTTGAAAGTTGGATAACTTTATTCTATCAATCAGGTTGGTCTAATTCAACTATCGCTTATTTCGGCCACTCTTTTATATTTTTAAGTGTTGATAAACAAGATTTTGCTGGTGCAATATTATATCATAAATTTTAGTTTTAATGCATTCACTAACATATTTTGTATAAAAAAAAAATCAAACAACTCACATGATTGGGAATATATAATGTCTTTAAAAAAATCTCTTGTCATTTTTTGTTTTTTTGTTTTTAAAGTAGCCAAGAACTCAAGCAAAGATAATGGGTTATAAACTTAATTATACTATTTTTACCCCATCAGATTCTAGGAATCTTACTGCTCTGCAGATTAAATCAAATGCATTGCTGATCCCAATTAGATAAACAGACATATTTTTTTCCCAATTTAGATCAAAATAGAACCATAAAAATAAGAGATGATGAAATTTAAAAATAATGACAGTTGTGTGTGTCTAAAACTTCAATATACAGAATGTTTTGAAACTGTAATTTCTTGAAACTTTCAATGAGCTTCGCATTCCATTATTTGACATCCAACTGATCATGATTTATCATGAATTATGTTTTATTACTAGGATCAAAATAAGAAATCCAAAAGACATTGAATGGATTCAATTAATTGTGCTGGGCAATCAAAATTTCACAATCGTACCAGTTTATTTTGTACAAAATTGTTTACATTAAAATGTTTATTTTCAGAGCGATGAAGAATTGGATAGACTTACGGTTGATCCACAGTTAGTTGGAATCGAGAGAGCTGTTTATTTGCTGAGGTAAGTTTCTTTTTTTTTTTGTTATGATTATTTTCTTGATTGCGTGATTTGATAATTTTAACATAGTCAAGTCAATTGCAATACAGCAGTTTATTTGGTCTTTCTTCCAACCTTAACTTAAACTATTCTGTTAAATTTTAATCAAAAAGTATTTTTTTCCAATTCAACACAAATGATTTCAGATACATGCAATTAAAGCTCAGATTTCCAAGAATGTTAATAAACAGAACTTAAGAGCTTTACTAATTGCTAACATGGGTGATGTTTTGTGTTTATGTCATATTATCATTGTTATTCAAAGAGATTTAAGAAGCTTTTTCCAAACAACACCCTCTATATTTTGAATAGGATCGTTTTGATCTCATCAAAATCTTCAGCACTTTATTTTGTTTGTAGCCCTTGGAAATTGATTTAACAAATTGCATTGTATGTGTTATTATCTGCGTAATTTCCTTTTCCTGAAGCCTCCAAATACTGAGTTCTGAATTTTAAAACTCTCACCTTTTCAATGAAATTGTATGGATTTATTATATCCATCTTAAGCTTTTTAATTAAGTTATGTTTAGATGCAAGTATTATAAATGCCTTTTTTTACTTGCTCATCGATTTTCTTGTTTCTATTTCTTGTCAAATAAGTTGAAAAAAAATGCATCTGAATATATATCGCGTCTTCCCGTCCTATCTTTATACACACTCTCTCTTTAATATGTCTTCATATCTTCTCGCATCAGCACCTGTAAAATTCAGTGTCCCGCTCTTCTCCATGAGTCACCGTTTGATCCTGATCATTTCCTCTGTTTACACCTGTCTCAATGCCACGTCTTTACTCCCTTAACTTTACTTTAACTCTCTCATTCCTCTTCTCCTCGCCTCCCCATACCTCTGCATCTGGCGCCTATTTTTAGAATTCTGTAAACCTGTAATGACATTCATATTCTTATGTAATCTTTTGCCCTTTATTCACCATTTATGACTGCGCGCGGCAACTTCGTTACATTGTGGCAAATAAGGACTATTAAACCATCTTTCATATGTTTATCGCTTAAAATAGATGGCCTCTAAAGTGTTTCTGAAAACGAAATCATTTTCCTTTATTCATTAAATCGATCGACAAAAAAGGTTTGCATTATGCTTAATACCAGCTACTGTGCATGTTAAGTATAAGGAAGCGATTGATCCACGTGTGACCCGAGTTCGACGTAAGGCGTTTGGCTGAAGCTTAATATGTGTATAAAATTATTTTGAAAGTTATCGAGCGAATATTCTAGTCAATTGATTTTAAGATTACAAGGTGAAGAAAGACCGACAATCAAGTTAGGGGAGCAGAAAATAAGTCATTAGAAAATACGGCCTTGCCCTCGGCTGAGACCCTTGACCTTATTTTCTTCCTGGCACCTCCCTCCCCCCCACCCTCCCAAATTGCTCCACTCGCCTGTACCTCTTCATTGCTTTCCTTTCCTTTTCACATGGGAATGTTGGAAATTTGTTCAGATAATGGTACAAATTAATTAGCACAGGCAAAGAGAGTAAAAAGAAAAGTTTTAAGTGATATTGTTTAAATATTTAAAGCTTCCCTCCTTCCCACATAGAGTTTTAATTGGTAGCAAAAATCAGACGCTAAAGACCTACTTTGTTCATAGTATGCATAATTATTAATAATTCAGAACAATCGGATTATATTGCATGCTTTTAAACCATTAATTTTTTTTATCTGAAAGACACCTTTTCCAGTGCCGCCTTATCTACACCAAGAACAGTTTTATAGATTCTTTTCCAGTTTTCAAAGTGTGCGCGAATTTGTTCTATAAGTAGACTCAGTGATTATCAGTAGTTACTTTTGTTACTGCGCAGAGCTTGCCTGCTGCACACTAATTTACCAAAACCATAAAATACTTATCCTAGGATATTGAACCTCAAGTGTTATCGCGAAAAAATGTCATTATCAAGAGGATTGTCAAAATGTGAAATGACCCCTGTAACCGTGAGAGATAAAATTTTACGTGTCATATAATGTTCATGTTATTTTTGTGTTTTTGTGACGGTAGCTATATCACTGTTGTATATAACTGGTCATAAAACACACATCACAGTCCACTGATTGACAAGTGGATTGTAAACATTCATTCTTGCTTTGTTCCCAAACACAATAACTTTAGCGTGTATCGCATAAAAGTGCTCTGAAGGGTACGTCGCTTATTACCTCTCCCCCGATCTTTTTTTCTGGCTACCCTTCTTGTTTTTTGGCAAGTCCCTGATTTATCTTCATTATCTCTTCCTCTAATTAAAAGAGAAAAATCCATGACCGTGTGTCCAGCTAAAAGCCCTAATTTACCAATAAACAAACTATATAAGTGTGATCTCACCTCAATTTTTTTTTTAACTATGCGCCAGATTTACTGAAGCACTTAAATTTCCCACACATAAATATAATGAACTCCAACAAAATCGTCCCCTAGTTTACATAATAACTGGTAAACATATAGTCATTTTATTGCGCAATTTTTCCACACACACTGTCACACACACTCTTTCTATCTCTATGTCATATTTGCTTTCTTCGCAGTCTCGCCCTCTCTCATTTATCTTTTCTTTTACTATTTTATGTCTTAATTTAATTCACTATTTGCTGTGCAAAAAACTTGTGCCAAATTTCTTGTCTCTTACCAAATTATCTTCAAAGAAAAATAAAAAACGAAGAAAAAACAACGTTTTGATGGTGAACTGTAAATCAGATGTTGCCATTAGGACATTAATATCCTCCTTCTCACTTTAAATACTGTGTATATCACGGCCTTGCACTGACATCCCATTATTTTTATTTTTTGTTGTTGATATCAATCGGTCATGATAAGCTGTAAATCAGTTTTAAACGTCATGTCATGGAAATCATTTTTGAACTATAAGCAAGCAAAGGCCCATTTTGGTCGCATCAGAAGATGACAAAAGAGCTTTATACTCCGTGTCGCTCAGATTCTCAACCAATCAGGTAAAACCCAACTATCACAGACATGTTTAGTTTCTTGCTCGCTCTCTCCCTCTTCATACTATTTGGACAAAGCGGCCTAGCTTTAGCGTGCTGTCCTTGCCGCCACGAATATTGACCAGCCTTATCTTTCTATAACGCTTTGAAATTATCGGTTAAAGACCCAACTGACGGACTAGCCCCTTTCTCCACAGTAAGTTTCATCGTAGCTGTTCGAACAATCAAGGTCCATCTCCCCTAATCTCTACATTTTTCTTTGGCATATTAAGGAAGATGGGTCATTGGAAATGAAGACTAGCTGTTACAAAGATGTACTTCATAGCATGCACGATTGTAAATATCAAACTTCCTACCCGCCTCACAGTTTAAAAAAGATTTTGAAAGTTTGTGAGCCCATATTGTTCAATGCGGCGGAAAAAAAAACAACAACAACAAACAAACCTTTGCTCTCTCAAATTGTTTCAGTCGACCTAATTTTGTTTAAATTATACGATTTTGACCCTCGCGATGATACAGCCACCAAGCAACAGCACAAAGTGACCGATGAGTGGATATTTTACAGACTGTCTCTTGCCATGCCACACAACCCCAGCAGTAAGCCCTTAATGCCGAGTGTCAACACTCGAAGCCAGACAAGCAGTGTCGTGCTCTTCCATAATAAACTGCCGGCTCAGACTCTTCAAATTACTCTGCTGTTGCAGCCAGCTGGGGATTACCTGGGTCTACAATTTCTTTCCCACTCCACAACTGGTTGACCTGGTGGTCACAAACATTTTTTTCAACGCTGTTCCTTCTCCCAGCTTCTTTGGCGTGCCTGCAAGTCCCCAATTCACTGATTTATATTTTTATCCAAAGATTACCTACCTATTCATTACCCGACGGTTTTTGTTTGCTCTATTTGCGTGGCATAACGGCTCAACTTTGGCTTCAGGTTTTGGTCATTTTCACAACATGTTGTTTTGTGTATTTACACGTATGGTATCTTTTGTTTATCCATCATCAAAAGAGTTCATAGTATACACTTTCGCTCAAACATGTAATAAGCATTCCCTCTAATAGTATTAATAGTAGTAGTAGTAGTAGTAGTAGTAGTAGTAGTAGTAGTAGTAGTAGTAGTAGTAGTAGTAGTAGTAGTAGTAGTAGTAGTAGTAGTAGTAGTAGTAGTGGTAGTGGTAGTAGTGGTAGTAGTAGTAGTAGTAGTAGTAGTAGTAGCGGTAGTAGTAGTAGTAGTAGTAGTAGTAGTAGTAGTAGCAGTAGTAGTAGTAGTGGTTGCAGTAGCAGCAGTAATAGTAGTAGTAGTAGTAGTAGTAGTAGTAGTAGTAGTAGTAGTAGTAGTAGTAGTAGTAGTAGTAGTTGTCGTGGTGGTAGTCGTAGTAGTAGTTGTAGTTGTACTAGTTGTAGTAGTAGTAGTAGTAGTAGTCGTTGTAGTAGTAGTAGTAGTAGTAGTAGTAGTAGTAGTAGTAGTAGTAGTAGTAGTAGTAGTGGTGGTGGCAGTAGTAGTAGTGGTGGTAGTAGTAGTAGTGGTAGTAGTAGTGGTGGTAGTGGTAGTAGTAGTAGAGTAGTAGTGGTGGTAGTGGTAGTAGTAGTAGAGTAGTGGTGGTGGTAGTAGTAGTAGTAGTAGTAGTGGTGGTAGTAGTAGTAGTAGTAGTAGTAGTAGTAGTAGTAGTAGTAGTAGTGGCAGTGGTAGTGGTAGTGGTAGTAGTTGTTGTAGTAGTAGTAGTAGTAGTGGTAGTAGTAGTAGTAGTAGTAGTAGTAGTAGTAGTAGTAGTAGTGGTAGTTGTAGTTGTAGTGGTGGTAGTAGTAGTAGTGGTGGTAGTAGTAGTAGTGGTGGTAGTAGTAGTGGTGGTAGTAGTAGTAGTAGTAGTGGTAGTAGTAGTAGTGGTGGTAGTAGTAGTTGTGGTAGTGGTAGTGGTAGTGGTAGTAGTTGTTGTTGTTGTTATTGTAGTAGTAGTAGTAGTAGTAGTAGTAGTAGTAGTAGTAGTAGTAGTAGTAGTATGAGTAGTAGCTGCAGTGGTAATGGTAGTGGTGGTGGTAGTACTAGCAGCAGCAATAGTAGAAGTAATTATGGTGAAACGTGTTGGTGGTTATGGTAGTGTCAGTGGAGAGAAAAAAAAACCCAGAAGACGGAGAAAAAAAAGTACAATTGTCCCGATGATGTAAAACGTTCGAAAGAATTTAAAGATAAAAAAAATACTTGATTTGAATTTCCTGCCCGCAGAATAATGAGTGTTCGTAAAATTTTTGTAATTAGATGTCAAGATTCCTTCTTCTTTATGCAGCGATTTATTTTTAATTTTTTGACTGTACTGAATGAGAAACTGAGATAAAAAACCGAATCTCTCAGATCTCTTATCGTAGGTTATTTTCAGTCCATTCAGAAGCTTTTTTTGTTTTGCCTAGCTTATTCATAAAGTTGTTAATACATCGTTGTGTCTGGGCGATTGGGAAAAGAACATAAGACAAAAAAAGTCTTGGCTTTTTCCCACGCCTTTGAATAAAACAATGAGGCCTTCGTCTTGCTTGTGACAACCAGTGCACCGTTTTGCACTTGCGTGCGGAACTGCAGGCTACTCATAATCAAAACATTACTCCTCCCGCCACTCTCACGACAGCGGATCGGCCGTTGAAGGCCTTAAACCGCCTGAGAAGGTTATTCCGAGCATAAAGGGCTGCGACCGCGTAACCTTGTCGGTTTTTTGTTGTACTGTTGTCTTTTGTGTTAAAAATGAATAAACCTGCAGACAATAATACTTTGTATTTCCCCTCTCTGTGTGGGATTATACAATAAAACGGTTCCCATTGAGGTTTACAACATTATTTGAGGTCAAGTTCAATGCGCATTATCTTTTAACCAGCTGTTGTAGCTGAATCAAGTAGGCCTTTGTGTTCTTCTGAGTTTTGAGAAGAAAAAAAGATGAGTGCCTGTATTTTTCTTCTTTAACCAAAACACTGGGACCTTAACTTAAATGTGACATTGTATTATAATTATTTCAATTGAGTTTAGATTCCAAATCGTATCTTTGACATATTAATTTATAGTTACAAGGAAAATTAAGGCTAAAATTTAAAATTCCAAATCAGATAAGATTCTGATCGAGGAAAAGAGTGAAAGAATGAAGACTGTCACAAAAGAATCCATGCAATTTTGTAGAAATATAATACTCCGGTATTTGAAAGTCTTCGGACAGCAAATAGGTATAATTTTCTAAAAACTAAATTTTGAAGTTTATGGCTCCAAAAAGTTGTTGTTGCATTGTAATTGCATAGATTCAAATCTGAAAACGTACAGCTAATCCTTCTTTTCTCACAAACATAGTGTCTAGGCACTGAACTAACTGACATGGGACGATTGCGGGTGAGTGGTGAAATATTGCGCAATGCCTTAGGAGTCTGGTAGGCCGTGCGTCTTCTTTTCTCCTTCATTTTGGTTTATGGCCTTTATTTTGCTAACTATGATGTACATGGTGGAAACCTTAAACACTAATTAAAGCCTTACTCATAACTTTGTTGCACCTCGCAGAGGTGGAAAGTTTCTCGAAAAACATGCCTCTTTCTTTCCATTGAATTTTCATTAACAAGATAATCCCTCGAAATCCTATAGTTCTCATATGACAAGATTCACAAGCAAGTAAGAAACAGAAAAAATAATGAAAAAAGAAAATAAAACTTTTGCAACATTTGTTACGGTTTTTTAACGTTTATACTCTAGTTTACTTTGTTATCCACCATTCTTTTAAGCATGTGTCAAGTATTGTAGCGCTCTGATCTTTATTGAAGAGTTTGATTCACAGTAATGACTGGAGATCTTGTACAAGATTTTCTGTCTTAGAATCTTTGTTTTATTTATGAGCTTACGTGTACGAATATCGCTCTTAAGGCCAAATTTCATATAAGCTTACTAAAAAAAAGTGATACTTAACGAAAACAAATATATATAAGAGAGAGAGAGAGAGAGAGAGAGAGAGAGAGAGAGAGAGAGAGAGAGAGAGAGAGAGAGAGAGAGAGAGAGAGAGGGGGAGGGGGGGATGGGGGGTGGAGTGGAAGAATCATTAAGTTGCTTTGTCTTTTGCAGAGTAAATTCTATCGCCGATAAAAGATCGAAAATCAGTTGATCGAGTACAAAGTTGTCTCATCCCCCAAGGCTTCTCGCTTCTTTCTTTTTTTCTCCTTTGCCCATCAGTTTATCAGTTAAATTTTCTCATCCGTTTTTACATTTTTCCTGTCCATCTCACGCTGTATCTGATTTCTGTCAGCCTCTCCCTCTTTTTCTGTCTGCATCCCTGTAGCTTTATAATTAAATCGTGTGAGGCATTCTCTTTCTAGTTTTGTTACAAAGGTATAGAGAAAAGCAATATGTTTGTATATAGTTGGTGGCTACAATTCGTTTTATATTATGAAACAACATGCAGGCAGCACGATGGTCTTTAAGTTTTAAAGCCTTTGTCGAAGAGTAGAAACCGATCCCCCCCCCCCCACACACACACATACACACCAAGTCTTACAATTTGAAGACGGTACAATAAAACCTTATTTTTCGCTATCCCCTTTTTTCCGTTCTTCCTTGCTTACTCATTTCGGTTTCTTTATCTTCCTATTATGTAAGAAATGAGTATTAAGTTTTCGTCAAGGTACATAAAATACTCATCATTTAACGAATGTTAAATTTTTTTTTCTAATCTATGTATGTTTATGCCCTGTCATTTCCACGTATAAAATCCAGTAGTATCTCGTTTGGCGTATTTAAATCTCTCTGTATGGCGGTTTGATACGAGAAGAGTTCACCATTATAAAACTTTGTCTTTCCCACTACAGATTGAAAAATAGAAACTCTACATCAGTTGGAAGGAAAAACAATTTTACTCAACTATAGACTTCACCATTAAAAAAAAGTATTTTAGACTACACGTAAAAGTATGATAACAGTCACTGCATTTTCAAATCTTTCTTGACTTCGTACTGAAGTGTTCTCGAGTATAAATCCAAAACCTTTCTCAATCTTGCACCAAAATATTGCATCGTGAACGTAGCAAGACGAAGACATGCAGATTGAGGCCTAATCGGCACACTGGAACTCTCTTCAGGTAAACTCTCGGAAAATGGGGGTGGATTTTAGAGCCGATTCTTTGAATAACCGAGGTGAAGATCGCAATGTCAACAGCTCTTCCAAAATCCTTGACGGATAAGCCGATAGCGCCGTCCTTGGTTTGTCTCGCCTTTTTCCTGTCCCATCTATATCTCTTCAGTGCAGTGTGGGGCTACGTAGATCAGCAAGTTGAATGCAGGGAAGCCCCAAGAAGCCAAGAACTAGGGCTCCTAATGCAGGTTGGCTGTGTTTTAGATCGAGATTTTGAGCCAATGCTAGATAGAGGCCTAAATAAGAAGCCCAAAAAGAAAAAAAAATAATTCAGGACGATTCAATCAGATAGAGATTTATTCGTGGTTCGTTGCACTCGACCTAGGCCGTCCACTGGGTTAAGAGAAAAGAAAGCGAGGAGAAACGAAGTGAAAGCTGTTTATACAGGAGTCTTCTGAAAACATGGTCGACGTAAGACAGCATACAACAACAAAAACAAAGAACAAAAAAAAAAATAAAAAAATAAGGAACTATTTAAAAGCCCCATTTTTTTCTTAAATGCTTTCTTTTTTTTTTTTTAACAACTTATTTCTATCTTCAAGAGGTTTTTTTTTTTGTAGATCAAAGAGTAACGACCAATTTTTCATTCTCCCCCTTCTCCCTCCCTGAAATCTCACTCGGCTCTATGTTATTCCCTTCTGCCGACCGTATAAAGTTGTCGGTTCAGCTTTTAACTGGCAGTGTTAGCAAATCATTGGTCCCGCAAACTGGGATAAAATAATTCACATTGCACCAACACAATAATGCCATTGAAATACGCGCACTTTCTTTAAGGTTTTTCACATGTTTTTCACCTTCAGCTGCGTATAATCTTCCTTTATTGATCAGCGTATCTCAAGTTCACCGTCCCTTCAGGCGCTTGTGACCATGTCTACCTGCTACTTCTTTTGGTTATTAATACGAACTTGGAGGTTTCCTGAAACACAGGTTAGATGAAAGCAGACGCTTCAAAAACGGTACTTCATTAGCTTGGCAGTTTTGTGTAATGGCGTATCCATGTGGATAAATCAGCAGAAAGGAAGGAATGCACCAAGCATTAAGCAACATAAAATATATATCAGTTCAATGTTTTTTTTTTTTTCTATTGTATCTCTTTGTATACCGGATCATCATGGCACGGTATATAATATTTTTTTCCTCCTCATTTATTTGCCACAGACACAGATAGTGCCTACGCAGTTATCTAAAATTCGCGACAAGGGAGATATCTGTTAGAGTAATATTCTCTCAGAAATTGAGCAAGCTCTTCTTTCATTTGGGCGAGTTGTCTGCTGAAGGTTTTTGTATTTTTTTAAAACATGGCACAGTTGGTCTGCATTGGTCAGTTAAACACAGAATTGTAGTTTTTGATTTTCTTTACTGGAAAAGTTTATATAAATATCGTTACCTAAGTCTTTCACTTAACGCCGTAATGACCTATCGCATTTTGTTTTCCTATTCCGCATGCACCTCAAAGTAACCGGATATTTTTCCCCTTATAAACCCACTCTATTCCATCTATTTTTCGGCAATATTATCTTCTTTTTCATCTTCTCATCCGTCTCATTCTCCTTCACCCCCCCCCCCACTTTCCTTTTTCTTCTGTTGCACCCGTTCTTCACCTATTTCTTCTATGACACATTCTTAACCCTGCCCCACCTTCTATCCAATCCCGAACCGTTGATCCTGATACTGAAAAATATATTTCAATTTTGGTTCTGTCCTTTTGAGTCTCATTTCCTTTCCTTTCTTTTTTCGCTTGTTTGTCTACCTTCTGTCTGTTTGTCTCTCTCTCTCTCTCTCTCTCTCTCTCTCTCTCTCTCTCTCTCTCTCTCTCTCTCTCTCTCATTCTCTCACTCTATCTCGACCACATAAATCTCTTTACATCCAATTATTCTTCGCGCAGTGTCAACAAAACGGGCCATTGAGCTGCCAATCTTTCAATACCAATCCACGGCACTTCTCTCCCAAGTTCTTATATTCAGTATTAAGAACTAGGGCTGATTTGATTTCTTTCAAACCAAAAATCATTTATCGTTCAATAACTTGACTGTCAGTGAATTGATATTAATTTATGTAATATCCTAGGAGGTCGCAGGTTCGCTCAATATATTCTTTACCTTCCTATGAATGATGATTAAAATAGCATTCAACTGCATGTATTGCTCGAGCTTATAATGGCATCATAATATTTATTCTCTGTTTCAGACATAGAATCTAGCAAATTAATGTCATCGCATTGAAGGGCATAATGCCTTTTTTTTTTTGGTATTGCAGAACAATGTATACCATTCAACTAAGCGCAGTCGGTGCAATGTCACACGCTAGCTGTAAGAGTCGATATTTTGATAATTGTCTCAGCTAGTTCGCGCCCGTAAACACCTCGCCTGCCCTCGTTGACTGCGTGTCGGCCATGGAGTGACATCGAGATCACAATCTTGGGCATAATCGCAGAGATGAATTTCAAATGAGAGGGACCGATCGGCAGGTAGGAGCCGCGACTGCCAGCGCATTTTTCTGATTCAATTTCCTTTCAGAACTCGGTGTGCTAAAGTTAGTCTTGCGACGGTACCGATACTCTCTTCGCACAGGTTTTCTACACAGGCACACTTTCACAATGACCGAATTTATAATACTCTATTCCCCGCGCCACCCCTACCCCCCCAACCACACACACACACACACACACACACACAAGCACCAGGTAGGCCTACACTCGAGCTGCACATAAAAGTGGTTTACTGAAAAATTCATAGTATTTGTCAATCGTGGACCTAACAAACCGAAAGCAGAAACTTTCAGCTGAAGTAAAACCTAATTGAAAAGTATTGCCTGTGGAGGGTAATACCCTACAACGCCAGGGCTGCACGGTTCGGCCACCTCATACAGTGCAGCTCTTTCTACCTACATCTATTGTTTTTTTCTTTGCAATGAATTTTAATGTTTGCCGAGCATTTTAGTCGTCTACCCATGTCAACCGACTCCCTCTCATTAGTCTCTCTCTCTCTCTCTCTCTCTCTCTCTCTCTCTCTCTCTCTCTCTCTCTCTCTCTCTCTCTCTCTCTCTCTCTCCCCTCTCTCTCTCTCTCTCTCTCTCTCTCTCTCTCTCTCTCTCTCTCTCTCTCTTTTGGTACTTTCTTTTTTTTTTTTTTTCCCTCTATAAATATCTCTCTTGCATATATTTTATTTTGTCAGATACTTTATTTCACCATTCATAGAACTACAATGTTGTTTTTTTTTGTACATGTAAAAGTATTTGACTCGGATTTAGATAAAGACACTTTAAAAGCTTCGTAGGGCTGAAGTGTACGTCTTACACTCTTTCCAACCTTTGTGAAAATTTAAGACAGAGATGTCTAAGAACTTTAAAAAAAAAAAAGAAAAAAATTTTTCAATAACATTTTGTTGTTGCAAATTTCAAATTTGAAAGCATTTCCAAAACACGCTTATATTTTACTCGCATAAGGCTTTATGATTTACGAGACGTTTAAATTTAATGTACTGCTGCTTTTGCAAGTCGAACGAATTAAAAAAAAAATTATAGGAGCCAGTAAAAATCCCACACTGTCTTGGTCTCTCAAAATGTGGAAAATCTGTTTGGATAAAGATAAAGGCATAATGCACATTCCACTGTTGGCAACTTTGCAAGAACACATTACAATAATTATATTTCCCATCACTTCTCCACCTGATATGTAAAACTTTGCAAGGACACATTACAAGACTGAACTACCGATTAACTCAAATAAAAGTTTAATTTTCCGGGGATGTCGCGAGCTTATCTTGTAGATGCATCTTCCCTTAAGATTTCAAAATGAGAAAATGATACGCGAGCCACAAGTCAGACTTGCCTCAAAAGAAGCCCAGACCTCCCTTATTTCACCTCATCCATTCGCTAACCCAACTCTTTCCTCATGGCCTCCCCGTCTCCTGATTTTCCACCCCCTTTTCACCCACACACATACACACTTATATTTCGCAAGAAGGCTTGTGATTTATCCAATAATTGAAGGCGACGCTGCTTCGCCGATCCCCAACTCAACATCCAGAATAGAGCAGCACTTAGCGCCCACCCTCCTTGCCCGGCACCGATCTGTAGAGCAGCAGTGGTCACAGTCGACTAGCCCAAGCCGTGGCCTTCCTAGCTTAGCCCCTGTGGAGGCCGCTCCGGTCAGGTTGATCCTCGGCGATCGATGAGATCGAGCTGCCCGCGTCCCACACGCCCTGCCGGTGCTCGGGTTCCGTAATCCCCCCGCTGGCTGCGGATTGTTGACAAAGGCGAATTATACGCGTTTTGTGTTTTGTAAGGAGTTGAAATCAGGCCGCCCAGAGTGGAAGTGGCTATGTATACTCCAATGAGTGTTTTGATAATTCCGTTGAATCTCCTTCGAATAACTAACACCTCTGCCTACTTAGAGATGTGTATTAATGTGTCTCTTCATTTAGGAATTTTGTAGTAATATCACTGTAACCTTTTCGCAACGGTCAATAACTTTTTCACACGTAACTGTTGTTGGACATAATGTGTTCGCCTGCACAAGTATCAAAGTGCAGCCTCAACGCATACCAAAACGTGGGTGGCACGTTGCTTGAGAGCTTGCTCCTTGGGTACTAATGTCGCGAGTTTTACTTCCGATGTAGGAGAGAGAGAGAGAGAGAGAGGAGAGAGAGAGAGAGAGGAGAGAGAGAGAGAGAGAGAGAGAGAGAGAGAGAGAGAGAGAGAGAGAGAGAGAGAGAGAGAGAGAGAGAGAGAGAGAGAGAGAGAGAGAGAGAGAGAGAGAGAGATTGTTAGCTTAGAAATAATCATGTTCTGATGGTATCCCCTCTTCTGGCCTTGAGAGATCTTCATTTCCTCTATCAGTTTGCTCCATGTCATATTTGTGTTTGCTGGACTTCCCTTCTTTAACATACTCTCAGGGATCTGGCTTTTATACCATCCATTTGTTAGTTGATATTTCAATACAAAATCGGAAAGAGGAAAAGCCTTGGCACGACCTTTATATGACGACCTCTCATGTTTAGTGAAGTCGATATTGTTTTTCCTGATGAAAATAGATCCAGGCTTCAAATGGAAGTAAAGGTTGCTAGAGGGCAGTATCCTTTGAAAGACATGCAGGGCAAAATTATAATGCAATATTTTGATTACATTCCAACATTCGACTCCCAATTTTATTCCCAGAAATTTTTCGTCCTGACCAAAGTAATGCCCGCGAATAGTGAACGTGTCTTTCTATCTTTTTGATCGGGATAAAGGTGTTGAAGCATTACCGTAAGCAGGGCGCCAATGTAAAATATTAGAATGTCAATACTGATACGTCGTCTTGCTGTTAGCTTATCCAGGCTTATATACGATGGGTAGAAAAAGAAAAAAAGGAGGGGGGGGGGATAAAGAGCTCAATATCAATTTGCTGAACCAGCTTAGGTGAAAAACAGTATAACACATACAAGTATAACACAAGCACCAGGAGCAACAATTTGTTCCCCTCCAAGTTAGGGTCTCCACACCCACATACACCAACATACACCAAGTTATAATTATTATTATACTCTGATCTATTGAATAAAACGAACATCGAGCACACACAGACTTATTTTGCATCATGATTCTGGTATTTTCTCCTCAAAGAAGGAGCTTTAGTCAAGGATAAGCGTGTGTGTCGTACGAGTAGATACACCCACACTGAAAAAAAAAAAAAAGCGATAATACTGTACTTTATGACTGCTCTTCTTTGAGCTTTTTTTTTTTTTAAAAGTTGATTATATC
Organism: Elysia crispata; assembly: GCA_033675545.1. Taxonomy (NCBI): domain Eukaryota; kingdom Metazoa; phylum Mollusca; class Gastropoda; family Plakobranchidae; genus Elysia; species Elysia crispata. The sequence continues at coordinate 875,829 of JAWDGP010000590.1, read as the reverse complement.
ATTGCTTTCAAGGTCTTGCCACGAATTCAAAATTCGACACAGCAGATTTGGTTAAAATATTCGTTTCAGCACCGTGAAATAATTAACTTTGCACCTTCTTGATGAGCTCACGTTGACATTGGCGAGTTGTCTGGCAAACCAATTAAATCTAATTTGGTTGAACAAAAAACCAGACAAGGGTGTTAGAAATAATCCTTAGAGCCTAGTATTTATGGTGGAAATAGGTGAACTTCCACTTCGCTTACGATCTCCTTTAAGACACATGCGAGATTTAAGATTCGTTAAATGTGATGTTTTCTCCGAAGGATCTAAAATCGAGGTGAAATCAAAAAAAAAAAAAAAACAACAAAAAAGGCCCACAAACAAACCGAACTGTAATTTCCGTTCACAGGCCTCCAAAGTCCAATCAAGTATCCCGCACAGTCCCACTGAGGGCGCTGATCGAATTGATAAACTTGGGATTATGTGTGTCTGCTTGAGGTGCGCATATTTCTCTCTCTCTCTCTCTCTCTCTCTCTCTCTCTCTCTCTCTCTCTCTCTCTCTCTCTCTCTCTCTCTCTCTCTCTCTCTCTCTCTCTCTCTCTCTCTCTCTCTCTCTCTCTCTCTCTCTCTCTCTCTCTCTCTCTCTCTCTCTCTCTCATTTCGTCTGTGTCTATCACTATTCCAGGAATGTCAAGAGAGGGACTGTTTTGGCCCACCGTGAAGTGTCTTGATAAGGCGAGAGTGAGAGATGTGTATAATTGGTGATAGGGCGACAAACCGTCCCGTCTTGTTTTCATATTTCGTAGTCCTCGTCTAATGGCACCTTGACCCAGTGCGATAAAAAGTGTGCACACATAAGAAAAGTTAAAGGAGGGGGAGGTAAATAGACAGAGACAGACAGACAGACAGACACACTCACGCTCAGAAAAAGATGGAGAAAGTCCAGCGAGTCAGTCTCATGATCGGAGAGACAGGGAGGGAGAGGCAGTGAGAAAGAGATGGAGAGAGAGAGAGAGAGAGAGAGAGAGAGAGAGAGAGAGAGAGAGAGAGAGAGAGAGAGAGAGAGAGAGAGAGAGAGAGAGAGAGAGAGACTCCCCCTTCATCAAAGGGAAATAAGTTTATATGATTAATTTTTTTTTCTCATTTTACAGTTATTTCCCCCATAAAATTCCAGAAATTTTCTTTCGTACCTTCCCGTTGCCTACTTACAACATGTCCTATTTCTTTGAAAGAGGTGTAGCACAAAATGAATATCAAATATCTCTCAATTAAATTTCAAACCTTTCAGCTCTCCTCATTTTAAGGGTTATGATGTAGACTACCGATAAATTCGCACTGTGATGAGAACAGCTGCCAACATTCTGCTTTCTGTATCTTTCTCTTTCCGATGATGTCAGTTAATTGACTTTTCTGAGTAATGAGTACGCGCCGCTTCCTATTATCCCAATTCGCCTAATTTGATGGTGTCGGCCTTTACCAAACGAGAGCAGTATGGGCGCACCCAGGTCCGCCTTGACCCAGCATGAGTCAACACTTGGTCTATACTCAGCCGGCAACAACTACGTTAGTCTGAAAGGTCAAAGTTCAGGATTGGCACGCTACAAACTAGTAACGCTGGATTTACCTTTACATGCCAATTATATTATGTGATTTTTTTTTTGACTGACTTCGCAAAACCAACAAAACGCCAATGATCTTTTTTAACTTTTTCTTACCGTCATTCCGATAAGAGTTGCAACTTGCAAGGTAATTTTGTTTCCTTATAAGATTCCTCGGAAAATTTCTCTAAGAACTACGAAGTACTTAGCTAGCCAGGCACTGCCTCTGCTAGTCTCTGAGCAAGGAGATCTAGGAGTACGTGTGATAGTAATTGAAAAAAAAACATTTAGAAATTGACTTATTTTAGTTCGTAAATAAAGATCATCGAATAGTCCGCATTATTTGAGAGAAGCGAGAATTAATTTTTCCTTAAAAAAAAAAAAACCCACAAAAACTCCAAATAAATGCCTCATGTTTTCGACCATCGAAAGCGCATATTTTTAAAAACCGCTGCAACAAAAATCCATGTATTTGCAGCTGCATTCTTTGATTTGATCCATTGTACTATTCCGATAGTATGCAAACATTTTTTCACTTCTTTCAAACCGTGAGCTGCGTGTGTTAGTGTTTGAAACTAGTTTGCTGCTTCACGTGGTTTGAATCATGCGCTTCTGTTGTCATTCGAAAATTATGCTCGCTTTTGCGCATTTCAGTTTTGAAACTTAGTAATAATTCTGCTTTCTCATCAATGGATGTAATAGAAAAACGAAAGTAAAACAACTACCTAAAAACATAAGCAGAGTGGGAAACTTTTACGATGAAAATTTCTCTCCTGGGCTTCAGCAATAAAATAGAATACTTTAGATAATAGATATTCTGATGAAACTTGCCAAGTATCTCCAAGATTTCCCAGACAGCTCAAATGGTTTAGACAGTTCGTGATCTCCCTCCCTTTCTCTCTCTCTCTCTCTCTCTCTCTCTCTCTCTCTCTCTCTCTCTCTCTCTCTCTCTCTCTCTCTCCGTTAAAAAATACAGATTGCAGCTGTATAATTTATTCTTCTTATCCTTCATCTAACATCTGGAGTTCTGAAGTAGACGTGTCATCACACATCTCGAGATAATTTCAATTTATTAAGCCGTATGCAGCCAGGTTAATATATGATTCTTTAAAAAAAAGATAAAGAAATGAAGACTTTGCAATGCTCGCATTCTTTCATTTACTCTTTGTTTCATGTTTGTCGAGTCTAAAGTAGCCATCCTTAGAGAGACCATAAAAATTATGCTGACAGGCGCTGGTAGCAGCCTTGACACCGAATAACAGCCGTTCCTTGAACACAAACAGCAGAGAGGTTAGATGGTGCTCGTGATAACTATCATGGGAGTGAGTACGGTGTAGGATCTGAGATTAGTATAGCATGCATTGCTTTATGTTTTTATCCCCTTTTCTCTGCGGCACATATAATCTTAATTATCACAGTTAAGGTTCCTGTATAGATCTGGTAGTTTGAAATTTTAAAAAGACATTCGTCGTTTTAGAATTGTTTAGATCATAATATTTGTTTCTCCCGATTGAGAGTCAAGATTATTTTACATATTTTTCGTCTTGATTGTTTTGAATAACAACAGTAATTGTTCGCTTCATTTTATCATAACGAATATGTGTGACAAAAGGGCTCTTATTCTACGTGTAAGCTCCGTATTCATTTTACTTTAAATCATCCTCTTGATCTGACACAAGCACTCGCGTTTTCTATTTCTGTATTATCTCTTTCTTTCTTCATATGAACCTGTTTATCTCTCTCTTGTTTTAACTTATTCGCTGAAGAATAAATAAATGTGTCTTGAGATTCTTTTCTTTTAATTATAAAGAAAAAGTTTTTGTTGATGAAATTCTAAAACCTCAGTCACATCTTCAGTTGGACTGAGTGAGTAAAGTCTCTCTGTCAATCTCTTCTCATCTCATGTTTATTCTCATTCTCTCTCTCTCTCTCTCTCTCTCTCTCTCTCTCTCCCTCTCTTTCTCTCTCTCTCGCTCTCTCTCTCTTTCTCTCGCCCCCTCTCTCTCTCTCTCTCTCTCTCTCTCTCTCTCTCTCTCTCTCTCTCTCTCTCTCTCTCCCTCCCTCCCTCCCACCGCCCCTGTTACTCAATCTCTACTCATATCTTTTTTCTCTCTCTCCCTCCTTTATCTTACTTATGATAATAACAGGACGGGGCGGGCAGTGTGTTTTGGGGTCAGCGTGAGCAGAAACAAAACAGCTCCCCTCAACCCGTCTCGCTCGCTGCCAAAACAAACCACACAAGATCCCCCCCCCCCGCCTCTCTCTCTCTCTCTCTCTCTCTCTCTCTCTCTCTCTCTCTCTCTCTCTCTCTCTCTCTCTCTCTCTCTCTCTCTCTCTCTCTGTCTGCGCGACATCATTCATCGAGCTCACTCACTCTGCGGGTTTTCCGGAGACTGCGCGGGTCGGTAGAGAAATTCTATTTTCGATCCACACATCTGACTCTATTAGTTATCCGGGAAAAACCGCAGACTCCCAAACGAGAAAGGGCCGCGGTATTGTGAAACCTCTATCGTATTGGATCGATACCGGTGCTTTTTCTGTTGAGTTTGTTCGAGTCAGTGTCGTAGATGGAAAGACCTGTTGCCGACCGCGAGATAGAACTCTTAGGCCTTGTGATTTCTCTTCCACGTTGTTGATCTGTCAACGCTATCAAGTTGATTTTTGAAGCTGTAGATTATACAGAAATCGGTATGATGTAAATCTTGAACTGCGTTTTTGTCTCTTGTGGATCATCCTTGTAATTACTACACACTTGTTGATTTGTAGTTTCATTAAGGTTCAATCGTTGTCAAATTTAGTGGAACTTTTTTTTTAAAGAAGTGTTCAAGTTCTTCTTACGATTTCTCCGATGTTGTTTACAAAATTTAATGTCATCACTTTTCAGCGGCTACGCTAATTGGTGTTATTTTCCAAACTGACAATGATGGTTTAAGTTTAATTTAGCCTTGGAAATTCTTCAGAGCGATCATTAATCAAATGGAATAATCCATACCAGTGTATTTTGTTTGGCTTATAAGATAAGTCAGTGATTTTAACCAAATAAAACAAGGTTGTCTTTTTCATATGATAGATAGCTGTCAGCCAGTGTGTACAAGAAGTGTCTCTGTGATTATCAAGTGCATTTTGTGACAGTGGAGTGATTAGTTTGCATATTAATTATATCTTCGTTTAAATCAATTATGGTGCCTATTATTTCCATACGATTTTCAGTGTCTGGTATTATTACCAAATTCCTGCACTTTTAGAATGATTTGGAAGCAAGAGCGACGCCTGTTTTTTTTCCCTCATCTTGCTCAAGCCACAAGTGTTGTTACATCAAGAATAATAATCTAAATTTAATACAGTTTCGATTAAAAATCTCAAGAAAATATTTATGCTATAAAATATTTATGCTATAAAAGAAAAGTGTTGAGGCCACATTGATACTCTTATCAAGTTGGATGCAGTTGACTGTGAGCACGGAGTAAAACTTTAGCTGCTACGCAAAACTGTAACGTTCGAAGAACGAGCTTGAGGTCTCATGAGGTCTCATCCTGTCTTGAGGTCTCAATCTCGGCCATCGGCATGTTTAACACACCAAGCGAAGCCTCGGTTCACTTCGATGTAGATAGGCAATATCAAGCAAAAGAACCAATTTAGAATGATCTGATTTTTTTTTTTTTTTGCGAATAAAGCTGGTTGGTGAAGGAGGGGGAGGAACAGAGGGTTTTGTCTTGTGTATTTGTATCAGGAAGAATCTCTGTTTACACTTCAGGCAGTGAGATAAAGTGATATTCGGGATAGTAATCAGGGCCTTAAAAGGTTGTGTATCACACTCGTGGAAAATTTGAATCGAATTGGCTTTCGGGGCATTTAGTTAGAGCGGAAAATATCGGGCGTATAATAATCATTGTCTTCTTTTTATTACTATTTTTATTCCTCGACGATAAAATAACAACCATGCTATGAGGAAAGACAATTCCCAAACTGTCCCAATTTCTACGAAGCCAGTATCTCTCGCCAGAGTTAAAATATTGCTATATGGCCATGTTTCATTATTTCAAGCCCCCGTGAAATTAAATAAGAAAAAAAAAATAAAACAAGTCATGCCATTCTTCTGACACCAAGGAATCATCGCTGACCTAGATCTACATAGATATAGATCGCAACAATTTTTATGTAAATATAGGTTTCTCTAATAACGCAACCGACGGGGGTTCTCGCGTCGTTGTAGAATCGTCGCTCTAAAGCTAATCATATCTCGTTAAAATGCCTCTGACCTAACCATCTACAAAACTGCTGTTGAGATAATAGGTGTGGGCCCCACCAACACGTCACACCGAGACAGCTCCCAGCCTCCCGCTGCCCCCAACCTTTTACCGTGCGTCGCACCAATTATGTTTAGCCTAGTTTTAACAAAAGAAAAGACAAACAAATAAAAATAAATAAAAAACACGGTGATAATCGTTATTTCGCCTTTTTTCCTATGGCGACGTTTGATACGAAAACTAAAAGTAGAAGAAAGAGAAAAGAATAGAGGATTTTTATTGTTTGGTGGAAAAAATAGGAAAGAAAAAGCGGAGGAAAACATACATAGATAATTATTAGTCAGAAGAAAAAAAGACCCAAGGACATGTAAAAGCAGTTTAAAAAAAATTGAAAGAAGAAAAAAATAAAAGACCAGAGGGAGAGAGAGAGAGAGAGAGAGAGAGAGAGAGAGAGAGAGAGAGAGAGAGAGAGAGAGAGAGAGAGAGAGAGAGAGAGAGAGAGAGTGAGTGTGAGTGTGAGTGAGAGAGTGTGAGTGAGAGTGTGCTGTTAGATTGCTCAATCGAAATCTAAAACATAAAATTTAAACGCAAAAGCTTTCGCTGAGTAAATCCCCCCCAGCGTATCCGGGTGTTGGGTTATATTTATCTCCTCCTCCACACCTGAATAATGTAATTATCATAGCGAACTCTTCATCCCCGCACCTGTAGGTCGCGGGTTCCCCGTTCGATGTGATTAGACAGCGCGCGTGACACAATAGGTGCACTGAGATTGACTCAGGTGCGCCGCACCGAAAACCACTTGAAGTAGACATAGACCTGGATCCTTGCGAACCCCCAGATTGAGTTCACCGTGTACTTAAGAAATATAATCTAGGTGCATGTTTTTTTTCTCTCTCTCGAATATTTTAATTCAGAGGTATTGTAGTCGTGTATCAACGGATTTTCATAAGAGGTTTTGCTTTACTATAGTAATGTTAAGGTCTTAAGCTGATGCATTCTTTGTGAACTGCTTTCTTGATCTTCATTCAAAATGAAGACTCTACTTGAATCATGGTTCATTCATTCCATAATTAAGGCGCCACAATTTCCGTGTCCAATTTTGGCATGTCTTTAAAAAACAAACTATATTTAGTATATTGAAAGAAACACCACCACACATATTTAGAAACATAAATAGATGTATTAACATGTTCATATTCGACGGTCCACTCAATACTGGAGTCAAGTAAACCTATTTCGGTGACTTTGCAAACTCAAAACTTCATTTATGACATATAATACATAGTTATAACAGATTCCAATTTTAGATCACCAACAATCGGGTCCCAACGTTTAGAGCACGTTATAAGGTAAGGGGAACTTAGCTCCGTATTTTGTTTCCTCGCCCCCGCTCACAGATAAGGTTACCTGTCATTGTTTGGACAGGCGTGTTTTTTAAACAAGATGTTTGATGCCCCCGACTTCTCGACTGGGTGCTAGAGGTCCAAATATCACGGAAAACCACTCCCCAAATGGGGGAAAGAATTTTTCGTTTTTTTTTTTAAAGTTTTATATGCGCAAGTTTCTTTTCCGTGCTAGCAGTAAATTTTTGTAGATCTGTTCTGGATCTGATATCGCTTGGCTCCCTGTTCCCATTGAAGAAATAAGTGTCCCTGAGTCGAAATTAATGTAGGAGGAAGGAAGTTTGCCTAGTATGTCAGGTAGATAAGCTATTCACCTCAGTGCAAAAACAGGAGACACCTCGCACAGGACTGAAAAGTTAATGCTTATCTGGAGCCTGCAGGACTGGTCTAGACTCAAGATCAAGATCTCATTGTAGATCTGGATTAATAAAAGGCTGCTATACTAGTCACAGTGATGTTGCCGTGTTATGGCATCGCCTCGTTGAAATTCCATTCTTTTGTTTTCAAACAGCATCTACGTTCGGAGAGTTTATTAAATTCAAGTTTGAAGATTTAGATCTACATAATTTAGGCCTACATGTGAAATTTTTTTGTCGATTTTATTTAGTGTGATCAGGCAAGGGCGTCAATCATTTCAGGTTTTTCTTTATCTCTTATGTTAGGCAAGTATCATTTTTTTTCCCTCTATAATGATTTTGACCGTAGAAATAAAAGATGTGTAGGTAACAAATTCGTATTCTTTCATTCACAATGGTTTGTAACATCATAATTGTGTGAAAAATAGTGAACTGCGGAAAATGCCCATCATTGAACCTGTTTCAAATAAAGGATCGTAAACTTTCTTGTTGAATCTCCAGCTCAGCTTTGCGTAGAGCTTGTTGATTTCTACTAGCGACTGCGTTCAGCGATGAGCTTCCGTTGATCGATGTTGTTACTTAAAATCATCTGAAGCAACATGAATGCTTCTCAAACATCCTAGGTCACATATTTATTTATTTGAATAGTGGGAACGCAAAGACCTATGCGAATCAAGATGACCCCTTCAACACCATGAGAAAGATTCCACTAGAGCCCCAGGGATACAGCTTTATTGCCTTTAAAGGTTTCTATGTAGTATTGTGAGAATATTTGTTTTACCTAATTAATTTCTCGATGTCTCAATTACATCTGCGTTTTAGCTTTCAAAAAAAAAAAAAAAAAAAAAAAAAAAGAGGAAGATCTTATTTGGATTACATTTTTTTTGTTTCCACTTGTAACATTTAAAAAAATGCAATTAAAAGAGCAAAATTAATCGTTTAATATGGGGCAGAATTTTCGGGAAAAACCAATAAAAGAGGAACCTCGGCAGTGGTTTAAACTTCGCTTCATGTGAGGATAGTCTCAAAAAATGCGAAAGAGCTTGGGTGGAATTGGTGTCTTTCACTTAACCAATCTTCACAACTCAGCATCCTTTTACATTTATTTCAACAGAACCAGTGGCTTTATTCGGCTTCTGTAATTTTTATGACTCCCCTTAACAAAATCAGAGAAACCGAATACATCTTATCCCACTATAATGAACAGCGGTGATGAAACGTTATAAACACATAACATGATGCCAAGAGTGCAAAATGGCGCTTCTCGTTCGAAATTAAGACCTCCTATAATTCTAGAATGTAGCTTCTCCAGACATAAATTCTATCGCTATCGATTTCACGTCACAGACACCATAAATTAAGACCTCCTATAATTCTAGAATGTAGCTTCTCCAGACATAAATTCTATCGCTATCGATTTCACGTCACAGACACCATAAATTAAGACCTCCTATAATTCTAGAATGTAGCTTCTCCAGACATAAATTCTATCGCTATCGATTTCACGTCACAGACACCATAAATTAAGACCTCCTATAATTCTAGAATGTAGCTTCTCCAGACATAAATTCTATCGCTATCGATTTCACGTCACAGACACCATAAATTAAGACCTCCTATAATTCTAGAATGTAGCTTCTCCAGACATAAATTCTATCGCTATCGATTTCACGTCACAGACACCATAAATTAAGACCTCCTATAATTCTAGAATGTAGCTTCTCCAGACATAAATTCTATCGCTATCGATTTCACGTCACAGACACCATAAATTAAGACCTCCTATAATTCTAGAATGTAGCTTCTCCAGACATGAATTCTATCGCTATCGATTTCACGTCACAGACACCATAAAGATAGGAGCCCAGTGGGATTAATTCAGCGACTCCAGAATCTCAGAGTCAAGAAAAAGTGGGTTTCTTCTATAATAAATTTTCTACAGGAGTGATAAAAGTGATAAAAAATCGAGGATAGAGAGCTGACGGCACAAAACGATTCGTGTCCTGTATGTAGAATAGTAGATTCTCTTTGAGACTATGGATTTTTTGTTAAAGATGGGAAGGAAGCTATTCAACCGATAAAAATTTATACCCCCCACTGTCCCCTTTTTGCACACTCAACATCACTCTGATTCAGTTCCTCTGTGTCTCTCCGCCCTTTTTCTATCTTACTGATTCTTTCGAAACCTTTAACCCATCATTAATTTTTTCACGCCTCTTGCGTTGAAACGTTAATCTGGAAAGTTATGATCGGCCTCAACCTATATAACTGTGGCCCTAGCCTGTCGGGGTATCCCCCAAACCCCGCGCCCCACTAGACCTTTCCTGGGATGCTACCAGATATCGACCGGGCTAGTAGACGCAGGCCTAGTGACGTACATGCACTGGGACGGTGCCAGAAATCTGGATCATACTACTTTCACTTTCCTATAGACCAGACTGAGTCTAGGCCAGAAACTATCGTAGTATTATGCATTAGCGTGAATATGGATTGGCTGTCAACTGGTACCAAAATGAGGAAATCTCTCATCAAGATTGGTCTGCTATCGGCCCGGGAAGCACATTGATCTGGATGGGGAGAAAACCGACATCTATTGTTTCTGATGAGTGTCAAATTTCGACAGATCAATGATATAATATTAGATACTTCTATTTGTCGTATCCTTTTTTTTTTTTTTTTTTTTCGGAAAAAAGGTATTGAGGGGGGGGATTTCTACTGTCAATATCACAAGCTGCTTGCAGCTTGCAAGTCGATTTTGCTTTTTAGAAGACGTAGACGAATAAAATAAAAAACATTCCTGTATCGAGCTACGTTTGTGTATTTGAACTTTGTTTTAAAAATTAGATCGCAATTTGAAACTTAGCTTTGCATCAAAGTGGTTGAATTAGTTGTGTTAGTTAAGATTGTTTTCCTCAGTAATAGTGATTTTCATTTTTAATTTTTTTGCATCTTAGATTCTTCAAAAGTGGATAAAAACGTAAATAGTTTATGACAGCTAAGCCAATTTTATGCAAATTTATATGACAAACTTCATTATTTAGTCTTAACACAAGATTTATGTGTGCCTGAAAATTTAAGGCGGAAAATAAGCATCAGTTATCAAACTTCAGTCTGAGGAAGTTATAAGTTGACGAACGCGCCTGTGAAGGACCTGGTCAGTTTTGATATGGGCGAGGGCGTCCATGGGTGAACATCGTCGTGCTCTTGTGTATACTCCGCCCCCGACCGTTGCTCCCAGCATTCCTGGTTTAGGGGGCGGCATGCGTGGCGGTGTGCTGGAGCCTCTAGGCTCCGAGAACTGTCTGCCCATGCACGCTGTCATTGTGAAAAATGGCCGCATCTTCATTGACGGCATGGACGAGCAGGCGGAGAATGAAGGCAGCAAGGTCGGCAGTGAAAGCGGAGAAGTTGGAGGCAGTACCTTTGGGGTCGGTGGCAAGCAACACGACAGCCCGAAGATTATGCGAGATAGAGATACATGCAAGAGTAAAACCATTGATAGTGTGCATGATCTCGTCAGTGATGATGTTTTCTGTGACAAAAATACCAACGAGAATAATAACTATATTAATGCTACCAAGCGCGATGGCAGGGGCAGTATTGATACATCTGCCATAGCGAGCACGACAGAGGGAAGTGCTGAGAGCGGCAGCAACAAAAACAGCCACGCGAGCATGACCCGCTTGCTGAGTGAGGAGAGCGAAAAGCGCCTCGAGGAGGAGATCGACAGGCTCGCCTTGGAGGATGACGACGCTGCTCTCATGGACGGGCGGTTCTCACAAGAAGCCTTCGACTCTTTCATGCGCGCTAGTGACGCCGAGGATGATCACCTGGGAGACATACTTCTGTACAACCAACTGCATGGAGGAGGAGATACTGAAGACCACGACAAAGAGAACCTTCACGGTACACGCAGAACTCCACTGGCCGATGGCAGCGGACATATAGATGTCTGCGCCGACGCTGAGGCAGACAGCTCGGAAGAGGAGGTTCGCCACCATCTTAACTATGATCTTCGCGACGATCATCTTCTTCAGTATCACTACCAGGTCACGCCTGACGACCATAACCCCGATCACTTGGACCGCTTTGTCTATCATCCACAACATTTTCATGGGGACGTACCCGGGGAATTCAATCACCATATAGCTGACGATATGGGCGTAGCTAGCAGTGGTCAAGCTCACTTCCCCCAGCAGCGTAGCTTTAGTCCCAGCCTGCAAGACTTTGAGGGCTATCCCCACTACCTCCGACACCAAGGTGGTTGTATGTTCCCGCAACTGTCCGAAGTGCCATACCCTGACCAGGGAATCTCAGGTCGCCCCACTGGGGCTTGCAGACGGCGGGACAGCCTCAACTTGGAGGAGTACTCCACGTTTGACGAGGATGTGCATCGTTTGCTCAACGAAGACGAGGATACGTCATGGCGCTACGTGCCGCTTTATCCAGAGAATTACTACAGGTGAGCGGTAAATGCTTAAGGTTTATGATATGAGATGATTATCCTGTCGGCTACATTGTGAATTCATACTTGATAAGCCTTTCTAATGTCGGGCTGCGATTGTCATTTGTGGCTCTAAATACACCACGAGCAGGTAATTATATGTCTCATAAAAGTTACAAAAAGACCTTACTGATCTTTAGGCGAAGGCGCAAAATTAATGTTAAGGCCGCGGTTAACCGATCAGATTTACACATGTCTGTAACTCTAATAACACTTTCATGCCCTTCCAATCTCGCGATTCTGTTTTACTGTTGTATAGGGACTTCGTTCTTACGGCTATAATTGAAGAGTTGGAGAGATTGAACAAACACTGGAGACGGTCAGAATTCTGCCAATCAACGATTTCAAATTTTAGAGAAAATCGAGAGTTTGTAGAGACCGATGTCATTTCTCTCTTTGAGATTTTATTTACATATTTTCCTTGCTATTCTTAACACACTGTATATATTGTAAAGGGCGGTTAAATATTTTGATATTAGTTGAAGGAAGTAACAGACATTTGTAGCTACGCGCATGTATCCAACCCACTTAGAGCGTGAGAGGTAGCAACATAATCAGGTAAACATCTCACGCTGATGACTTCCTGTCACTTGCATATGGTTTTTGTTATGTTCTTCAAAGTGTTTTCCGTCTTGAGCGACGTTGCGCCGAGCAATTTGTCAAAAAATAAGTAGAAAGAGAACGCCTGGAGTACTCTGGTATACATGAACCGCTGTTTCACTACATCCTTTCCCGAGCATACCTCTTTTCTTTCACCTCTAAAGTCTTAGCTCATCTTCTGTACGCCTGTAAATCTCTCTCTCTCTCTCTCTCTCTCTCTCTCTCTCTCTCTCTCTCTCTCTCTCTCTCTCTCTCTCTCTCTCTCTCTCTCTCTCTCTCTCTCAGCATTCTCGTCAGAGCCTTTCACCTGTCGCTTTCATCTTCCGGTTCTCGTTCTTTTAGCCTGGTTTTGTTTATGTCAATCTTCGCCCGCAAAAAGCCGTTTCCTCCTGTCTTGGCGTGAACGGTAGGGTCAGAATCGACAGCGCGTACAGCCCGAAGTAATGATCTTCGAAGCATGCCGTTAACTGTGCCCGTGATAGAAGCGGCACCAGGATACCCTTCATATTTCCTACACCAAATATCCTTTCGAAAACAACGAGAAAAAAAAACAAAACTACACCATAATCAAACAGAAAAAAATCACAAAGAAGTAATTTTTCTTTGCTGCAACCTGATGACTGACTGAATCGAGTTGTTTGCATTATTGGATTTGCAGTTGAAAACTCGAGGGGAAAAAATTGCATCTGTGAACGTTTGTTGCCCCAACTCATCCTTCTTTCTTACCATTTTTTTTTTTTTTTTTTTTTTTTTTTTTTTTTTTAGAGCGACCTCCTCTCCCTAATCTCTTATCCTCTCTTTCTTCTCTGCTTCTGTGGCCTTCGACAGGCTGATCATCCAATATGACTTCTATAATTTCTATCCGTACCCGACATTAACTACACCTCTTCAAAGAGTTGAAATAATAATAATAATAATAATAATAATAATAATAATAATAATAATAAAAGACTGCCATTTTCTTTTATGTTTTGTAATCTGAAGGCATATAAATAATAGCGAAAGCACAAGTCACAAGCAAAATATGAAGATAACTTGAAACGCATTATATTGAGCTGCATGGGTAGCTGACAAAGTTACTGATGGGTGAAAGAAAGAGAATGTAGTAAAAGAGACTGGAGCGTTAATGAAGTGGTGAGGGATGGAAACATATGGAGAAAAAATGGAGGGTGGGAGAGAGGGAAAGAAACAAGGAAATAAGGAAATAATGAGAGGGAGAGAGGGAGAGAGAGAGAGAGAGAGAGAGAGAGAGAGAGAGAGAGAGAGAGAGAGAGAGAGAGAGAGTGAGAGAGAGAGGGGGAGAGAGAGAGAGTATGTGTGTGAGTGAATCATTATCCTTATCCTCTAATGCAGTGCTGTTTCCTCACAACTGGAAGCTAGTAGAGGTAACCACCCCCGAGCTTGTGTTGAATCTCTCTCACCATTCTGTCCGCTAAGTGAGCTGGATACCGCTCGGTAGGTGTCGGGGGACTATGAGAACCGCCGATACCGATATCAAGAAACTGTGGGATGGCATGCCTAGCCTGTGTTGTTTCTAGTCCGTCACGCCGCGTCGCTCTCTTTGTAATCCTATAGGATTGCTAGTCGCTCCTTGATAGATCTGAGCAAAATGTTAGAAATAGTTAGGGTTTGAAAGTCAGATACAAATCAATGTAAACATTATCGTGTCGGAACGAAAGGTAAAACTGACCGAAAGATTTGGAAGAAATTCCTCCGAATTTTCTAGATTCAATTTGAATATGCATAGCAGCACAATATCTTTCAATTCTGGTCTTAAGGGAAAACAAAAAGACAACAAGCCAAAGGATAGAGTACGTGTTCGTATCATGGAAACAAGTCATGACAGACGCTCTACTTCCAGTCCCATAGAGGCTAAATATCTTGAAATGACTTTGGTTACAAAGAGCTCTCTCTCTCTCTCTCTCTCTCTCTCTCTCTCTCTCTCTCTCTCTCTCTCCACCCTCCCCCCCCTCTCTCTTTCTCTGTGTTTTTTGCCACTATTTACAATTTTCACCTTTTGAAACTCAGTTCATTGCCTATTTTTCAGATAGTGGTAGACTCACATGCATGTGTTACGGGTCTGCATCGTTTCCACTTCACATCTGATTTTATGTTTTCAAGACTTGAAATTTTTGTTTTGTTTCATTTGCTTTCATTTGGAGCTACACGAAGGTTTTGCCTCTTTTTTCCTCGACACATGCACAACAAAATCCAAATAAATCTTTTTCTCCTTGTCTAACTTATTTCCTAGTTTTTTTAGTTTTCAACCCCATTTGTTTTGTTTTGCGCAGATCAGAGATTCTCATAGGCATCCCTAAGGAAAATAATAAAATAAACAAACAAACAGCAAACGAAAAAGCCTTTTCTTCGAAGAAATTAAGGGGTTTTTTTTTAAAACAAGTGTCTTATTGTATTTTGCTATATTTTAATTTTTTTTTTTTTTTTTTTTTTTTGGGTAAGCGCCAGCTGTTTGCGCATCTCTATGCACCTGGACCGAGTGCCTCCTGGTAAAACATTCCCCACTCCCATACACCACCGGCGCACGCCTCATACAGTTTTCTTTTTTCCCATTTGAAAGCCTGATGTGAAATAAATGTTACCCTGAGGAAAACCGAACCACTAGGAGTTGCACATGTAAAAATCTCTCTTGTAAAATGTCATTGCATTCTGGTCTATTCCGAGCATCTCTGCAACATTACAATTATGTTCACCTTAATGTTTTTGCTTCACCGTACGGGACAGGATGTTGATTTTATAACATTTCTCTCTCAGCAGAACTTTCCCAAATTTTATAAGTTTTATTGCTTTTGATAACATTGCTGCTATGTGATGTGATACGCCCACAACACGTTTAATAATTTGGAGCGGCTGAACTTCATTTTTGTCTCACGATTCTATTAAAAAGAGAACGAGGTTATCCTGACAATTGCAATAACTGGATAAGTTATATTTGTAGAGAATTTCTATGTAGGAGTTGGAACAGAAATTAATGTGAAATGAGGATGAATGGAAACCTGATTACTGGTTCTCGAACCCCAACTGCTTTTTCCTTATCCATCACCTGTGCTACTACTACTACTACTGTTACTACTACTACTACTACTACTACTACTACTACTACTACTACTACTACTACTACTACTACTACTACTACTACTACTACTGCTACTGCTACTGCTACTGCTACTGCTACTGCTACTACTACTGCTACTACTACTACTACTACTACTACTACTACTACTACTACTACTACTACTACTACTACTACTACTGCTACTGCTACTTCTACTGCTACTGCTACTGCTATTGCTATTGCTTCTGCTGCTACTGCTACTGCTACTACTACTGCTACTGCTACTACTACTACTACTACTACTACTACTACTACTACTACTACTACTACTACTACTACTACTACTACTGATGCTGCTACTGCTACTGCTACTACTACTGCTGCTGCTGCTGCTACTACTACTACTACTACTACTACTACTGCTGCTGCTGCTGCTGCTGTTATAATTCTAAAACTTTTTCAATTGTAATAATCAGTTCTTTTATTTCTACTACTTTTGTTCTTGCTGCTGCTGTTGTTATTGAAGGAGGAGAAAGGAGGAGGAAAAGGATAGGCGAGGGTCAAAGTGGCAGCAGAAGGTGAAATAGAACGAATCCTTATAGCCCAGAATACAACGGGCTGTTCACCAACAGACATATTGCATCTATAGCTATGTCTATTATTACCAAGTGCACTCCAACAGTTCACACGAGAGCACTGCTGGCATCTATTATCGTTTAAACATTATCTCATGCTGTCCAAGTAATTTGACTCATAATAACGCTTTGTTTAAATAGAAGGCACGATTCTGCCAGTCCAAATCTGCCTTCAAGCCGACGTTTGTCTAGAGAAAGAGATTTATTTTCGAATTTTGTAGGGTCGATACTTGACTTGACGACCACTTAAGTAACTTCCTGCAATATTGCTTAAAAGAGATTGCTTGCTTAATTGTTATGTCCATGTGATGGATTTTTTGTATTGTAACTAATTACATATATCCAGCTTCAGATGGGTGCGCCGGACAACATTGCTTGAAAATTGATCTGCCGTGAGAACTGTACAAAAGGCAGTCCCAAAATTCTAAGCTTTCTTTGTTATACCTTTCAGGAGAAATCATCTCCCCTCCATCTCGTTAATCAAGCCATGACCTTCAAGTTTAGTGTGTCTGTGTTACCCAACTATAGGATCTAGCCCTGCTTTTGTATATGAGAAGACAGCTTTCGGCCTTTTTCATTGGCGACCCTCACATGCTGAGTGTTAGAGCGCAATTACCGAGATCTTTGTCTTAGTGCTTAGGAGGTGAAACCGGCCTGCTATGATCATGAAATGTGGGTTATTAATCTTTTGTTGTATTTTATACAATTTTGCTCATGCATTTTCATCTACTTAAAATGATATTATTTCATCATTCTGTGGTAAAAGACATGAAGCTATAGTTTTATGGACAGACTTCATCAGATTACCAGTCAAGAGTATTTTTAAGTATGTTAAATTACAAGAACTCACTGTTCTTTTTTTTTAACTTCGTAATGCACTGTTGTGGTGACTGCGCTATATTGAGCGCACTGGACCAAAAATGACTTTCACAGGCACAGTATTTGTGTCGTATCCGGCCTCATCTTGAACTCGTTATTATCTCTTTGTTTTCTCAAGGGTTTTCATTTAAGAGTCTCCCAAAGACTTGTGACCAACAAATATGGTTTGTACTTTCGAACGCAAATTAACACGCCTATTGAGCACGAACACTACCTTGGCTTGAGATTTTTCATTCAGTGCACGACGAAAAAAAGTCTTCGATTGTACTTCGAATTAATGTATGTATTGGAAAATGACCGAGAAAGTGAGAAAATTAAGGCTTGTCTATTGTTCTCTTATGGTCACCCTGATCTCGTTATTATTTATATTATTAATAGAAGATGGGAAACCAGAGCACAGCAAATCCCGCCAACATACTATTAACTAATTAAGGATCTGAAATGCTTCTCCCTATCCAACAAATCTCGCCAACATACTGTAAAGGATCTGAAATGTTCCTCCCTATCCATCAAATCTCACTAACATACTGTAAAGAATCTGAAATGCTTCTCCCTATCCAACAAATCTCGCCAACATACTGTAAAGGATCTGAAATGCTTCTCCCTATCCAACAAATCTCACTAACATACTGTAAAGAATCTGAAATGCTTCTTCCTATCCATCAAATCTCACTAACATACTGTAAAGGATCTGAAATGCTTCTTCCTAGTTAACAAATCTCGCCAAAGTACTGTAAAGGATCTGAGATGTCTCTTCCTGTCCAACAAATCTCACCAACATACTGTAAAGGATCTGAAATATTTCTTCCTGTCCAACAAATCTCACCAACATACTGGAGACGATCTGAAATGTTTCTTCCTATCAGTAAAACTTTCGAAAAAGTACATCTCCTGATCAGTAAGATACGAAAAACAGAATGAACCGGGATCTAATTATTCGTGTGGCATTAAAATGATGGAAAAGTTATTAATGGTTTTATTGTCCCCTTTTAGAATCTTGACGTTCTGCTCCTACGAGCTCTCTGTGCTTATGTGGTTCTTTCTTATAATAAAACAGGAGCTTTTAGAGGCAATTGGGGTACCTTCGACATAGCAATAATTTACCGCGGTAAATCTTAGTAGTCTGAACAAAAATTTTTTTTTAAATCCTTTTTTTTTCCACTTTCCTCACAATGCTTGTTCAATTTGATCCCAGCTTACAGACAAAAATTCACCTGGTGAACATTCTTGTGGTTTGTCCTTGAGGAAAGTCATGCTGACCTAAGGATTTTTGAATTTTTCGCTCGTTGTTCTCAACTTGCTCCTGCACAAAATGGGATGAGGGCAAAATAATAGATAGAGATAAGAGAAATAAGAATTTCTTCCTCCATCTGAATTCTTACTTTTGACCTTTGGAAGCAAAATCTTTTTTTTTTTTTTTCTTTTGTGACACTATTGAGAACAGTCTTTCTGTTTGAAATTCTGTTCTGTTTTTCGTTTTCTCCTGTCAAAAGACGTCAAATCGCATGAGTTATATCCAGAAATGTGAAATATCTGCTCTCCGCCCATTTTTATGTCAACCCCAAACTAGCTTCACGGCAAGCTAGATTTTTACTAATTATTCTGTGAATTCTTTTTAATATCCTCAACCAGAAATCGTTATCCGTGTTTAAGCAAATGTTAAGGCAGTTGGACTAAGCGTAACCTACACCATTGTCTATCTCTCCTTCACCTCACCCCTCCCCGTTATTTTTCACTTTAGACTATTCGAGTACATGAAGTTCTACTATTTATGTTTCAATTTTTTTTGGGCAAAGAGAAATGGCTTTCCAGAACTGCAACATGTATTACTCTTTTATTATGGATGAACCTTTTATTACTTGTGCTTAACAGCAGCATGCCACACCATCTCGATGTATCCACTTCTCCTAAATCATTTGTCATGTTTCCTTTTCCAAATACGCCCATAGCTTCCGCAGCACGGAAGTGACTAGTCATGTAGAGCGTCATATAGCCTTATTTTATTTTATGTAAATTTTCTTTAGCTATTTTAAACAAATCTTATACTAGCTGCTCTTATATAGCTTGTTACACACGGACATGCTTTTCTCTATTTGTTTGTTTGTTTTTTTTTTTAAAGAAAATTTTATTTCTCGAAAATCTGCTAAAATTAAATAAAACAAATAATTGAGGAAACGGGGAAAAAAACGGAAAGTAAAACTGACTGTCTTGTCTTAAATACCATGGCAGACAAGGACATTGAAATAGCGAGATGTCACAACTGTAAGGATTACGAGGTCTAAAAAATCCGAGGGATTTTCTGGCGTCATCACTCCTGACTCGCCTAAACTTTTTCTCTTTCTTTAAAAAAAATTTAACTAAACTAGAGAAAAGCATGCCCGTGTGTAACAAAGAATTACGCACACAGATCACAACGCCCTCGAAGACCAAGACTGTGTGATGCCCTAAAGATCTTTTCTATCGGTGAAAGAACTAGATCTAGTAACTACGAAAGTTAAATTTTTTTTTTGTGGGGAAAAGGGGGGAGAGAGAAGAGAAGAGGGGAGGCTAATACTCCTTGACGCTGCTTTATCAATATCAGTTTTTATTTACGTTTTAAACCTTAAACAATCTTTGCTCACTCACTGTCAAGGTTTTGCTAGAACCGATTTATAATTCTTGTAGATCTAAAAATGATTCTGGCCGTGTTGTTGCTGCTTGTTAACGTGACCTGCACGTGGTGAATGTTTGTCAACACAATACACGGCTCTTATTAGTTAAGAGAGTCTAGTCTCACGCTTCATTAACAAAGACCAACGGTCAGAAGGGAAGCCGTCTTTCTGTTTGGTTGTTTAGACTGGCTGGTTCTCCATGTCTCTAACTCTGGGTGGGGCTGTATTGTTATCTATATATAGGGCGTACAGGATGTACTTGTTTCTTGTGTAAGTGTTGGCCTGTTTGCCAGACCTCGTTGTTTGGTAGCTCAGACTTTGTGGCCCCCATAATAGTTAGCGTTCAATGTTTCCAAGGCTACTTATTTTGTAACCTAGGGATTCCAGCAAGGGTGATATGAACACACACGCACACACACACAAGAACGTAATTGGTTTTTTTTTTGCAAAGAAAATAGAAAGATTGAAACCGTTTAACCGATTTTGCATCGCAGGAAATAAATTAAACGCATGGAAAAAGGGGTTGGAAGAAATTTTCGTCAAATGATGGTTTACAGAAGAAGTTTTAGCCATATACTAATATAATATTTACGTGGAGCGAGTGACATATTGCTTGTGTGTTCAAGGATCAAACTCCGTTCAGTGTTATCTTCATACAACATCATTAGTTCTGCCGTGATCAAGCGGTGGCCTTAGAAACAAAAAGAACACAACGCACACCACAATGCCGTGACTACAGTTACTATAGGATGATGGAACTGGCATGAGAATTAAAAAACTTGATAGGGCAGGGGATGGAATAATTTTGCCGTTGTAAACAATAATCTGTGGACCCACGAAAATGGAAATGATGTACATTGTGAAGAGGTAGGGAAAAGAAAGCTGTTATAGAATAGTCGTTTGTTGCTTCAATGAGATTTTCTCCAGAACACATTTTTTAATATAAACAAACACAAAGCTCGCTAGGGCTATTTTTTTCCAAAGGGGACGGATATATGTGACACATTCCATTGATTGTGAATCGGTCTTTCCTGTACCGACAGTGATGCGAAATTCATGTTCTGCACTATTAGAATCCATACAAGGTCAACATCTCGAGGGCGTTCTCTTTTGAGACCGGCTCACAATATCATGTTCACAGCGCTACGGCTCGGCCTAATGCCAGAAAACACGCGATGCCATAAACAAAAAAATAGCGCCAACTCAGCTATTCGCTCATAGCCACAGTAAATTAATTAAGATTATGCCATTGCTCTTCTGCGTGGCTTAAAACCTCTTGTGTCTGTTCAGTTCTTGACAATAAATCTTTCATTTTTTTCCCGGGTAAATTAGGGGATTGGAGATAAAATACTCTCTCTCTCTCTCTCTCTCTCTCTCTCTCTCTCTCTCTCTCTCTCTCTCTCTCTCTCTCTCTCTCTCTCTCTCTCTCTCTCGGATTGACCTTGAAATACAAGTGTCCTGCAGTTGTGACCGTATCTTGTACCTATTAATTTTCCTGATCGAGTTTCAAACAACTTACCACCTCGGTCGCTCATCCTATCTCTCTCCTCATATCTCCCGCCCCACAAACTCTCTCTCTCTCTCTCTCTCTCTCTCTCTCTCTCTCTCTCTCTCTCTCTCTCTATATATATATATATATATATATATATATATATATATATATATATATATATATATATAACCGTATGTGACGATTTTTTTTGTCTGTTTTTGTTTAAAAAGTATAGTCCATCATTAAATATGCCTTATGAATGCGTTGACTTAAAAAAAGAAATAGTGTTCGATTAGTGAAGGAAGATCTCTCGTAGACGACTAATGTACAACAATCTTCAATATATATATATATATATATATATATATATATATTTTTTTTTTTTTTTTTTTTTTTTTAACCAAAGTCCACTTTTATATGAACAATGTGTGGGGAAAAAAAGAAAAGAAAAGGAAAGAAAATGAAAATAGTCTGCTTTTCTACCGATATGCCATTCTTTTTAAAAAATATATTTTTTCTTTTTATCACTTACTTTGAAAGCGGCAATACCTGTCTAAAGAAGTAATTTGTCTCAAAATCATCTATATAGACAAAATAAATAAATCATCTATATAGACAAAATAAATAAATAAATGAAAAGCAGATATGAGAAGAAATATATAGTTCTAATATGGCCATTCGTGGGACTGTCAGTGAACCAGATAAAGTAAAAGAAATAATCCCAACGCCATGTTTCTCTCCCACCCCACACCACCACTTACTCCCATTGAAGTTTTTATTTTTTGGCAGTTATTTTTGCGTCCACTATTTTTTCGTCGAATCTTGTTCAGAATCGGCGACTTTCCGTCAAACTTGATAGGGCTTGGTAGGTTGGATTCTACTCCACCATCAGATTATCCTACCTCATAACAAACCTCCTTATTATCAGCCCAAGTGCCTTTTGTCTGAGCGATCAGACGGTCGGTTTCCCATCCAGAAACACAGAGCTTGCCAAACCGCTGCCCATAATTCACCCATTTCAAGGATGTCTACATGGAGACAAAATATTGATCTACCCTTGGGCTTTCCATTACAACAGACGATTGGGTGAAGAAAAAAATAGTTTGACAAGGACGTAAATCTAAAAATCTGTCATGTTCAGACATGAAACAAACACTGGCAGCGGTGAACTGTATTCAACGAAATTGGGTTTCCCCGCGCCGAGTCTGAATAGAGGCATCCATACACATACACACAACTTTCTCTCTCTCTCTCTCTCTCTCTCTCTCTCTCTCTCTCTCTCTCTCTCTCTCTCTCTCTCTCTCTCTCTCTCTCTCTCTCTCTCTCTCTCTCTCTCTCTCTCTCTCTCTCTCTCATGTGTATGTTGAAATATTTTTTAAAGCTTCGGCCAGGAAAGGGAAAGAAAGTTGGAATATCTGACAAAAATTTTAATGCCAAAATCATTTAATCGAAAAGCCTGAAAAAAGACAAATATAAAAAATATGTCAACTTAAAGATAAATTCTTGGAATAAAGCTGTGATGTAAAGTTAGAGGAGATGGCGACCTCGGTTTTCATGTTCATTCCATGATTTACCTAAATTGGTGAAACCCTCAAGATCATAATCCACGCTTTGAAATTCTGTTTTCCTACTATCTGAATAGGCTATAATGTGTATAAAATGAAATAAAAAAAAATTGTCCTTTATACGTGGAGTAAAAAATGCTGTATCCTCGTGTCTTTTTGCTTTTGTAGAAAAAGTATGAATGGTTGCGTTGCAAAGATACATGCTGAGGGAATACTCAAAAACAGCCTTGTTGGCCCAGGTTGCCCAGATAAGCCCCCCAGCAGAAGAGGAAGAGTTTAAAGTATAAGGGCCACATCTGAGTTAATAGAAACAAATTGCCGAATTGTTTTGTGTTATAAAGGAAACACGTTAAGAATAAGGGTAAAAAATGAAAGCATGGTATTTTTTACATTGTATACGCGAATCATTTCCAATCATTCGTTGTTTTCGTCAGAGAGCAGGGATTATTGCTACGTGACCAACGGAATCTTAGATCACGCGAAAAACGGAAGAGTTTGTAGCTAGGGTCCTTCATTCAAATTAGAGAAGAAAAGTGGAATTTACTAAAAAAAAAAAAAAAAAAAAAAAGGTGGCATCAACAAAAAGGGAAAAGTAAAGGAAATGAATAGAAAGAGGGAAAAAAAAAAAGCGTTATATGAAAAAAAGAAAGAAAAATCTTATCTTCTCCCTGATCTCTGACAGAAAGAATTCGGGGATCGAAACACCGGTGCCCACATCAACCTCAGCGACAACTATGGTCCGAGCGCACTCTCTTCAATTTTGTAAATCTAATACAGCGACGGTTACCGGAAATGAGAACGAGATAAGAATCCTGGGTCATCTGCCTGATGAAGTGAGTCACACTGTCCAGTCTCATCCTCAGCTTCCTGGTGGTCAGCTTGGCGAATTATCCGCCTTGCTGGACACAGGACATGCTCAGTAAGCGAGAAAACTTTTCACTTCTGCACGGCCAGGCTTGCGGTCAATTAGCGCGCGTGCTTGGCTGAAGATTGATTCAGGAGATGCACGCGCGGCGCGCCCTCTCTCGGCGAGAACTCTCTGGATTCTTCACACAGCATACAGCATATTTAGGGAGAACTCACTCTATACATCATGAACTGTAGCAAGTTCTAGTGACTTGTCGAACAATTATAACATAAGTGGAGAGTAAACATTACTCTCTTAATCAATGAAATGTACCTGACTGTTACTTTCTCTATCTACCTGTTTCTCCTCCTCCCTAGCAATTTTTATTTCATAAACCACAAGTGCTAGCTCTTTTTCTGCAGCTTACAATTGCGATTAGCTAGTCTTTTTGCCTTCTCTATCAAGCCACAGAATTTTTTTAAAAATATAGAACCGAAAAAAAAAAATTGTAAATGAAGCGCTAGAAATTTGTTCACTTCTTTCTCTTTCTGTTCACAATTTCATCTGGCTGTCTTTGGGTCTCTTTATATTTACTAGTAGTCCTCTCCTATCATTTAATTTCACTGTATAGTTCTCACACCCACTGGCATCACGAGAGCCAGCCCTGTCTGTTGCTGAAGTCGCCGCCAGTGCCTTCCCCTGGAGGGAGGACCCCACCTCTGTCACTACGTGAGGACTGCGAAGAAACCACGCCAGTCTTCGTAAGCGTCTCCTCATACTATTTGACTCACCCTCTACTGGTAATGAGATTACCCCGAGTCTGTGTCAGCTCAGTAGAATAATGGTGAGATCCTGTAGTCTCTAAATTGATGTGTAAACGTACTCTATTCCCCCACTGAGCGAGGCGGTATGTCTTTGAAGTCTCTCTCTCCTTTCTACTGTTATGATACTCCTTTTCACGTCAACGCTTTGTGAGTCCTACATTCTTCTCTCTAGGAGCATCTTGATCACTTTTTCTTTGATCAGTACTTGTAGTTATTTATGTCGAATATTTTTCTTTATTTCGTACTATTTCTCGTTTACATTATCTATTTTCTTCTCCTCTTTCTTTTATCTGGACCAATGCGTGCCTCATTTTCAGACACCTTTGATTTTTCTTTCGTATCTCTTCATTGGGCTTAAAAAAATTATTACGCCCGTCTTGTTAACAGAATTTTCCCTCCGCTTTTCGTTGCGATGAATTTCAAGTGAAATTACCGCGATGGAAAACTTTTTTTTTTTACTTTTTAGCCATGAGCAAGGTCACATTAAGTTAACTCTGCCAAAAGTTCAATTTACTTCGACTTTTTATCAAGCTAATCGTATGTGTCATATAAACTCAATCCAATCAGCCAGCAAACCCTGTGCGCGCACGTTCTCCTCGTCTGATCCCATTGCCCTCTCTGTGTCGCTGCTACATTTTATGATTAATTAACCTCCTAGGGATCTCTACAAGTAACTGGCCTAAGTCCTTCGTCGGAACTGCAGATCGGTCAAACATCCAAACAAAAGAACTGAATACGGATATTTCTCTTAATTTGTTCCAAGCCTACATACAGTATATGTTGATCATGGGTTATTGTGAATCTCTTTATGCGTTGATGAATTGAGTGATGGAAGCTTTCTACTTTTCTCTCTATAAATCAACTTAATGATAAAGTCAGAAGAAAAAAAAGTAACGTCTATAACCGAGTCTAATCTCAACAGGGATACACACTGAAAACTCTAAAGCTCACTTAACTGGATATTTGATGTCGAGTAATGGATTCTGTTGAATGATATCTAAAGAGGTGAAATGATCCAGTTAGTTTTCCACATCATGATTGTGTCAGTACCTAACTCTCCTCGATCTGAGCATACCACTGATCCACAGTTGACTTTTTTGTAGCAAGGATCTTATAACAACACCACCTAAGTCTCCCCTCCCTCAGCTGAGATCTCTTCTTGTTTGAGAAAATGTTTGAAACAACGTGTCGAAAAGGTGATAAAATACACAAGAATAAGAATAAAAAGTCAGGTTGTATCAAATGTAGCAAAAAGCTGTTTAACAGAACATAATGGCTAATCCGAAAGGATGTTGGTTCTCGGATAATGACCACAAGCAGCTGAAGCGGTGCTCACCTGAAATCGTAATTTTGTAACCTTAATAGAATTGTTTTTGTAACAGTGTTGTATTGCGAAAGGGTAATACGTCGCGTTACAAGCCTCATACCAAAAAGTTTTCATTCTCACTCTCTCTCTCTCTCTCTCTCTCTCTCTCTCTCTCTCTCTCTCTCTCTCTCTCTCTCTCTCTCTCTCTCTCTCTTGAATCGAAATAAATACAACGAAAACTCCAGTCGACCTCAATACGACACTGCAGACACTGCAACAATAAAGTAACGCCATTTAAAAAAAAAAAAAGTTAAACCATTACTTAGCCTATCCTTCACAATATTCTCCGCCGAGGATCTGGCATGAAGGGCCTGGTTGCTTGTTCCTCCCCGTACGCGTACTGAGCCATGGCCTACTGAATACGGTCAGAGAGGGTACAGGCTGATACGGTGTATTCCAGAGGGCTGTGCCTCAGCTGCTAGTGCTCGGTGATGGCGAGACCTGTCTGGTCCAGCCTGAGCCTCACTGACCGCTTCCAATCATGGCAGTAATTAGTGGACATGGCAACAGCTGGAAACACGGCGAGGGGGGAAGGGCGGAGCTGATAAGGTGTCCCGGGGCAGCCACTGGTCAGTTCGTACAACGATCCTTTTGGTTTCCTGTTTGGAATTGGATAAGTAAGATGGTATTTTACTGAGGGGCTAGGGACACGTGTCTCTTATTTGGATACTGTAGTTGAAAAAAATCTTTATCAAAGATTTTATTTACATAGAAAGTGCTTGATATAATTAAATTTTTGTCTATTCATTTATTTTAATGTAAAGTCAACATTCATGAGCTTTGAATTATTCTTTTATAAACAGAGACAAAAAGATAGGAAGAGAGAGAGAGGGGAGAGAGAGAGAGAGAGAGAGAGAGAGAGAGAGAGAGAGAGAGAGAGAGAGAGAGAGAGAGAGAGAGAGAGAAAATAAGTGTGTTCATATAAACATATATATTTATATAATATTATTAATATAGATATAGATGGGCGGCTGCACGCATTTTTTGCAGTGCCTTCAATTTTAAACCTAAAGCAAAGAAGCGACATAAGAAATATGCACTCGATTACTTGTTTATTACACCGAGGCTCTCTCGATCTCAATCCAGACTTCAAGATAAACCAAGATGAATTTGTTACATACACTAAGCACGTTAGGGCTGGGGCTGTCTGATCCAACACTGATTCTTTTTCCTTCCTGTGGGAACGTGAGCCCTGCGGGGTGGCCTCAGTTGTGTTTCATGCTATCTAATCTGCTCTGTTCGCGCCTTCTGTTGATAGTGAGAAGCTTCAGCCTCAGACCTGAGAGGGATGCAAGATGATAACTAGATAACTGCTGTACAGGTGTTACAAGCCTTATGATACACCTTCCATCTGTCTGTCTGCGCTCGCGCTCTCTCTCTCTCTCTCTCTCTCTCTCTCTCTCTCTCTCTCTCTCTCTCTCTCTCTCTCTCTCTCTCTCTCTCTCTCTCTCTCTCTCTCTCTCTCTCAATGACTCTCTATCTCGTTCCCTCTTCCTTCTACCGTCAGGTAAACCATTTCTTATGTGAACGACCGGTCCCCACCTTACAAACATAAGAATATATTAATCAGAATCCAGAGGTTTAAATAAGTTTTACTGTTGTTCGGCCCCGAACACTTTCTCTGTGATGGGCTTAATTAGGGGAATGTCCCGGATTTTACACATATTGTACCTTTTAATGAACAGGATGCAACAATTAAGCTCGTGAATTTTTAATTACGAAGCTGTTAAAATATTTTATGGCCATAATAATGTTCGTAAAACAGAAGAATAGAAATGTTGCTTTTCTTTGAGTATCCATAAAGAAGCGATTCATGTAATGTATTAACTTTAATATTCAGTGCCTCATCGATAATTGATCTGAAAGTGTGAAAGTGTGAAGGCTTTCAGCGCGAGCCAAACCCATCGTCCCCCAATCACAAGTTTTACAGGTTAGCAGACCTGGCCTTCAACACTAACTAAATTTCAAAGTAGCCTCGCTCGTCACCGGCTATGCCGAGTTTCTGAACCGACCATTTTCGACACTTCATTGAACATAATGGTTTATTATCGTTCATAAGAAACTCATCTTGAAAAGGCTGTATGCTAGAGGATCAGGGACATAGATGTCTGCTTTTCAAAAGATGTAACTCAAGGTAAATCTTCATTGGTCTCGCAGCAAAGAGTCTCTAGTTTCACCGACTGATTTTAATGTGATTGTCCCTTTTCTTGTGTCTGTAGGTTAATCATATTTGGAAGTGCACTTGGAAAAAAAAAGCGTTTTTATTTATAAAATGGTGTAAGTGCTGAGGAAACGATTTATTGTACCCTAAGCTCTGAGTTCCAAGTAAGGCTCTTCTGTCGCCGACAACAACTTGCCTATATCACGACCAAATTGTCCGGACTAGGAGTTTAGCATTTCGTCGAAAGAAGGTCAATCGAGTCTATGCTAGTCGCGCCATGCCAAAGATATTCTAATAATAGCTATTACTACAACATCCTTACACAATGTGTTTTGAAATTCTATTGTGAGCAGTCACGGTGCGTGTACTATACCTCGGTAGTAATTTGCAGATGTCGTGAATCTCATTTAAACACCTGTTGATCAATCAGCTGAACACACAACTGTATAAATTTAGTTTGACTGGACCAAGGGAAAAATTACTGTGGATCAAACATTTAACATGTGAGCAGATAGTTTTGCTTATTTTGAAACGATCATTCTGCAGCTGATGGTCAGTTGATAACATCCGATAAGACCTGCTTCTTGTTCTCATCATATGACACTATTTATGATGCATGAGATTTACTCCTGTTTACACTTCGTTCAACAAAATTCTATTCATCAATTTTCCTTTTTTTTTTTTTTTTTTTTTTTAAATTACAAGTTAAGCTAAGTACAACATATCCTTTTAGTTCAAGCGGGAGTGAAGACGTCTTCGTGTCGTAAAGTCAGGAGCATCACTCGTTTTGCAGCACTGTTGGTTTGAGAAAATCTCCTGCAAACGAGCTTACCGAGTTGAATTGGGTGCGCCTGTGAAAACCTTTAAAATTTGTCAATTTTTGACTCTGCTCAAACCTCAACATTTCATCACCCCTCTCTGACGACGATTGGTGTATTTTTGGAACGGGAAAGAACTGAAACGAAATGATCTGAAGTGCTTTGTCATAATTATAACGAGTTCTTGAGTACTAGTTCCAGTTCGTGCAAACCATCTCACGGAAGTTGATTTCCCACGGGCAATTATATTTTTCTGTTCCAGCACATGCTCACTCCTCACTGTTCGAAATGTCTTGAATGTAAAAAAAAAAAAAAAAAAAAAAAGAAATGTATATCTTTCTCTCTGTGAATCTTTCTTACACAAAATAAACTGATTAATCAGCTCAGAGAGTTTGTGTATCTCCTCTCCCCCACCTCTCTCTCTCTCTCTCTCTCTCTCTCTCTCTCTCTCTCTCTCTCCCCTCTCTCTCTCATTTTTTCCTGAAGTGGGAAGAGATGTTAAATACGTGCAGTTTCGATTAATGGAGAGATAACTCACAGGGACTATCATGTATAAATTAAGAATACACAGAAATCAAATCACTAATATGCTTTGGATTTGGTTTATGTTAAGATATAACAGCTCTGTAATCCTATATTTTGAGATATCAGCTGTTCACTTTACAAGGAAAAATGGTCATTGAAACTAGTTTAAACTAGTAAAACTATTTGAATTTTATTATGGTTAGCTTCCTTACCCCCCCCCCCCCCCCCAGGTTTGAATAATAATAATAATAATAATAATAATAATAATAATAATAATAATAATAATAATAATAATAATAATAATAATAATAATAATAATAGTAATGTAGTTTTTTTGTGATATGAAAGTTTCTGGTGGTTGTTCAAAGCTTGTGCGCAAAATTCTATTCTTCTATCAGTGTGGCAGTGAATGTGAAAGAAGCTGGCTAGATCTATCTTTACTTTTTCGCCAAATCAGTGTTTTGCCTCTTAACTTTAAGCTCAATTTCAACTGATTCAAAGTGCGTGATTGTGGTCAGGCGTGGCGGAGAGGAAAACGGATGAAAGTAAATTATGTGTGCACTAAGGATGGTGTTGATGGAGCGGTGGT
Organism: Elysia crispata; assembly: GCA_033675545.1. Taxonomy (NCBI): domain Eukaryota; kingdom Metazoa; phylum Mollusca; class Gastropoda; family Plakobranchidae; genus Elysia; species Elysia crispata. The sequence continues at coordinate 845,714 of JAWDGP010000590.1, read as the reverse complement.
TGAAAAAAAAAAGGGGGGGGGGGGAAGAAAGAAAGTCTTCGTCAAGGCTCAAGGAGGATTACGATTGCCTTTTTTAAAACTGAATATTTGTACGTACCTTATAGTTTTAGTAGCATTCTAAAAGAAATGTGGAACATTGCCTTTTCACGACTCGGAAAAATATTTATGAAAAGGACCTTCTGGTACCTTAAACAACGCAAAATTCTCCGTAATTTTTTTTTTTTTAATTCTTTCTCGCTCTTTCTTTTTGCTTCTTCGAGGTAATGCCTACTTTACTCTCCAAACGAGATGCGACTTGCGCGCAAGAATCTCTTGATAGATGTATATTGCAGATTATGCCGATCTGAGGGTAAACAACTGTATGACGTGTGTCCGCGTATCTTAACGTGATTGTGGCATCCCTGTAATGCATAGTCATCATCCATCGTCCTGTCTTTCCCGTCTTTTTTTTTTTTTTTTTATAAAACTTGGAGGCTCAGGTTTCTCACCTCATAGCCTTAAAACTGTTCTTAACTTTTGTTTCGTAATGCCTAGTTATTTTGCCTTGTAGTGGTTCATTTCTCCTTTTCTTCCAATCTAAAGGGTTGCCAGCATCAAGGCTGGAAAAATGTATGCCGGTGTGAACGAGAGAGAGAGACAGAGAGAGAGAGTAAGGGAGGGAGAGGGAGGGGGTCGTTATGTTATTAGATTGACGCACTGAAGGGATGTTGGAAAAGTGCTGCTTAGAGTACTGTTAATAAGCATTTTGTTGTGTCTTTCAGCACAAATCTAAGGTAATTAAAAGGGTAAAGGAAGAAGGTGATACGGGAATGGGAGGAGAGATAAGAGATAGAGTAAATGAAAAGAAAATGACTTTAAGGAAGTTTCAGAGAAAGCTAACAAAGAATATAAGGGGAAAAAAGGGCTGCATTTGAGAGGAAAGAAAGAAGATAAAGATAAAGAAAGGAGACAAGTTGAAGGGAGATTTTGTCGCAAGAAAGTGAGAGGAGAAAAATAATCAGCTTAAAAGAGAAACGGGAATACTTAGCTGCGAATAGAGGAATAGGCGCGCAGATGAATGATTGCCAAATGTATAATGAAGGCACCCTTGGCTTTTTACATTTCCCTATAGAAAACATCGAGCCTGTTATTATCAACGTCCTTGTGTTTTCCCTGGTGACTTTGTCCACTGGGAGTAGATCTTGCGCCATGTTGCGCTCTCAGATGTCCCCAGTATTTCTGAGCTACGACCACTCACTTTAACTTCCCACCCACCCTCGCACACGGACAACTGCTGTGTCCCGGTTGTCAACTATTGCTCAATAACTTCATTATTCCATCGTATTCTCTTCTCTGTCAATACAGGCATCCTCGCACACACTCACACCGTGCCATTAATGGATCTTGATCATTGCCCAATAAACTAATTTATACAGATACAACATTTTCACCCATCCTTTCAACGACCCTTCTGTCTGCTCTTGCCCAATTGATTGTACATGAGAAATGTCAGTCGCTTCCTTTTTTATTTATTAATTGTAAACAAACAAAAAAGAAAAAAAAAAAAAAAAAAACGAAAGAAGGCAAAAAGATGTAACGCTATGTTGCGGTCCTCCATGATCATTTTTTGTTTGTTTGAGATCACCAGATCGTATTACGCGCCATGGGAATTTGATTGGGGTCTGTTGAGTCACTCTGACTGGTTTTCCCCTATACTAGGACAGTGTTGTTATTCGCTTCCCCCGCCTTTTTTTGCCCCTGCTGCCACGACATGCTCTATCTGTTCCTGATATTAACCTTCCTATCATCTCCCCCTGTCCTATTTCGCCTTCTCTCTGTCACTCCCGATCTATCTTTCTTTTTCCCCTTTATGGTTTTCTTCCCATCCTTCACGCCTCTCCTCTCCCTCTTCCTGTTTCTCTCTCTCTCTCTCTCTCTCTCTCTCTCTCTCTCTCTCTCTCTCTCTCTCTCTCTCTCTCTCTCTCTCTCTCTCTCTCTGATGCTCATTCCGACTTTGTCTACCCTTGGCTGTTGTCTGACCTTTCGTTATGGCGTACTCTCGTTAATCAACAATTTGATTTATTTAACTGTCAAGTGGTGTCCATCTTTTGCTTTTTCTACATAATTTCATCTCTTACTAATCCTCAAACTCTACAAATCTCTTCGTTTTTCTTTTCATCTGTAAGTTTGTAACCCGAAATCCCACATTCGCTAAACATTGATGTAAACCAGGACTCATTTCTCTTCATCCCCACATGCTGTTCCTAGCTGTTTATCCATCCGCTCCATTGATTACACCCGCAAATAGAATTTCCGTTTCTAGCATCCTAGATGGAGTTTATAATTGTTGTTTTTCAGATCATAATATGCAACTACATGCACACTAATGCAGGCTGACGAGTCGATTAAAGCATCTACTGTCCCGGCTATTCGCTCTTTTTTTCTTTCATATTTTTTCGACATCTTTCATGTCCCTCTTAACAATAATCTCTTCGAAAATTGAACAGTTTGCGCCTATAGGTTTGTAGGCAGCAACCAACCTAATGGGTAGCAGACTGATCTTGTGGGTGTTACGTAAGCGTTTTTAGTTTTTATTGCAGCAATTTTGTAAAAGCATCAGATAGCTTCATAGGATTCAGATTGTGATAAGCAGGCTTTAAACACCTATTTTATTTTATCTCCTTTTATACTCTCTCTCTCTCTCTCTCTCTCTCTCTCTCTCTCTCTCTCTCTCTCTCTCTCTCTCTCTCTCTCTCTATGTCTGTCTTTCTGTCTGTCTGTCTGTCTAAATAGAAGGGTAAAAACATGTGGAGGATGACTTGGTAAATACAAAGGATTCAAAAGGACGCGTATGTGTTTGTAAATAGTATAATACAGGGGCTAAAAAGATACAGGCACACAACTTTATAATTAAAGGACATAAGAAAAGAAAACACACAACTATGCATTTAACGTATAAACTTTTCGCCTTTAGTGCGGCTTCGTCACATGTCCGATTTAAAGACAAAACGTTTATACTTTAAATTTATAGTTGTGTTGTTTCTTTTCTTTTCTTTTCTTTTTTTTTTGTCCCAAAATTATAATAGTGTGTTTGTTTCTTTTTAGTCGATGTCTGTCAGTCTGTCTGTCAGTCTGTCTGTCTCTCTCTAATCATAAAGTCTAGGGGCTAGGCAGGACACATTTCAGTCATGGATCTATAGATTCAACACCTTTCAATATTCTTCTAGGTCCCTACCTGTGGTGTTTGCCAAAAACTTAAGCTAATTGAGTTTGCAGAATCCCTCATCTGCATTTATCCATCCCACCAGTCGAGGCTACATAAACTTTGAAACTTTGAACATCCCATTTGCTTTTTATCTACTTCATGGAACGCTAAGAAAAATCGCTCAGCTTATTATACATTTATGGCAAATTTTATTCTTTTCCTAAAAATCTGCTTTTATGGGTTTTTTTGTTTTGTTTTGTTTTTATTTTCTTTTTAAACATATTTAGTTTTCTAGAAGTTGAAACTTTTTAACTATCTCTTCTAATTGGAACACTCCTAAATAACGTTCATTTACCGATTTAAATTATCGTGAGTTTGAGAAATGTGTTGACTTAAAACTTGACTCGAGTGTTAAACCTAAGAAAATACTCGCGTGTTGACAAAGCTTATAATTTGAATACTTTCCAAATAATCAAGTAAATATGAGCAGCTCCCAGACAATTTCACAACGCTCAAGTTTCTCTCTCTCTCTCTCTCTCTCTCTCTCTCTCTCTCTCTCTCTCTCTCTCTCTCTCTCTCTCTCTCTCTCTCTCTCTCTCTCTCTCTCTCTCTCTCTCCCTTTCCCTTCCCTCACGTCCTGTTGCAGTAATTTAGACTTTTATTTCTGAAATGCATTGATAGTGTTTGTGTGTGTCTCTCTGTCTGTCTCTGCCCCCTCCCTTCTTCTCTCTCTCTTTCTCTCTCTCTCTCTCCCTCTCTCTCTCTCTCTCTCTCTCTCTCTCTCTCTTTCTCTCTCGCCCCCCCTCCCCCCCCCCCTTTCCCTACCCCCGTGTTGCAGCAATAGAGACGTTTATTTCGGAAATTAAAAAAAATTGATTGCTCTCTCTCTCCCCCCCCTTTCCCTCCATCCCTCCCTTACCCCCATCCCCTGTAGTAGTAATTTGAGACGTCTATCTCGGAAATACATTGATCGCGTTTGTGTCCCTCTCTCTCCGAGCAGTTCAGGCCAGGAGGTTCAGAGGGTGAGCGTCATCACAGATCTTCCCAATCTGCTGAGGGACAACAACGCAGAATGCATGAGACGCGTCGTGCCCAAAGTCAGGGTGAGTACCTGCCGGGGCTGGACAGTTCATATTGTACAGCGGTAAAACTCGTCCTCCCCCCCGGCTCGGCTTCGGGTCAGTTTTGCCTTGCGCATCTTTTTTTTTTCTTTAGCTATCTGTCTGTCTTTCTATCTATGTCTGTCATGTTTGTCTGTCTATCTGTTTACCTCTGTCTCTTTCTCTATCTGTCTGTCTCTTATAAATCGTCTATATGTCTAAGGCTTGATTCATAAACAAAAAACAAAGTAAACCTTTTTTCTAGCTTTAACTAAACCGTGCAAACATTTTAGTGTTCTTTTCTTTCTTTTTTTGTTTTTGTTTTGCTTCCTGTTATGTGATAAAAGTTAAAACTAGCCAAAATGTAAATCAAAACATGTGGATGAGCAGATCTAGAAAGTTTTATCTTTACAGCACTGAGACTTTCTGTCACACGAAGAACTGATTTATTTTCGTTGACATGTGGTTCTGTGTACATTACAGGTGTTTAAATTCTCATTTTCCTAAAGAAAATGTTTACGTTTTTAATGCTGTATACAAATTGAAATATAACAATTTTTATCTTATCCCGGATCTCTGGAAATTGTTACTAGAACAATATAAAAAAATCTGTTTTACAAAACGAAAACTGTAAGCATGCCCTGTTAAAACGAGAACAGTAAGAAAAATAAACTAATGACGGATAAGTGCCCCATCCAACCAAAACGAAGGCTTAGTAAGTGTTTTATTGTAAAATTAGTTTTTACAATATGTGCGTGAATATTATTGCCATGCCATAAATAAGCAGATTACTGAAAGAAGCCCAGAGAAACTAAGAATTATTTAGTTGATATAGTTACATAAGCTCTCTACATGGTAAGTCGGTGTTGTGTTATTTTCAATATCTTCAGCGACCACTTTAAAACTCTTGCGTTCTTTTTTTGTTTCGTTTTTTTTTCCTCTCCATTCATTCAAGGTGAGAAGTATATATACGTGTAATTTAGCTGCAATGTCAGGCCTTTCACGTTTTTTTTTTCTTTTCTTTTTTTTTTTTTTTGGTTGAACTCATAATTAACGTTTAATCAAAATTCGCAACTCGGTCATTTATCTGAAAATTGGATATTTTTCTTAAAACCTGTTTCTCCTGCAGAAAACTCGTTGTTCTTTATCTTCTTTTGTGTGTGAAGGCATCTTAGCGTATTTAAACTCTGGGAGTTTCAAATAAATATCAGATTCATATCGAGCTCCTCTGTCATTGCTAAAGTAGCACATTGACATCTTTAACTAGTGTTGCTATTGTATCCCTCGGGAATTGGGGAACTGTAAAGAACTGTGTAAAGCTTCAAGACAATACTGTTTACGAGCTTTGGAATGTTTCAACATAACATATTATGTAAATGAAGGATGGCTTGTGGTTAATGGATTTAGCAAAAAAATAAAAATAAAAATCAATCGTTTACAGCTTTTATGTCAATGGGAAAAAAAGAGAAGAGAGAAGCAAAATTGAGCAGAAATATGCATCAATGTTTGGAACAATGAAAATTCAGAGAGGATGATATGTCATGACGCTGGGAATGTAGGTGCTCTGGGAAAAGAAAAAGACAAAAATTGAAAAAAGTGAACAATGGAGAAAGCAAATAAGAAGGTAAGAAGTGATGAAAGGGGGGGGGGGGGGGGGGGAGAGAGAGAGAGAGAGAGAGAGAGAGAGAGAGAGAGAGAGAGAGAGAGAGAGAGAGAGACACTGTCAAACAGGCAGATAAGAGAGGCAGCTGTATTGATATGGATACGGATTGAGAGATATGTAGCAGAGACGTTTCAGATGCATGAAAACAGAACAGAAAACAAAATATTTAAATTACACAGCGAACTTCAGTAGGCCGGGTAACTGCGGTTTACTGCAACCTTTAAAAAAGAAAACTGAGAAGTGCAGTTACCTAACAAGCGCGTTTGTTTTGGGAAAACGCTGAGAATTTCACGCCAACAAAATCTAGCTCGCTCTGTTTGGCATAAGCTGTGCAATTTTCAGCTATTGATGCTTGGAAATAAATAATGGTCTGGCAAAGAAGGAGCAAGGAAGCGAATGAGAAGGGGGGATTCGAAAAAAATAAATAAAAATAAGGAGGCAACAAGAACAGGTATTCGAAGGAAAAAAAAAGTAAAATACTGAGAAGAGGTTGAATTGATGGGAAAAAAGCCAAAAGGAAATGGGGTAAACATTGATGTAGTTTACGGAGGGGGGAGAGAGGGAGGAGGGAGAGAGAGAGGAGGGAGAGAGAGAGAAAGACTGAGAGAGATTGTATGTTGAGAGAGAGAGAGAGAGAGAGAGAGGGAGGAGGGGGGAGGGAGGGAGAGAGAGAGAGAGGGGGGGAGGGAGGGAGAGAGAGAGAGAGAGAGAGAGAGAGAGAGAGAGAGAGAGAGAGAGAGAGAGGGAGGCAGTGGGAGGGAGGGAGAGAGAGAGAGAGAGAGGGGGAGGAGGGAGAGAGAGAGAGAGAGAGAGAGAGAGAGAGAGAGAGAGAGAGAGAGAGAGAAAGACTGAGAGAGATTGTGTGTATGAGTGAAAAAAAGTGAAAAAGAGGGGGTAAAAGAACAATTTTGAAAAAAAAAAGATGAGGTTAGGGATGTCAAACCTTGGCAGACGCAGGAGCATCAATAGCGCAAAAACAAAACACATAACATCCTAACTATTAGATCTAGGTGGTTATGCTGTTTAGCTCTAGTTCTGGGCTTGTTTTGTTTTCACAATTATTGTAGAATATTTTTTTTTCCGATATCGGGTGACTGATGACGCAAATCTTTGAACATTTTTACCTCTAGAACTCATCCCCCACCGCCCCCCCCCTCTCTTTTTTTTTCCCTCTTCCTCATCTCCCATCACCCCTCTCCCTCCACACCATTCCCCCCTTCTCGTTTTTCCATGTTTAGGTACGATTCGATACGAAGTTAGAAAAATGTTTTCCCCGGCCTCCAGTTATTTTGAAAAAAAAACCAAAAACCCTCTGATACTTACTTAAATTGAATGAGGGCTGTTGAAATAATTAAAGATTGCCCTATTACTATGAGCGTGTTTGCCTGTCTGCGTTGACGATGAAGAGAAAGGTGGTCCTCAAAGTTGTGTGGGGCAGATGGGACTGCACACAGATGGATGGCTGCATACACAGGTGCACTTTTAGATACGTGCAATACAAAGTTGGCAGTTGAGATAGATCTTTCTTGGCACAAAGCTTACTTTAACTTTCTTTTAGACGGAGTAAAAGTCACATTGCCCTAAATATGATGGATAATTAAATTAAATGAAAGGATAGACAGATCGATAGATTGATATTTTTAGATTAATACACGGGCATCTTGATAAATTGACATGATGGTACAAAGAGACAGAGAGAGAAAAAAAAAAGGGGGGGGGGGGGAAGAAGGAGAGAGAGAGAGAGAGAGAGAGAGAGAGAGAGAGAGAGAGAGAGAGAGAGAGAGAGAGAGAGAGAGAGAGAGAGAGAGAGAGAGAGAGAGAGAGTCCAACAAATAAAGTGCTTAGCAGACATGATAAAACTATTATTCATGCGTTGGAACATTGTGAATAATTATGACCTCGACTTTTATGAAGTCAATGAGTGTGTGTATCGCTGTGGATAGCTAGGCTAGAGCTGTATGTAGATCCACAACGACAGAAAGACTAAAAAAAAAAGATTTAATTAATGTTGAAAAGCAGACACGGTTGTGTAATATTTTAATTGGAGGACAGAAGGGAAGCTGAAGGAATATTAAGCGCAGGGCTCCTGATTTTTGGCTTTTCACTTACAGGAGCGTATCGCATCACTCTTGATGATGCACAGTGATCGATGGAGCCTGGCAGTGCAGCTCTGAACTGAGACGGCTGTAACGATTTTGATCAGTGATCGCCTATGCAGAAGTGGCCTTAGCCTTTGTTCTCTCCTTTTAATTGCAAATCCAGATAGTATGAGAGGTGCGAATGAATCATGTTCACCGGTCTGTGTGTTCCCTTTTTTCTCCTTCCATCTTTCTATTTTTCTCCCTTTCTGGCCCTGTCTGTGTGTCTATATCTCCGTTCGTTTTGTTGATTTTTGCTTTTCTCTTAATCTTTTTTTTATAACGTCTTTCAATATGTCATTCTCATTCATTCATTTACTCTCTCTCTCTCTCTCTCTCTCTCTCTCTCTCTCTCTCTCTCTCTCTCTCTCTCTCTCTCACACACACCCCTAAATATTATTCTCTCTATGAATTTTGTAGTGAATTATCGCATGGCAGGTTGATAGTGATTCATTCATGATTCAACTTTTGAAAATGCCAGCTGCAGGTCTTCGATCATAGCGTGATAAATGGTGATTACAATCATCTTGGGCCGGTAGTGATTGTGAGCTTTGAGGTTTTGCATGTTTCTTAGTTTAGGCAGTCTTTGTTTCTGATATCAATTTTTATGGGGGTGATAATGTTGATTATTGTTGCAATTGACGAAAGTCAATATTTGTGTTCATATTATTCTTTCGTTCCAGAGTACAATGAGTCATATTCTCTCTCTCTCTCTCTCTCTCTCTCTCTCTCTCTCTCTCTCTCTCTCTCTCTCTCTCTCTCTCTCCCTCCCTCCTCCCTCCCCCCCCCCTTTTTCTTCCCTCTCTTTCCATAAGCTGTTATCTTCTCATTTTCCAACCAATATTACAAACTTTTTTCCCTCAAAGACCGTATTTATATCGCTTTACCTGTTCCTTTTATGTCGATTTCCCTATCCATTTTTTATACTCAGTTTAGAACCTTTTGCTAAAAGCATACCAATACCCAATTAATTACGTTAACTGTTTATAATTAATTCAGCTCTGTTCTCCCATGTTTTCTCGCTTGACTTGCATGCAGCTGCAGTTGCTACTCGGGTTCTTGTGTCTCAGGACGACTGATGTATGTTCAACTTGGCATGCATTCAGTTGTTATGTTAACAAGATGTATGGAGTCGGAATCTGAAGGCAAGAAAGAGTTCCTCCGCACCAATTAGATGGGTGCAGGTCTTTTGAGGGAATTGAATAGGAAAAGGGAGTAAATCATACACCAATGCGTTTTTATGATGAACTATGTTGTTAGTGCCCAGAGTTTGGAAAGTAAACAAGCAAACAAACAAAAAAAAAAAAAGACTGTCAACGAAGGCTGCAGAAAAAAGTTCCTCACTCTCAGTCTGGAAATGTAGGTGTCCAACTGAAAAATGAGAAGCGCATACAAGCTTAAAACTCTGCAAAAGGTTAAAATAATAAAAAAAATTTTTCAAGATGACAGGTTAGAGGAAAAAAAAAATATGACACCCTGTACGACAATTTGTGACATCGGAGGCCGCTTGGAAGTCCCAAACACGGGTTGGTGTGTGGAGATGGTGGTAGTGGCGGTGTGTGCAGAAGGTAGACGTGGTCAATAAAGACTGAGGTCAGCCCATCATTGGAGGGAGACGCAGGCACGAAGAGATACCGAGACAAGCCTTGCGAGAAGACTTCTCATAATGATGATGGTAATAGCGATTTAATTCGCGAGCTCAAGTCGAGCCTTATTATTTATTCTGAATGAAGTTTGAATTATTTTCCTGTCATCTTAAAGATTTGTCTTTTGTTTAGCGGTAAATTTGTCTTCTACGCTTTGTGCCGATTTTTTTTTTTTTATACAGGAATTTACTGTATTTCTCTCTCAATATATTAAGTACTCTGTTCTCTAAACAATATCACTTTAAAATTGACTTAGGAGACTTACAGTTCATGAAGAGCATAATCCACTACCCTGAGGTAAAAAAGAGAAAGAACCGAAGGAACATCTTTCTTTTCTCTCCTTCTCTCTCTCCCTCCTCCTCTCTCTCTCTCTCTCTCTCTCTCCCCCCCCCCCTCTCTCTCTCCCTCCTTCTCTCTCTCCTCTCTCCTTCTCTCTCTCTCTGTGTGACGAGCTAATGCTCATGAATGGATGAGGATGTCCGCCTTCGAGCTACTCCACAATGTGTCCGACATCTGCAACAACTTAGACCGAGTGAATAGTTCAAAACCTTCAAGTTCTGCTGAGCTGTTTTTTCATCCCCTATCATTCTGGATTTAGCTTCGAATGACATGAAGATCAAATTTGGCACAAAGCAAAAAAGATTTATCTTGATGGACCCAAACCACAAACAGGGGAACTGACAACGGATCTGAGATGTGTAGAATAATTACGTAAGAAGGACGAAAACCAACAGATGGGGCGATCGATAATCCGCGCGACAAAAAAAAAAAAGCAGTGAAAAGTGAATAATAAAAAAAAAAATAATTAACGATCATGTTTCAGGAGGTAAAAAGAAAGAATTTTTTTAAAAATGTGTAAAGAAGAGTAGCCAGAAAGAAAAGCCGGGAGGAAAATCGGCATCAATATTTTTCACTAAAGAGAAGTTGAGCCGTTTCGAGCCCCTTTGTTTTATTTTTATTTTTCCTTCTCCCATATTAAACAGTTTTGTCACGCAATGTGGATGTCCTGTGAAGTGTCCTTCCGTTTCTTTCTATTAAAAAGAGTTTTTAATAACAAAGCTTAAAGCCTAGCTCAAACTGGAACTAATCAGTGATTGTTTTGTTGTCAGAGTCTGTATGGAAGCCTGAGGGATCATGGCATTACCATGGGTTATGGTCATTACACTCTTTTCCGTCACTCATTCAGTTGCGCGTAGAGGTTAGATTTATTAGAATGATATGAAGCAGATTTCTCCAGCCAATCCTCAGCTCTTCAGAGCTTCAGAGGTGGAATCTCAATAATTATTATAAATAAAGAATCGCCTATTTTGTCTTTTCTCTTTTCTTTGGATGCTCCATGCCTATGATTTGCAAATCTTGTCGCATTCATGGACTTCATTGTAAAGGCAAGGCCTTTCATTTAAAAAAGAACATGTTCTCACTAGAGCAAAACATTTCAATGGCATGGTTTAAAAAAAAAGATTTAGACAACGGAATCCGGATCTTTATTTAGTTAGGCACAAAGTCCCTCCTAATTCCCGCTTTTTAGGATATTCTAAATTAAGATTTTCAAATATTTTGTCATCAATTAGGTAACAAAATTTTTACTTCTGTTCTCAAACTTTGAAAAAAAAATGATTCATTTAGTCCCTTTTGGTTAAGTAAATATTTTTAAAGATAAAGATTGGATTTTCAAACCATTTCTTGTTTGAGTTTTAGGTCTTTTAAAATTGTTTCAAGTTCATTACTGATCGTATAGGCTTCTCTGGTCAGGCTACCGATTTAGCCGTTTGTTTCCCAGATCTTATACGACAGCTCCTTTTATTCAAATTTTCCTCATGGAATAGTCTCTCCAGGATTGTTGGAAAATAAATTGGATATGGGCATGATAAGATTGTGGTTCGGGAAAGGTGGGCTAAAGGAATGATTATTGTGTCAGTTCCAGGTTTTGCATGCCGCTTATGACTGCTTCACATGATTTAGTTGTCATCGCGCTCCTCTCTCTCTCTCTCTCTCTCTCTCTCTCTCTCTCTCTCTCTCTCTCTCTCTCTCTCTCTCTCTCTCTCTCTCTCTCTCTCTCTCTCTCTCTCTCTCATATATATATACACAGACACACACACACACACATATATAGATAGATAGATAGATATATAGAAATATCTCTTCCACCCACCTATTCCCCTGGAAATTCCACTAACGCTCTTTTTAAATACCATTTGCTGTTTACAAATTTACATTGTTCAGCCAATGCTTCCAAAATCGAAATCGAAGACATATTTTCATATTTTAATTTTTCCTTATTTGTAGTCGACTATAATCGTCGATAATTTTTTTTTTATGAGAAGAGCATGCACTCACGTGCCAGATGTTGGAATCCCATCAGCAACTAGGGAGTCCTTGGTAGCCAAATCAGAATTATATTAAACTGGAATTCTTCGCAAGGCAGGGCATTGTATAGTATATTTCTTGTCCAATCAATTCTCGGTTAAAGTCTAAATATGTTTGTAAGCTACCGCTGAACTCTTATTAATTTTACACTTTGGAATTATTTTTTTTAAATTTGTTTCTTTCTATATTTTGATCTTGTATTATTTTATAATAAATTTTATATACGAAGGTTACAAAATTTTGACCGGCATATTGAAAATACAATTCCAATATAGATCTTTTTTTTTAAACCAAGGTCAATACTTTGATTATTTCGTTAGGAAGTAGGCAATGGACTTAAATATGTATATATATATATATATATATATATATATATATATATATATATATAACTCAGTAAAGTAAGATAACTTTCCGAAATTCGAACCGTACAATCTACATTATACCAGGTAAAAGAGCTATATTATAGACTAAGTCATCTACTTTCCCATCTACCTTCTCTCAGAGGACTTACAATGCTGATTGCCATTGACGTAAGACTATTTCTTTCACCTGTTGAACGTAAGTGCTGTGAGAGGAATGTTAAGTGTTTCAAGGTAACTTTCATACCGCCCTACTGACATTTCTTGGCATACTACATCAGTACTAAAATCTGCAACCGTTTCTGTTTATAGAAAACTTGTTAGAATTAAGAACAAAAAAAAAAGGGTTAGTTTTGACAGTTAATGGGGTATCGGAAGAAGGGTAAGCTTATTGTTAGTTTACCTTTTTCCTTGTTGAGAGATCATAGCAGTTGAGGGTAGTTACTATTTTAAGCTACTCATACACAGATCTAATTATAGAGACAGATTCTAAGAAAGATCCAAGTCTCTGCCTTATATCGGGATCTAGATCAAGTGTTCATTTATTCTTAAGAACCCTCAATTCCAAAGGTAAATGGCCAGTGCAGGTTGAAAAGTACTTAAAATCATTTATAGCTTGTACCAGCTGGCTGTTTTTTTCGAGAAAACGTTTCTTCAAATTGTCCACAGCGAAATCAGTCCAAGTCTGTCTTTGAGCCTTGCATTGAATATGGCTCTAAGTGTTAATGCCAAAAAAAAATTGTTTCGCTTTAATGAACGGTATGAATAAGTGGAAAGTACGCGCCAAGTCAAGTTTTTAAACAAAATGTGTCACATTCGTACGGCCTATACTTGCAGCATAAAGCTGATCTTTCCTCATTCGGTATGGATATATCTGCTTGTCGCATATATACAGTATTGTTGGAAATAGCTCTTGCCCATTTTTTTTTTTTTTAAATTAAATTAATTTACATTCGCTGCGTTGATCAACATAGCTAGGGGACTAGCTGTAGCCCTCACAAGAAAATCGAATTGACAAAGATCTCGGCATCCCTGTGATTTGCATTTCCAAGGATTTTCAAAGGCCAACGCTTTCACCGTCTGGTGACTTAGACCCGTGATGGCGGTTCAAGACGTCTGGATACATATGGAAGGCCTATATCAACCAATCGACTAGTCGATCTGTGTGAAAAGAAAATATGATCAACTTCTGTTTAAGACGTTGGCAAAAAAACAACTTCGGATTGATTCATTGCTTGCTGTGGATGCAAAAGGCGGGAATTGAGTAGATCAATATACCGTGCGGGAAAGTCATTATTTTCCAGATGAGAGAACCAGACCATGTATGAGAGACCTTCAGTAGTGGATGACTACATTGAAGAAATTCCGGTTGTTATTAACCCTAATTTGGCGCGATTCCCTGTCGCTGCTCTAGGCAAACTTGAAAATAACATTATTTAAATAAGAAAGGAAACAGCCACCAAGAAATATGACGTGGGCGGTAACACACTGCGGAAGACCGAGTGTTGCTTTTTTTTTTTTCCCATTCTTTCTTTGGTCAAGTTACACTATCACTAAGAGGTTTTAGTAGTTTCTAAATTACCACTTTGGCAATGCCTTCCGACCCACTTTTCGCCTTAAGGCAAAAACGAAAAAGAACTCTCTCTCTCTCTCTCTCTCTCTCTCTCTCTCTCTCTCTCTCTCTCTCTCTCTCTCTCTCTCTCTCTCTCTCTCGCTCGCTCTCTCTCTCGGTCTAAAAAGAGACAGGCACACAACTTTATAACTACGGGACTAAAAAAAAAACAAAACAAAAGTATAGATTTAACATATAAACGTTTCGCCTTTATTATGGCTTCATCAGATTCTCTTCTCTCTCTCTCTCTCTCTCTCTCTCTCTCTCTCTCTCTCTCTCTCTCTCTCTCTCTCTCTCTCTCTCGTGCTGTTTCATGTTAAAACTTGCCTCTGTTCTTAAAAAAAGAGGAAGCAAAGAAAGGAAAAACAAACACAAAAAAAAAAAAACAAAAAAAACAAAAAAAAACAAAGAAAAAATAGAAGTAGAAAACAAAACAAAAAAAAAAACCTCGATTTAAGAATAATGTAGGCGATCCAAGTTGAGTTTCGTTTGAAGGTGATCTGATCTTAAATGAAATCAGATTTTCTATTTCGTACAATGTAACAATGGATACGAGAAAGGCTTTTGATTCTGCGTTGTGTGTGTGTGTTTTTTTTTTTAAATACCAATCCTATGGACGTCCTTCTCTCGACATCTGTCTTCCCCTCTTATCTTCCTCTCCCCCTCTTTCCTCTCACATTTTTATTATATATCTCAATCTTCATCCATCCACTATCTTATCTAATAAGAAACAGATTCAAATATAGCATGTGTAAACTCATGTTATCATTATTATCATTGCTATCATCATCATCGTTTTTTTTCCTTCAAAATCGTTCTGTCTGTTTTTCCCTACACTCACTCTTCTCTCAAACCTCACTTTCCTTAGATTACTGCTCTTTTTAATTTATTCACATCTACTCCCGCCAATTTTCTTGTTTTCGTGACCCAGAATAAAAATCGTGGAAAGAAAAAAAGAAAAGCGAGACCGGTTTCTAACTACATCTCTCAGCTCGCAGATAACTAAAGAGGAGAGAGACGAGGGCTTAGTGATCGGGCCTTATCTTAGTTTTCCCCCATTTGTTTCGTTTCGCATTGTAAACTCCGTCAACAATGAAGAAACACGAAGATCGATATGATTATAGCCTGCCATCATTTCTCCGTCTCTCCCTTCTTCCCTCCCTCTGATTGACCCAGATATGGAAGAGTCTAGGGGAAAAAGGGGTTAAATTTGTATTCTATCACAATCTTTGTGTCCCGCATGTTTTCGAGGGGTTGATTGGGTGTCTATTTGCAGGATTTTGGTCTCCTCCTCCTGCCTTTTTTGGCCATTTGCGCCCTATCTCTTACCATTCTTGAATCTCAGCTTATATTGATATGTCTGTACGATGGCTCTCTGATTTCGGTTAAAGCTTTCAACTTTGTTATCAATTAAGCTTTGAATGAAATCACGATCGAATTCGAATTAAATAAAAAATTATAGTTCTAGTTATCTTGTGGTTTCTAGAAAAGCCTTAAAGTGCTCTTTTCCACTCGAAAATATCATATTAAACCATCCCCCCCCCAAATCCATTTTTGTAGCTTGATAGAAATGTTTTTGGCATAGACCATCCTCTAGGAGCAGTAAGGGAAAGGGGGGGGGGGGGAGAGAGAGAGAGAGAGAGAGAGAGAGAGAGAGAGAGAGAGAGAGAGAGAGAGAGAGGAGAGAGGGGGGGGGGAAGAGGTCCTATCCCATAACTATCGCAAAGCAAGACACAACGCCTCCGACGTCCCTCCTAAAAAGTGATTGTTATTATATAATGAAGCTGGCGTGGTTCGATTCTCCGATGGTTACTCCCGTTAGGATTCAAAGCGAATGACAGTGAAGTGGTTGGATCGGTTCATCCCCTGCTGACATCCGCTTTGATAGATTGGAGAATGATGATTGGTGGCGTGAGGAGGTCAATTTTATAGATTAGAGAATGATGATTGGTGGCGTAAGGTCGTCAATTTTATAGATTAAAGAATGATGATTGGTGGCGTGAGGACGTCAATTTTATAGATTAGAGAATGATGATTGGTGGCGTAAGGACGTCAATTTTATAGATTAAAGAATGATGATTGGTGGCGTAAGGACGTCAATTTCATAGATTAGAGAATGATGATTGGTGGTGTAAGGACGTCAATTTGATAGATTAGAGAATGATGATTGGTGGCGTAAGGACGTCAATTTGATAGATTAGAGAATGATGATTGGTGGCGTAAGGACGTCAATTCGATAGATTAGAGAATGATGATTGGTGGCGTAAGGACGTCAGTTGTATAAACGACACGGAGGAGCTGAAGGATTTTGGTCGTCTTAATTTTCAATTTTCTGATGAACTGTATTCAATTTAATCATTATTTAAAATTGTGCAGAGCCTTGGAAGAGAGAAGACGAAGCCAGTAAATCAGTAACTTTTTACGCTCGAGAAACTTTGTAAAACCGTGTAGAAGGGTATTGCGGCGCTTATGAAAACAGACCTACGGTTTATCAATACTGTACTGACACAAGGGCATAAATCTTTTGGGACTAGTTTCAGACAAATTGAAACAAATCTGGTTTTCTCTTGTTTTTTTTTTTTTTATTTGACAATAATAATGTAATTCTATTGAAATAAGTGATTGTTGATTTGACGCAGTTCAACATCATGCAATTATGATCTAAAGAGAATAATGATACCAGACAAACCAAATATAAGTTGCAAAAGGACTTTCGTCTAAATAATATTATACCATTATGTTAGCATTAAGACTTTATAAGTCATCGGATTACCGTAGCCTTGTTAAATTTAGCAGATCTTTATAAAATTTAGATGTGTTCTTTAAAATTTCTTCAGTAATTTTTTATTTCACTGCTCATCTTGAATTTTACGCAAACTTGGTCTTGATTATTGCAACAATCGCAACTTAAATTCCACGCACCCTCAAAACTTTAAACAGGAAAAATACACTCAAGATCATCACACGTCTTATCGTAAGGCCCTATCAAACAGTCAACTACAAAGAAAGCCTTGCTTCCCTTAAAGTGGTTGTTTGTGCTTTCCAATTCGTTCTAAGTCTTGAATTTATGCCAGGGCCCTTAACCTTTGAACTAGTGGAGTTTGTCAGAAAATCATTGCATAGTGTCGCCTCGCAACACTCCTATGTGGTAATCGAAAAAAGTCGCAATACGTAGTGTTGTCTCTAAGAAAATACCAACTGGTAACCGTATCTGCTTTTCATCAATCTTTCCTGCCCACCATGTTGCAAGTTCGTCTTTTCCTGGGTTATGTAACACTAGCAAACTGATCTCAACCGCTCCATTCTGTTTTTGGCACAATACACAACGTTTGCACATGCTACTTGGCTTCCAATATTTGTCCATATTAAATGACGGGAGTGGGAGAAGAACTTTCTGACTCCTCTAGCGTTGTCGTATGTGTATAACCCTGAGTGATTTTACCGTTCATTGTTAATGTAATCCATGTGCGCTCCGTTTGTCTGTCTGTCTGTCTGTCTCCATCTCTCTCACACACAATACGATCAGTTTTTCACCATTATAGGAATGTGGTATTATTTTCATCTAGGTTGCGAAAAACACACGGCAATGCTGATGAAAAGTCTCTGGGATTGTAAGATTTAAATGTCAAAGAAGAGAATAAGAAAGGTAGTATACATAAAGAGAGAGAGAAAGAAACGAGGAGGGAGCGGGAGAGAGAGATAGAGAGAGAGAAAGAGAAAGAAAGAAGTGAAAGATTACACTAAAATGAGGACATTGGAAGAACATAATTTTATTAGACGTTGTGGATGCATTAGTGTACACAAGGATTTTTTTTTCTTTTTTTTTTTGGGGGGGGGGGGGGGGGGGGGGAAATATATATATATATATATATATATATATATATATATATATATATATATATATATATATATATATATATATAGTTAACATCAGAGGAAGTAGACCAATAACAAGAACAAAAACAAGAGCAACAAGAAGCCGACGACTAAAATTATTTCGCACTTATATTCTCGCCTCTGGCCCCCCAAATTACCCTGTTTATCATGTTTTCTCCTCCTTTAAATATTCTATTCTTCAACCCTGCTCACGGCTTATTATTTGAGCACATAAAATTTTGTCTCTGACAGAGTTAGGAAAGAAAAAGTACGCGAATTAGGATCCTTGGTATCTAATCGAAGAAAAAAAAAAAAAGGAAACGTTATTTATGTTATTATGTAGCCCTCCACATTTTGCAGAGAAGAGATTTATTGTTTTCTATGATTGCTCGCCCCACTCGGAATAGCTTGTGTTTCCTTCCTGGTTTGCCAACAAATGAGCCCATCAAACCGTTTGCCATTTTACAGGTAAACGATCAATGGGCGTCTCTGCACCTCTCCAAGCGGAAAGTCATTAGCAGCTGCCGTTGTTACATCTATAAACATCATAAGTACTGCATACCGTTCGAAGAATTTTCAAGCTAATTCTATTTTTAGCACCTTTCATGTTTCTTTTCTTTTCTTTTTTTTTTTTTTTAAACCAATTAGAAAACATTACCTGCCACATAAAAGTAATTTTAGTTTGTTGACTGAAACAGTTGTTAGGATGCGTCTTACCAACGGAAACGGTTAAGAGTTTAGCTTTTTCTGGTTTATTTTTCGGTTATTTTTTCCATTTTTTTCTTTTTCTTTTTTCTTTCATTCTTTCTTTTTTTTTCTTTTAATTTGTTGCTGTAGTTAATTTTTGTTTCGTTCGTTCGTTTTTCATTTTTGCTGTACTTGTTATTACGAGAGGCGTTTATGTTACTGACTGTAAAATGTGGATCACCGATTTTTCAGGGAAAGGGTGTGTGTGTTGGGAGGGGGGAGGGTCTTTTTTTTTTTTTTTATTTTATCCATTTTTATTTATTAAATTATTATATTTATATTTTTTTTTTTATTTTTTTTTTTTTTTTTTTTGGGGGGGGGGGGAGAGGGAGAGAGAAGGGAGAGAGATAAGATGTAAATGGAATAAAGTAGCCTGCCCTTGAGAATTGCCTCAGCTCAAAACCAAATTTACATTGTCATCTTTGTTTAGACTCGGTGACGGTAATTTTTTTTTTTAAATAGCAACAGCCGCGATGCTGCTTTTGTCCATTGGGGAAAAAAAAAAACCAACTCACTTTAATAATTTGACTGTACAAATTTTTTTTTACTTTCCTTCCTCGTATGAGCTTTGGAAACGAAGAGAACGGTTTAAATAATAGTACAAGAAACTTAGGATTTCGATTAAATTGTGAAAGAGACAGAAACTTTAAAGGTCTTCTGTGTGTAACAAATAAGAAAATTGCCATAAAGATTCCATTGCACGCGAAATTGTGTGTGAGTATTTGACAATGTAATAATATAGTAAATCCATTGCTGCCCTCCCCTCCTGGTTTAGAGGGTAAATTGCAATAGGTCAAAGTCAACTATGGTGCGCACAGAAAACTGCGATAAGGGATGGGTGGATGCACAAAAAGACGTATCTATATAGTTAGGTAGAAATGAAGGGGGATAAATAGATAGATAAATTATTATGAAGATACCACTTTTAGTTGCAAGTGGACATGCAGATACATGAATGGTATGAAAAGATGGGTGATATCTTAGATGTAGACATAGTCAGACCGAAAAACAGACAAGCTCTTCAATACTAGCAGAAAGACAGAGCAATAGAGATATATTCATACCGTACACCTAAATAATTGAAAATGGGAGAGAGAATATATAAATTTATTATTAAATTAAATAAGATTGATAGTGAGGAGAGAAGAGGAACAAAGGGAGAAGTCAAAGAACAGTTGGAAAAAGAGCGAGGATGTTTGAAAGAGAAAGAATCATAGAGCGCATGTCTGAAATAGGAGAAAAAAGAGAGACAAGCATTGGAAACCTTTTATTTTTTTATCTGTAAATACAGCAATCTATGACGCCCGAATTTATTTTCAGCTTGCCATAGCGTGTGGTTTGCCCTGATAGGCAGTTACGCATATCACGGGTGTCTCAGCCGCCACTGATATAGAAGGTTATTTAAGCTTGGCACTTCAGTGAAATATAGAAGTTCTGGTTTGGTGAGCTGGATTGGGATCGGGCCAAAGAGTTTAAAAACATGAGACTATTCCGAACTCCCTCATCCGCGCTCCTGCTATAGATCTGATTATCAAAATATGGCACCAGCTAACACTGCTCTAATTTAAAAAGATTAAGTTTATTTCTTGAAGCAAATTAAACATGATGAAGACTAATTATTACAATCCCATTGAAATTTCATCAAGTTGTAGTTGTATATTGATTGTTTGATGCCCTTCCATTTCAAGGTTTACTCAAATCAGCAGACATGCCATCTTCATGTTTTGAACCTTCTGTGAACGTTCCAGCAGGGTTTAAGGACATGCGTTCTAACCCTTCAATCTTGTAAGATCTTCGAGTCTCCAGTGATCGTAAGTTCAGGATGTTATGGGTTTCATGTTTGAACGCGCCCTCTGTACGCGTTAGCTTTGTATATTACTGCTTATAGCTTCTTGTAAACATATCCACATGACTTCCTAAAAGGCTCTGTTCTCTTCTGTCTTCCTGGCCGTCTCTCTGGTTTCAGTTGGCTTTTAATGTCCATTGCAGGGTTATCCGGTGACGCCATTCTTCGCTCAAATTTAATGTTTTGTACTGAATATATTAATTCCTAGTCATCCCTTCGGGTCGGGGCAAACATGGCTAGATTATTGATGTATTTTGTGGGCGTCAGCCCTTGAGATAAGTTGAAAGGTCATGTGAGTTTATCGCATTAGTTTGATCTCAAACTAACTTGCTATCCTGCACCAATACGAGTAGTGATAAAGTACTATATAGTCGTAATTGTTTGGGTATCCTTATTGGTTTTGGTTCTATGGCTAAAGAACAAAAACCATAACCGTAGAGATTTTTAACTCTTGCATGTATCTAGATAGTTTGACACTTTATGAAATGAAGCTGTCCTCGAGCCAGTAGCCTATCTCATGATTGTGATGTGCTCCTAGATTCTCAACCCCTCCCCTCCCCCTCCCGATCTCCTTGAACCGTTTTTGCGTGTTGTGTCACTCCTGTTTGCTTCGGCCAAAGCATTTCCATAATTCTCAATCAGGGAAGGATTTTTTTTAAGCAGTCAAAGGAATCCAGAAAGACGCTACGCCTCTATCCTTAGATAGGGTGTACGAGAGATAACCTGATGCACGAGAGCCGTCACAGCCAATGAATTCATTTCAGACTGGAAGCCCCATAATTTTGAATATTTATTCTGGTCGTGCTATTTCACCAGATAATACATAGCCGTAGCTGATAATTTTTTCTTCTTATAACTTGACATCGTCAGAGCGGCTATATCACAGATTTGCTGGAATATTAATGGGAAGATCACTAGGTTGTATCTTAACCCTCAAGTCTGTGGCACTCGAGAAGAGAAAAAAAAATCAGCATGTATTAATTATATCTTAATCTACAGAATCGCATCTGCATTGATACATTTATGATCTGTGACTGAATCTTCTTACACGATTTCAAAGCGCTAAAAGAGTTTTTATTATTATTATTATTGTTATTATTATTATTATTATTATTATTATTATTATTATTATTATTATTATTATTATTATTATTATTATTATTATTATTTCACAGATTTTAAAAGTCTTGGGACGTTAAATATGTTGACTTTTACCTTTTTTTTTTTTTCTTAACCACCAATAACTCATTACTGATAAGTTTGTGCTGTTAAATCTAGAACTTCTATTGGAGATATTTTCAACTTTTTACCCTCCAATCGGGCCTGGTTTAGTATAACAAGGTTTGTGAAGTTCACGAATGCAGCTGCAATTAATTGATGTGCTTTTTGGATCTAACCTCAGTTTGTCCTTGTCCCTGGGCTGAATAATTGACATTGTCTCTCTGTGAGCATGCGCGTGTTTTCTTTAAAACAAAGTTTAATTCGGTCGTCAGATCCAGACGCATGTTGTTAAATCTGTATTGACCAGTCACTCTGGCTTCCAAACTATCATATCAGGGTGATTTATTGTTTTTGTTCAGGGTTAGGCCAGGGATTCTGCCGCCTGTTACAGGCTTGACCACCTGCTCAACGTCAACTGGTCTCCAATGGCAATACCCAGCTTACCAAATTGCTCTTCGATTCGGTGCTTAATTCGAAGCCATTATTCAGGACAAAACGTAACGGCTGTTTGAGCATTGCGTGTGAGTTAAGCAATAAAAGAAAAAATAAGGGAAAGTCTGAGAGTGGCAATTTATGGATTGAAGAGGAGAGAGAAAAAAAAAAGAGGAGGAAGAGTTGAATATTGAGCGAGATTCAGAGAGACGAATATTCAAAGAAAGGGACAGAGAAAGAAAGAGAATTAGCGTTAGATAGATAGATAAATAGAGAGAGAGAGAGAGAGAGAGAGAGAGAGAGAGAGAGAGAGAGGGGGGGGAGGGGAGGAGGTGGAAGAGATATTGATTGATCTATGAGAAGTTTCCCAAAAACCTCGAGTATATTTATCAATTCCCTCAGCTGGTCAGAATAGACCCTCGATCTTAATAGACTTCAATCACTTGTTAAGTGAACAGCAATCACATCAAATTTCCCATCTGCATAACTATTTTGTTGAAATGCAATTCTTTACAATGTCTTAATAAAGCACAATCTAAGATGAACGGAAGAAATAGACATTGGAGCTGGAGGAAAAAGTCCACTATACGTTCAAATGCACTTTATACAAATATTAATCTCTCTCTCTCTCTCTCTCTCTCTCTCTCTCTCTCTCTCTCTCTCTCTCTCTCTCTCTCTCTCTCTCTCTCTCTCTCTCTCCCTCCCTCCCTTCCTGACAACGAAATAGGAGAGAAATGGAATTTACTGCCATTATTTCCTTTTTTTTCTTTCTTTTAATTCTTTTGTGTTGTTCGGGATTTATTGCTTTGAGGAATATTGTTTTGTATAGACCTTTACAATGAATCTTTTTCGACATTATTTTTTAACCCCCTTTTAATAAAGAAGTTTTAAATTCCCAACCAAGTTCTGAAATGATTGTGTTTTATGGTGAACTACCCTTGATTTTTTTTTTAATCAACAAATGTTATCAGTGTCGCCCCCGCCCCACCCGTTTAAAAAAAAAAAAAGAAAAGAAAAGAAAAGAAAACCTGATTTCAAATGCTAAAAATTTCATTTCCGCTACGCTATTCAAGTTTCACAAGTTTAAGCTGGTGAAAGTTGTCAAAAAACCTCCTTCCTGGTTTGTTTCAAGCTTGTCATTAACAATGACATCAGCAAAGGCGTTACTAACTATAAGTGTCGCGTTGCTATGACGACGAGATGAATTTTGTTTCGCTCGCTATTTTCACAGGTTTAAAGCGACTGTCGATTTTCATCGTCAGCGTGTAGAGCTGTTCCTTTTTTAGAACTAGAACTGGGTTAAATCGTAGCGTGGAGAGCTATTCCCATTGTAGAACCAGAACTGGATTAAATGATAGTGGAGAGAGAGAGAGAGAGAGAGATGCTCCTATTGTAGAACTAGAACTGGCTTAAATGGTAGCGTGGAGAGCTATTCCTATTGTAGAACTAGAACTGGCTTAAATGGTAGCGTGGAGAGCTATTCCTATTGTAGAACTAGAACTGGCTTAAATGGTGGCGTGGAGAGCTATTCCTATTGTAGAACTAGAACTGGCTTAAATGGTAGCGTGGAGAGCTATTCCTATTGTAGAACTAGAACTGGCTTAAATGGTAGCGTGGAGAGCTATTCCTATTGTAGAACTAGAACTGGCTTAAATGGTAGCGTGGAGAGCTATTTCTATTGTAGAACTAGAACTGGCTTCAATGGTAGCGTGGAGAGCTATTCCTATTGAGGAACTAGAACTGGCTTGAATGGTATTTTAAAAACAAATTTTCTCGGTCTTGGTCTTGTTTGTAAGATTCCTATTGCAACTTGGTGGACTGATACTGTTCTCTAAATCCAATGTTTTGGTTTATACCATCACGTCAGCTTTTTGTACAGGGATCTGTCTTTGAAGCTCTCTCTTATTGTTTTTTTTTTCACCACTTTCTTACTTTCAAAATAAATCTATGGTAGAATGATTTTGAAAAAGCTACCCTTTTCCTATTGACTCAATCATCGTTTTCATAATTTTCGTTGCTGGGACGGATACAAGAGGATGTTTGCGATAGTGTTTTTTCTATTATTAAAATAATCCATTTAATCTCGCTCTTCGATTTTTTTAAATCTGTATTGTTAGTTATTGTTCGTAATTGGAGCTTTTTTGTTTGTTTGGGATAGCAATTATCCTTGGTATTTTTATGTATTCCTCGTGCCTTGCTCTCTCATAGCTGTTTTTTGTTTCGCACTTGATAAATTTCACCCTCTCTCTCTCTCTCTCTCTCTCTCTCTCTCTCTCTCTCTCTCTCTCTCTCTCTCTCTCTCTCTCTCTCTCTCTCTCTCTCTCTCTCTCCCCCCCAGCTGTTGTTATTGTTGCGGCCTTTTTATCTGCCGCATCTCTCCCAGCTAAAGATAAAGACAGCTATAATAATGTTGTCGGTACCGATTTCTCCGTCCTAAACAGTTGCAATTGTTGCTTTACCTCCGATCCATTTCAATTTTTTCCTCTTCACGTCTTGCACCAAACACGGAATATTGTACGAAAATGATGTATTAATAGATAACTGGATTTTAACTGCAAATCAAAGTCTTAGATTGTCCCCTAAATCTTAGTTGGTACATCACCATTTGCTTTTTTATGTTTATTATCTTCTATTTGAAGTTGTAGTAGAGATGATATGGTGGAAAATAGTTATCATTTCAAAAATATTGTCTACACCTTTTCTTTCTTTGTCTAATAAAGACTAAAAATGGAAAGCTTAAACTTGTTCGAGAGCTAGTGGCTGTCCACAAATTGGTGTTTACGCTCTTGTATCGTACCTTTTATAGTACACTCGACTAGGGCTCTTTGTTGTCAGAGAGAAATGCCAGCATCAATTATTCAGACTGCGAATATTTTTGCCATGCTTGAATCTGAAGAGCCGTCATCTCTCGTCCAGCGAATGTTTTGTTCTTGCGTGATCGTAATGCCTTGGTTCTCTTTTTTATGTTAATTTTTTTTGAGAGGTGTTTGGCGTGTGCTTTGTTTAAATATCGCCTTTCATTCAAAATTCCCTTCACTGCTGGTTATTGTTCTCTCTCGTGGACTTACCGCGTCGGTGTGTCTCTCTCTCTCTATTGTTCCTAGAATCTTCCTTGTTCTTCGAGCAAACCATTATTTTGCTTTAATATATTCGGCTAAATAAATAATTTTAGTTTGTTTCTCTGATGCTTCTTGCTATTTCCGTTTTCTTCATTTTGTGTGTCTTTTTTCCCCCTCCTTTCTTTGGATACATCCTTCTCTCGTGTTCTCTCCCTTTGTTTTTTTTTTTTTTGTTTTGTTTATATATATATATATATATACACACACACACTCATAGATAGATCTCATTCCCATAAAACAGTTTTTCTTATTTACAAAGCTGCAAGCCTGTTGAGCAGAGGGAAAATATACCTCTATTTTAAAGGTATTTAATTAATAACTTTTTGCACACACACACACACACACAGAAGGTATGTTGCTGCTCTGTAGATTGGGCGCCACAAGATAAGTGGGCCAGATCTCAAGTCCTTATCACCGAACGAGACTTGAGGAAGCCGAGATGTTCAAGAAAGTGTTTTTTCCTCCTCGAGGTTGATAATGATGTCTCTGGGTGGTCGCTAGTGTTTTTCAGCAGTGGTTTTTTTTTAATATTCTAATAAATCTCTCTCCTCCCCCCCTCCCCCCTTTCTGTCTCTCTCTTGCGCTCTGATTATGTCTGTGTTGCCATCACTTCTTTTTTTCACTCTCCCCTCTCCTTAACTATTCTTTCCACTGTCCACTTCATTCCCTGTCTGTCTATCTTTTATCTATTTATCCATCTATCTAGCGGCTGTCTCTCTGTATTATTGCCTCTTTATTTATGTGCTTTTTTCTTGTTTCCCTGATCCTTTAACCTTTTGTCTCTCTCTGCCTCTCTATCTCTCTCTCTCTCTCTGACTTCCTCTCTCCTTCTGCATACCATTTCTCTGTCTATCTGTCTGTCTGTCTCTCTCTCTCTTTATATGTCGCTGTGTTTGTCTCATTGTCGCTTGCTCGCTCTCCTTTAATTTTCATTATGCCAAACTCATCAGCTTGAAAGAAGATAAATGTGATGGTCTCTGTTATAGAAATAATGAAGTTAGCGATGGATAAAACTTTGATGACAAGTTATGGTCCTGGCGATGTTACCAGTCAGTATAGCGAGCGAGTCGGTAATGCTGATACTGACGGAGACTAGAAGCAGCTGGATGCCGAGATTCATGGCCATGTGAAGACGAACACGATGACATAGCATCTGTGTTTTCTTATGGAATTTGGTTTTGTTAACAGTTAAGTGTGGGAGGTGGGGAGATGAGGGGACGTGAAGCACGCGCCTCATTATCACGATTATCATAATGATCAGGATAAAAAATTTGTAACCACATTGCAGGTCAAGACATTGACGACGTCATTCGCTCTGTCTCACACTGTTTGCATACATAGCTTCAACCTCAACCATCGTTTTAGCTTTTCCAACAAATCCTAGTATTACCTCGAATGTTACAATGGGCGTGTCACAGTGAAGACAATCATAAATCCATTCATATTTTTCTCTGTTTCGTGTCTCCAGGAGGTTCTGCATGTAGCCAACCTGGACATGCAGCTGGCCGCAGCCACAGCCTTTCTGCAGATCCTCGAGCGAAAACTTGTGTCTGTGGACGAGTACAAGAAGACCTTCCTCCAGACCATCCTCGCTTCCGTGGACAACAAGAATGAAGGTCAGTGCTTCGCTCTGGATTTCTGGGAAACAGTAGCCTTTTTCTCCTTCTTATATATGAGATCTTCAATAAGTCTTGTATTCAGAAATCTATTCAAAGGAGGAAAAGATAAAGTGCGTTGAATATCACTGTTATCAATTGATAGGAAGCGTGTATTTTTTTTTATTTTTTTCTTTATTTCTTTATTATGAAATTATCGAAGTTAGAAGAATTTTCAGTCTTGTGTAACAGTTTACCAAGGTATGTTCCAAGTGCAACTTTCCTTTTCTCTTCTGCTTTGTCTAATTTAATTTTGCTGCTTGATAATTTAAGAGCGTAAACTTTGTCCATAATTATTCTATTGTAATCGGTATATTTCTCTTCTTCCTTCCTCCCTCTATCTCTTTATATGTCTATCATTCAATCTTGTTCCCCCTGTTCCTCCTCAATCTGACACCCCCCCCCCCTCTCTCTCTCTCTCTCTCTCTCTCTCTCTCTCCCCCCCTCCCACCGCTTTATTCCTCCTTTATTTACTCGCTACTGACATAGGTCAGATCATTTGTGAAAAGGGCCCTAAAATCCTTTTTCTAAGTTGACCTCAACACGAGGTCCGACCTTTCTCTCTCTGAATACTATTACCAAAACCGAACTCATCCCCTAGTAATGACCCCCTCCCCCTTCAAAGTTTACTCTGATCTTTATTGTCTGTGAGCGCCTCTCTGACTTTATCGTGCATTCTGTTTCTCCAGACGTGGCCCAAGCGTGGTTGGAAACGCTGCTCAGCTGTATCGATCTACTGCCCAAGGATGTCGTGAAGAAAGACGTGAGTTCTCCCGCTTGTAACCCTCCGCGCCCGTGTTGTATAGATCACCAGTTTAGAATGGCTACATGTCCACTTTTTTCCTTAAACCTTGCGGAAATTGTTAGTGAGGAGATGAATCAACACGAACAGAGTTAACGGAAATCTAATTACAAGCACACAAAGTGGCTACTGAATTGATGTTTAGGACAAAAAGTAAAAATAAAAAAGTATTAAGTCGTTGTCGGTTTCAAAATTAGACAACCAAAGAGTCGTGTCACACGCTTGTTTAGTTATCGTACACTAAATAAGCTTTCTTCTTTTTTTTTTTTTCATCTAAAAACTTATACAGCTCAATTTTTTTTCTTCATTTTCCCACTATCATAGCACTATTGTTTGCATCACGCTTTTTAAATCAACAATAAATGAAGCTGATATTTTACGCTTAAATTCAGGATTTAGAATGATCCGCGGTTACTCTTTGTAAAAAATGAATGATCTAAGGTACCTTTCAAAAAATACAGTTCAGTGCTACTTAGGCTTTCCTTCAATCTGTTTGAAAACCAAAATCCTGATGACTAGCGATCTCAGTTGAATCTAATTGTATTGTTGAAAAGTATTTGATTTGTAATGGAACCTTTCACGCTCTTATCAGCGGAACTCCCAAATAGATTCACGAACTGTAGCTTTTCAAAGTAATTGACATTTCAAATACATCAGCGTGATCGAGATCGAGAAAAATGAAACAAAGCAACAATAAAATTATTGTAACAGTAAGAGCGAAAAAATAAACCACATCATAATCAACATCGTCATCATCATCATATCATCATCTTCATCATCTTTACCACCACCACCATTATCATCATCAGAGGGGAAAACAAAACAAAAAATAAAGCGCACAAGTCTGTGGCATAATAAATAATTGAAACCACCGCGGTACCTGCTTTCAGATATTACAAGGAGCCAACCATGTACGTATCACAACTGAATGTTTTATTATTTATAAAGCAAATGTTTTGTTCCATCCTTACCCACGTCTTTACACCAACGTGGCTTCGTGTCGACATTGATTTATTTATTCTTCTTTATTATTGTCGTTGTATAATATAACCAAACTTACCTTTGAATACCAATCTGATTGAGCCAAAGGCTTCGAAATTCTCAAAATAACACAGTTTCACCCGCATTTATTTATCTATTTGTTCGTTTATTTAGATACCGTTAGTTAAAGATAACGCCAGCCCAATTTTTTTTTTGGTCCAGTTGTGTTGCTATTTTGAGGCATTTTTTTTTAAATAATTTTTTTTTTTTTGGGTCTCCTACAAAAATAAATTAAGAGAACTAACCTAGCATTTAATAAATATCAGATAGATTAAAGATCTGTGCAATTGGTTGATGAAATGTCTCACTCATGGGACCTTAAGTCTCGGTTTTGGTTGACGCGCTCGCTCGGATGTAAAGCAATCAGTTACAAAACTTTCTTCTGTATTTTCATGGAAAGCAGCAGTTCTTAGGAGAGTCAAAGACTGAATCACATCGATTTTTTTTTTTTCAAGAAAATTACGCAGAGACGCATTTTTTGCGGACGAAAACTTAGTCTAAAAGGGAACCACAGTTATTAACATAGAACTAGGTTGATATGAATCCCTTGTATGTGCGTACTTTGTAGGTCACGAAAGAGAAGGCTCTTTTTCATAAGTTTTAGTTTTATGCAATATGTTGGCTTTCTGCCATCACCCATCTCTTTGTGCTGTAGCTTCTGCATAAATAATTTAGGGAATATTCAACTTATAAGGTAGAAAGTCATATTGTTTTTCCTTCGTATGTTTGCAGCTAGTTCTGTTCGACTCATTATCACAGCCCTAGTTTCTGTATATTAAGTTGGTTGATACATCAAGCCTGTCCTCAGTTATTTCACGTTGTTCCATTACTTGTAATTACGTTTCGTGTAGAATAGTCTGGTTGTTGTTTTTTATCAGTCTTTCTTTCTTTCTTTTTTTTTTTTTTTTTATTTCACCTTACAAAAACTTGATCCAGATCAAACGTTTAGCCCTGTATCGCCTTTGTTGTTTACTTTTTTTCGTGCGTGTTCTAGCTGTTGAAACAATATTACTTGAAAATGTTAAGTTCGTATCGTTCCTTCTATGCGATACAATGACAATTCCATCAGTATGAGATCAACTAACTCATTTATTTTATTTTTTTTTTTTTTGTCGTCGGTCCAAATAACTTTGCCCTTGAACCGACCTTTATCGTTTTATTATTTTTTATTGGAAATCGCAAAGCATACTCTTGTGTCATTTTTTTTTAGTAGAAATTTTAAATGCTACCTAGATTTTTTTTTTTATCTCAATGCTTCGAGAACGTTATAAATGCATATCTCTCGAAAATACTCGCTTGTGCTTTCTGCGCATGTATAAACTGTCGTGATAAAGTAGGAAACGCAAAACAATAATTAAAAGTATATAACAATACAATATTATTTAACAGAGACACTTCTTAAAAAAAAAAAAAAAAAAAAAGGGTGGTTGGGGGGGGGGGGGGGAGAAGAGAGAGAGAGAGAGAGAGAGAGAGAGAGAGAGAGAGAGAGAGAGAGAGAGAGAGAGAGAGAGAGAGAGAGAGAGAGAGAGACAGACAGACAGACAGACAGACAGACATTTATGATAGAGGGAAAAACCGGATGAATTTGTTTAGTTATGACCATAAGATCATAAGAACAGGCTAAATTGCGACAATGTTTACCAATCTGGAAACTCTTTTTTCTGCTTTTTAAAACTATCTATTTAATTAAATCTAAACCTAAGAGACACTTCAAGAGTTTCTATATTTAAATTAAACGGTTTCATTTCATAGATGTATTGCTTATGCACTGTTAAAATCAAATTTTTAGACTAACCTGCAGTTTTCAAATTTTTTGTTTTGTTTTGTTTTGATTGACTGGTTTGATATTTCTAGTCTGGAAAGCCTCTGAGTTTTTTTTTTTTTAATACTTAATGAATTTTACAAGAACTGATTCAGAGGTCAAAATAGAGCGCACAGACGCTTTTTCAATTTTTTTAAATAAAATATGAGATTAAAAAACATTACAGGAAAGAATCTAATCCCATTTCATGATAACATGTGGTTCATAGAAATAGCTCTTCCTTGTAGGCTACGTGTCAATGACAGGAAGAATAAAACTGGCTGACCATCCAGTGTCCTGAACGCGGTGAAAGGAAACAATTCTTGTACCAAGAAGTGGTCGTTGATTCTGTGGCCTTTAAGTTTTAAATGGATTTTCTCTGTAAAGTGAGCCAAACTGCCGCCCACGGGTGATAATGGTTTTGCGCGTGTTTGTCTTGGCCTTTCCGAACAAATGCCATTTAAAATGGCTGCATAAAAGGAAGTGATCATAATTAATAAACAATTAAGTGATGCTCGGTTTACAGGCAAACTTAAGGAAAGGAGTGAGCGATTAATGTAGACTATCTATGATAATGGTGATCCCAGGCCGTTGTGCGGAGCAAAGCTACGAAGATGGGGGCCTTCAAATTCACTTACTATACGGCAGAGTTTTGCAAGCGAGGTGGAAGGTTTCCGCAGATCCGGGGATGACCATTCAGCACCACAGCAACTGTATCTCAACTGTGTTGTGGAGATATTCAAGCCTTGATTATGGATGCATCCTGTGAGCTTACAACCTGTTAATGTAAACATTAAAACAACTCGACCTCTACAAGCACACCCCAGGAGTAAATAGATATTGTGTTTGCTTTCCACCTATCAGGAGACGTACTAACTGGAAGGAAGACATAATGGTTGCCGAAGGTTGCGTATCAGACTTGTCCATCTTACATTCCGTAGCTGGCTGGGTGGCAGCCTTGGACCAGGATAACCCTGAGCTTTAGTGGTTTTTCCTCAGTTTCGCATCGGCATCCGAGAGCGCTTGAGTTTACCGACCTTTCTACCATTCCGCAGCTTATCCAATGTCATGTCAACTCTAGCAGTCACAGTTACTAATCTCACTACACATGTGGCACAAGGGCAAAAAAAAACAAAACAAAACAAAAGCAAAAAAAAAAAAAAGACATAAATCCATCGTATCGCGTGGCGGATAGATGTAAAATACATTTGAATCTTTTTAAATTATAGAATAGTATGTCGAATATTATTATACACTTGAAGCAATTCGTAAATTTCTGTATTAAATTGTTTCGGATCTATAATACTCTGTATGGTCAAGTCATACATTGTAACAATGATGATTAATAGTAGATTAAGTTTGAACACTAGTCCCCAACCAGTGTAGATATAGCCTATGACAGACGGGTTTATTCATTGCTGAAGGTAACATCACCTGGGCATTCCACGACTTCTTGAGATGACTTGGCTACACTGAAGTCTGTGCGAGGTGGCGCGTGGCATACGTTTTTGGTAATAAATAGGTCCAGTGTATACGCCCTCCATATGTAGAAAGGAACGATAGGAACGTATCAACGAAAACAGTTTTGTTCTGAATTACTTCATGAAAACTATTATTAAGGCATTTCTTTCTTTGGTTGTTGGCAGTTTATAGTGGTTCCCCTTCGTATTTGAACTGTTCTCAAAATCTGGTGTTCCGCAGTATATCCTCAGAATTCCTGGTGTCTTAGCAGTAGAACGTTTGTTTGGGATTAAACTATAAAAAGCCCTTGAGTATCAAAAACACATCTATTTAAATATTTCTGATTTTGCAACTGTTGTTAATCCTTTGTACTAAAAGAATGCGGCGTGCATGAACTGTTTGAGACAAGTAACACAAACAGGTTTAAAAGCTCGGTGGAACTGCTGCCAAATATGCTGTGGAGTTTTGAGGCAGAGAAGTGTTGAAGAGCAAATTTAATGTCTGTTTTCTTCCATTAGTTTCGTTTCAATCGAGCTCTTTCTCGCATCGGCATCAATCATTGTAAAAATGCCAAGCAGCCGGCTTTCTCCTAACTCGTTGGAATAACTGATGTATTAAGGTTTCGGTCTAAAATATGAAGAATGGAAAAAGTGTGGGTGCTTTTTTTTTTTTTTTGGAAACCTCACAGTGCATACTTTTTTTTTTAAACCGAACTGTCCATCACATTCAGCAATGAGAGCTGTAGTCAGTTTGTGAACTACACTCTACTTACCTGTTCCTCTTCCTATGAGCTCAGTGGGCACGAAATCTTTGAATTTGAGTAGGTGATTAGAAAAAAAAAATTTTGTTTATTATTACATTTGTGTGAGGGAGAGAGAGGGGGAACGGGGGGCAGAATAGGAGGTGAGGAAAGGTGAGAGAAATATTTGTACCGCTCCTGTAAACAATTTATGCATGTTATCGCTTCATAACTTCAAAGCCCTCGTCAGGTGCTCAAGTTTATAGATGAAACGAGTCGCTCAGTTTTTCTTTTGATTGCTTCGTCCGCACCACCGAGGTGTCGGATTTTGCATTCTTTTTTTTTTTCTTTTCTAAAATAAACGGTCTGTGCTTTCATCATTGATACTGGAAGTTATTACTGCAAGAAAGAAAACAAAAGTGTGAGGAACTCTTGTAGACAGCAAATATTATAATGTCTTAATGAAAATGAAATAATTACTTCTTATTTTATTTCTTCATTTTTTCCTTCATTTTTTTGTTTGTTGTAATTCCCCTTATGTGGTACCTGAAAATACATTTAACATTAAAAGTTATACTTTCGGGTTAGTTATTCTACATTGACGCTAATCATGCCTTTTAGTTCCATAATATTTGACCTTCTAAATATTACTAATTATTTTAAACGTTTTCGGAATGCTTTTGAACAAAAAGAAAATAAAGAAGGTGCTGTCCCCTGAAAATAGAAAATCAATTTAAAAAAAAGCGATTTAAATTTTCACTCCGTGTCTCTCCCCCCCCCCCCCCCGCAGAATTATTGGTTCTATAAATCAGCTGTAAAGATGAGTGAAATAAGTTTTTTTTTTTTTTTTTTTTTTGAACGGTGTATAATATGGGGGCAACATAGTATCGCTAAAATCAGCTTGAATCTCACGTCATGTCAAGCCTCCCCTACAAGAATAAATTGGGCAGCCAAGTTCAGTCATCTGTGGTTTAGGTGCCAGAAAAACGCACTTTGAATCTTACACGGGGAGAAGACTGGACTTGATTTGACTGCTGTGCCTGGCGACCATCGCCTTATGTAATGCATCCACCTTGATATTTAAATTGACAGATTTTTTTCTGGTCCCATTAATGAATTAACGCTGTCTTAAGGTCAGTAAAGTCACAAGTTAACGTTTCCTCACCCCCCGTCAACAGGTATTGTCCATCGCTGTCAACAAGGGTCAGCTGAGCCAGACACTTCAGGCGAGACTGTCCTGCTGTAAAATCCTGGGCAAAGTGTCTTCCAAATTTGAAAATTTTGTGTGAGTATGAGCGGCTGGAGTCGCTAGGCCTCTTTCCTCTGTAGATAATATGTGAACCATTACCCTGAATCTCGAGAGGTAAAGTGTGGTGTCGTTTGCTGAAATGATGTATCAAAACTTTTCTAGTTTCTCGTTTGCCATATATCCAAGATTGTGCATGAAACCTATTGTATTTATTTTTTTTTCCAATATTATTTTCCAGAATTTTGTAAGCAATGATCACTGTAAAAATGTTTGTAGTAGCAGTGGTGAAAGTTCATTAATTTTCTAAGGTATTCTGGACTGCCCATCAATGGAAAATTGTTGTGAAGGTGGAAAGCGTAGATAAATCTTTACTAGTGAATGTCATTTAAAGTCATTATTATTTCTTTTAAATTTTTTACAACTACCTTCCAAGTTTGAAGCAATTAGATAGCCGAGAATAATTATGAAAAAATGAGATCAGTGGGTATGTACAAACCCATTTGCAAAAACTTGTGTATAAATTTGTCTTTATAAACCAAAAAGAAATAATTTATATGGTATATGTCATAACAGTGTAAAAAATGACGTGTTGCCTGTGGTGCTGTCGCTTTGTGGTGATGTGGAGTATGACGTCAGGGCCTGCATGTGCCAGAGGCTGGATGTCGTGGCTCATGGTCTTGGGTAAGATGATTCTATTACAGCTGTGGTGTGTCCTCTCTAATTCTATTTCAGCTTTGTTGTGTCCTCTCTAATTCTATTTCAGCTTTGTTGTGTCCTCTCTAATTCTATTTCAGCTTTGTTGTGTTCTCTCTGATTCTGTTTCAGCTTCGTTGTGTTCTCTCTAATTCTATTTCAGCTTTCTTGTGTTCTATCTGTTTACATTACAGCTTTGTTGTGTTCTCTCTTATTCTATTACAGCTTTGTTGTGTTCTCTTTGATTATATTACAGCTTTTTGTGCTCTCTCTGATTCTATTTCAGCTGTTTTATTCTGTTATTCTATTCATCTTTGTTGTGTTCTCTATGAGTCTATTTCAGCTTTGTTGTGTTCTCTATGAGTCTATTTCAGCTTTGTTGTGTTCTCTATGAGTCTATTTCAGCTTTGTAGTGATCTCTCCGATTCAATTTTTACTTTCTTATTTTCTCTCTGATTCAATTTCAGCTTTGCTGAGTTCTGTATCATTTTATTTCAGCTTTCTTATGTTCTCCTCAATTCTTTTTCAGCTATTTTATTCTCTAATTCTATTTCAGCTTTCTTTTATTCTCTCTAATTCTTTTTCAGCTTTTTAATTCTCTAGTTCTTTTTCAGCTTTCTTATGTTCTCTCTGATTTTATTTCAGCTTGTTTATTCTCTAATTTTATTTCAGCTTTGTTGTGTTCTCTCAGATTCTATTTCAGCTTTCTTATGTTCTCTCTGATTCTATCTCCTCTTTATTACGTTCTATATTTTTATTTTCTTTTGCCCTGCTTTTTTAACATAAAGCCTGCCAGATTTACTCTCGCTTTTTTCATATTTTTACATATAGCTGGCAAGATTTACACATAAATATTGTTACAAAAGTTTAGAAATTAATAAGGAAGGAAGAAGATGAAGGCGAACAGGGAGAGAGGGTGGTGGTGGGGGTGGGAGAAGATAACCGAGAAAGATATGCCCTAATAGAAAGACGGGAGGAAAGCTTTGTAACACTTAAGTGGTATCACAATTGTAAAGCTATCTTCTGAAATGTTCTCAAGTAGCATATTTTTTTATACGTACGCTAATTAGGGAGTCGCTTTTCTTC
The DNA here is from genome assembly GCA_033675545.1 of Elysia crispata. NCBI lineage: Eukaryota > Metazoa > Mollusca > Gastropoda > Plakobranchidae > Elysia > Elysia crispata. Next base: position 809,874 of record JAWDGP010000590.1, on the reverse strand, counting down.
CTTGCCTAGGCTGGAGCTGACCAAATCTAAGCTGCTTCCACAGCTGATTGAGCTGTCAGAGGACGAGTCGCAGAGTGTCATCTGCGCATGCCTCGAGACCACAGCCAACATCATTGGCATGCTGGACAGAGGTCAGGGGTCACCCTTATTCTATGAAGATAAGAGTTAGGACACTGTTTTTTTTTTTTTTTCAAATGCTGGCAAGATATTAAATTTGTCAATTTCTCTGTAATGGCTTAAGAAAGAAGTTCTTCATGTTTCTTGGACAATTGTGATAATTTCATGATACATTTATGCAAATTCTCATATCGTTTTGTTAAAATGTTTAATTTTGTTCTGATGATCAAAAAAAAAAGAAAAAAAAGTGGTTTTTATTTTTAACTGTAGCGCTGCTGTTTTAAAACTTCTTTATTTTTCATCCCTCCAGAAGCAAATGTGAATGCCATTCTGCCCATGGTGAAGGAGTTGCTAGAAAAAGCCATAAGCAATGTTGATTCATCCTTACCAGTTGCGGCCAAGCTTTTTGGCAGATTTTGCCACAGTTTATTAGGTAGGCTCTTTCTGTTTGTATTGATATTTGTGTCCCTTAGGCCAGTGGTTTCTTTCTTTCTTTTTTTTTTTTTTTTTTATTGTGATGCTTGGAAGAGCAAAAACGCCAGTTTTTACAGTATTAAAAATCAAATCCAAGGATTTTTTGTCTTTATTATGTAGTGGTAAGTTGCTATTCTGTGATTTGTAATTTGACCTGGCTAGATATTTTATGTTTAAGTCCCACAATAACTCAAGTGCCAGTTTGGATCCCATCCTATACAGTCAGCCTTCTTTGATAATAAATGTATGTCATAACAAACATTCAGTGTTTAAATTGCATTTAAAGGAAATAAAGAAAGAAAACATAATTTTTTTTAATGCCACTTTCCAAGAGATGAAAATACCACAAATTTTGTTTCATTCACATATTGTAAAAGAATTCAAGGAAGCAATAAACTTATTTTTTATTTTTTAAGCGTTTTGTTAATTCATATATGGATTGTCTTTGATTTCATCTATTTGCTAAGATGTCCCAAGTTTACTTAAATCAGTGCTACTAGCTTTTAGTTCTGTTGTTTACACATTTAAATAGGCTTTTCATTTATTTTCTCTATCAAAAGAATACATGACGGTGGAAGACAAAACATATTTTCAAGAATATTTCAAAAAATTGTGCAAGATTGGCGTGACAGAGAAAAAGAACAAGGAGGATTCAAGCAAGGTAAGATACTATTTTCTGTATGCTTAAATAATTTATTTTACTAGCCTCTGTTTTTGAGTCAATGCATGGGCATCCTTTGAAATATAAAATCTAACAAAACAAACAACAAAGAATTCTGTCATTCTCATATTTTATGGAAAATAAAAAAGAATTGGTTTATATTCGCAAAACACAATATAGTTTAGTAAGTTGAATAACTTGCTATTCTATCATGTTACTCTCCTAGCAATTTTATCGTATTATACTTCATTCCTGTCATTGTCTTGCTTTTGCTATTGATGTTAATTTTCTAATCTATTCATCAGCTCATGGTGGCCCTGGATATATTTGAAGCTACAACAGATACAGGCACAGAAGCAAGAATGAATGCAGCATACAATTTCCCAGTATGTTTTTTAAGTTGCTGCCATTTTAATTTTTACATTTCTTTTTTCATCCATTTTTATTCCAGTTAGATGATTGTGCTGTTTTTGTTTATTTAATGGACTCAATGAAGATTAAATTTTGTCTGGTTTAAGCTCTAGATTAGTTATGAAAGATGCTTTTAACTGTTAATTCAATTTAGATCCATATACTGAATCAGTAAATATGAAATTCTAGTTTGAGATATAAAATTTGACAAAATCTTTCAATGGGTCTAAAATGACTAAATGCAGTAAAGTGAACCTTTGAGAAAATTTTTACCTTCATTGATGCATTCTCCTGATAGAACTTACTTAAACAGCATAAATATGCCTGAGTTCTTTTTAGTAGGTATAAGGCATTCAGATATTTTTTAATTAAGAAAATCAAATGGAAGAGAGGTATCAAATTCAATTGATCAAATAGTGTTTATTGATACCTGGCTCAACAGATCAAGTGGCTTTCAAAACAACTTAAGAAAAAAGAAAAGAAAAAATATTTTATGGAGGCAGGAAAAGAAGAGAATTATCTTGAAATAAAGAATATGCTGCCTTGTATTGTTCACTAAATTTAATATATGATTGACAATCTGGTTTACCCAAAATATTAAATCTTCAACATAGATTTTTTATACACATATATTGTTATTCTCAAGTGTATAAAATTTTGGGTGTCATCTTATTCAGGCTTTGGTGCTTTTTATTGGAGCAAAATTATTTAGACTGGAGTTGTACCCATGCTTCAGTCAGTTGTGTCGAGACCCTCATGTTGCTGTCAGGAAAACCATTGCTGCAGGTTTTCATGAGGTTGGTTTTATTTTAGGCTTAATTCAAACTTATTTGGTTTTTAAAATTGACATACTCTTAGGCTATATGCAAGCTAGTTTTTGTTCTCAAGATTCTATAATTATAAACAATGGGGAAGAAAAGGTGAGTTTTCAGGCCTAATAAGTTTTGGCAACAAAAGAATGTAAAAAGAACATTTTTAGATTTCAGAAAAGAAGGAATCCTTACTGGAGAGATTTTTAATTTTAATTCATTTGCCTTTATTTTGTTTTGGAATTCCCTGCAGGTGGCAAAATTACTTGGCACAAATGTAGGAATAATTTTTCCTGAGCTGAATTCACTTCTCAATGATGCAGATGTAGAGGTAACTATTGTTTTAGATGTAACATTCATGAAATTTTGACTTTCATGTTCCATTGCATGTGTTGATCAGAGAGTTTTGAAATAATCAGTTATTACTATTGAAAGCAATTTTGTAATCAAGAAGAGTTTTTGGTTAGAAAATAGGAACAAATCCTCCTCGTATAATATCCCACATGTATTTTTCAGTATCAAGTACACAAGTTTGTTTCTTTAAAGGGCATATTATGACAATGATTGGCATGAAATTTGTATTCTAGTTATAGCGCACTGAAAAACCAATAACAAACCCTGATTGCATTACTTTTTAAACATCAGACATCTGTTTTTCAAATATTGCATCTCTTACCGTTAATAATCATTATTTACGAAGTCATTCAACTATACTTGTCTGAAGCATAAATTTGGCTTATGAAAAGACATCATGAGGAAATTCTTGTGAAGTTTGTTTCCCCAGGAGGAATACTTTTATTCTTCTTTGTGTAAATAGTGAGCAAATTTGTATACTTTATTCATGGGGATCATAAGTCAAAACAACTTTAAAAGTCATTGCACTGTTTTCCCCTTACATTTTTCCTATTAAGGTACATATGAAATTAATTTGACTGCTATTCAAGTGAAGTAAAAAGTGTCTCTTGATTTTTATTTACATTTAGGTTCTCAAAGCTATTGTCCCCAACTTCAAAGACATTGTGGCACCTCTTGCTCAACTTGGTGTTGATCAGTTCACAGAGCACAGAGTAAGAAATGCACATGAAATCATTGCAGCATCACTAATACTTTATTTTTTTTTTCAAGTCAGTTGTTGTAAACTCTAAGGATATAATTTAGTTATGTCAAAGTATTATTTTCATCCACAAGATATATGAATGTCCCTGTGGATTATATGCTTGCTTGCTCTCTGAAAAAATATTCTGTATTAAAACCACACCATTTCACTAAGGGGAATCAAGTGTCCCACCAGTGCATCTTTACCTTGCCTCATGATATACTTGGCCATGGCAAGCTGTATTGTTTAGTTAGTCTCAGGTAACTTGATGAGGGTTCAGGTATCAAATTGAAGATGTCTACAAGAAGAGTAAATTGTTTTAAAGTCATTTCTTTTCTTTTTTTTATAAGCCTGCAATAATTCACTTTTTTTTTATGGGAAAAGATCATTTTTTATAACTTAACTGAGCAAGTTCTTCAATATTTTTGAGAAAGCTTAGCAGTTATGAACCATGAAATTTCTACCACCTGCATCAGAGGATTGTCTTTTCCTACTCTTAAGCAAAGATCTCAAAATTATTTTTCTTATTTCATTTTTTTTCTTCAGTTTAATAATTTTTTATCCCCCACCCCCCAATCACAATGACCAAATGATTGGTTTAATTTTCAGGCTCATGCAGTCCAGGATGTGGTGACCAACTTTCTGCGTGGAGAATCAATTGTGTTCCAGGCTCCATGTTGGCGCACACAAGAAGCAATGTTGTGCAGCATGCAATCCCTACATCAACTGTGCAACAATGACTTCCTGTACAATCGTGTCATGCCCATTCTCATAGACAAGCTCAAAGTGGGGGTATGTTTTCAGTTAGATAGTGTTTGGTTTATGAATCTCTGGAAACCAGGATTTTTTAAACTATTTTTTTTTGTTCATAATGTTATAATCAAAGCATATAAACATTGACAAAAAGAAAATAAATGTGCAGGTCTTAAGGAATCGGAACTTTGAGGAAATTTTATTCCTTATGAAGCACTTGAAAATTATTGACCAATCATCAAATAAGATACAAAGAGAGGAAAAATTATGGAAGAAACTTTAAATTTGGTGCAAGTGAAAATGTTTTTTTTTTGTTTTAAGTTCATTATTATGTACCTTTCATGCCATCTCATGTTGATAACTTTTTATTTTTAGATCCATAGAATTCAGACTATTTACCTATCTATCATATCAAATCTTTGTGCTTGAATCACAATCTGACAAGATAAATTATTATGAAAGGTATGGGCTTGAATTGAAAACATTTTATGTCCATGTATAATTTCTTAGTATATATATAAATATTTCTATATTTACCAGCGAGCCCTGCCAGTCAAGATTGCTGCAGCAAAGACAGTCACTGTTTTGGCAAGGCATTTGCGCTACAAGACACAGCGAGAGGCAATTTTGCAGATACTTAAAGAAGGTTGGCTTTTATATCTTCTCCTTTGTCATGTAATTTTGTAGGTCATTTCCTTCATAAAAATTTGACTGTGTACTCTTTATAACGTTCATGAATAATGAATTAGAGCTTTGGAAAAAAAAAAGCCTTTTTTTTTTATATAAAGCTTATGAAAGGCTCTTATTCTGTTAAGTCTCATGAGTTTTCTTTGCTTCAGATTTCTTTGGCAGTGACAGCTGTTACCAACGGAGCCTGTTCTTAGAGTTAGCTGGCTGTTATTTACAGGTCAATTCGAAACAGGCGTTTAAGGATCATTTTTATGATCAGGTAACAAGATTACAAGTACATAAATTTTTTGTAAAATTCTATTTCATTTTTATTTCTCAAGAGCCAGAATTGCTTGGTTGTTCTTTTTTTGTTTATTCCCCATTGTTCTCTGCAATGCATTTCAACCAATACAAATTAATTAGTCTCTTGGCTGTATTGCAAGTTCATAGGTTAATGTGTGTGATGAATATATGCAATATTTACTGTAATTACAGGGCTATTTTGGACAGTGGACTCTCACTCAACTCTGTGCAATCATATATTGCTAAAGGCATATACCTCAATTTAAAAAAACTTAAAGGCTGATATTGGCTATTAGCTTATTAAAGGATAAAAAAAAAAAAACACCTTTTACTTCATTGCAGACTTTCAGGATGAAATTTGTTCAAATATAGAAAAGCTTTTACTTAAATAAAAATTGCCTCACTGAGCGAAACTGATCATTAAGAAAGTTTTATTTTAGATGTAATATTAATAAACTATTTGCTTGCACTTAATCTTGAACTTATTTTCACATTCTTTGAAAAGTAGTCAATATAAAACAGGTTTTAAAAATAGCTATCTAAATCTTACTCCACATAAAGCAGTTTTATTATGTTAACCACTTTTTGTGAACATTCATCCCCATAGAATTGAAATAACTTATTGAGAAGACAATTATTGTTTCTCCTTAATCCTCCAAGTGTCATTGATTACGGTGTGTGGCGTCAAGGTAATTTAATAGCAATGAAAACTGTCAGCGTAAACCCACTTTCAAAGGTTCAAACAAAAAAGTTTCTCATTTGTTTTCAACGGAACTCTTGTTCTTGAAGGAAAAAGGTGGTTGATTTATGAAATAGTGTGTATTTTGTCACTGAGACGGCCAACTTAATGGCTGATCTAATCGGCCCTAACGCCTCAAGTATACTAACAGCTGCTATATTGGCTGTCAACACTTGGAGGGTTAAATAGCATTTAAGAACAACAATAGAGACATTAAAAATTATGAGTGTTTAAAAATAAAATTAAAGTTTATGACATCTCCGAGTGTCTTGGCATTATGCATGTGGCATTTTTTTTTACACACCAGGTGCTGAGTATGAAGTCTGATCGTGTAGCCACTGTGCGTCTTAAGATGCTGTCTCTTTTCCCTGAGATGAAACGTAGCTTGAAACTTCCTCGTGACCAAGCACTGCGCACAGCCCTTGATACAGTGCTACGTCAGATCATTGTCTATGACAAAGACACTGATGTGCAGCAAGCAGCACAGCAGGTATCTTACTTTAATGTTGTTGGTTGTGTGTCTCTTGCACAAATTCATTTTCTCAATTACTATTGGTAGCAGAAATTAAAATCTGTATTTTATTATGTTAGGATGGGGTCCTGCTTACTATTTCCAGTATCTAGCAAGATGCCAGAACTAAGAGATCTGAGTCTTGTAAACTTTCTGCATTTTGCAAATATTATACAGATAAAACTAAAGTGCATACTGTCAATAACATACAACTATTTTACAAAACTTATGTAAACTCGTGCAGCCCAAAAAATTAGGAAGCATTTGAAACATGATTCCTCATTTTTGCCTTACATTCAAGATAAATTTGTTGTGAAATATATTATTTTGCGTAAATTCAAATTGATCTCTCCTTCTTTTTACATATTTATTCACCTGCTTGTCTTTTTTCTTACCTCATTCTTTCTCTTCTTTACGAGTGAGAGGCAACCAGAAGGAATCAGGCATAGGAAGATCTGACATATTGATTCTTTGGTTCTATGAAACAAAAAAAAATAATAACTATCAATTATAATCCCACAGCCATTTCATTTCAAATACTTCGACAAAAGGTCACCAAAAAACCATTGTCTATCCTGTATCATATTTTACACCTTTTACCAAGCTACTCAGCAAAATAAAGCTTTTCAAAGCACCTGACCTACTAGCATGGTGAACTAATATTAGCTCATACTTGTCCTCTGTCTTCCTGTTTTGTCTTTCTGCAGGGATTTAGAGATATCTCAAAAGCTCTGGCATCAGGGTCTCATATCTTGCATCTTATATCTGGGTCTTAATTTATTAAGACCTTTCTAACAATAATCCAGCTATAGTTTACTAAATAAGCAAAGCAAATCAGAACCTAATAGAACAAAGAGTATTATAGAAATATGTGATTTGAACAATTTACAAAAGTTTCAGCTGGACCATGAAAATTGTTCGTAGTTAATAAAGTTATATTGCAATTGAAAAGAAAGTTTCATGGCTCGAAATATCATAGATTCCAGTCGTGTGTCAATAAGTGAAGAAAAATTGTTAAAAACCTTATTTGCAGAGTTCAAATTGTTTGAGGCAAAATGTTCTAATATTTTTCTGCATATTTTTTTTTTAATGTGAATATAATATGTGGCAGATAATTAATTGATATATTTAGCAAAAAATGTTGCCTCCTAGTCCTAAAATTAATGTCAAAAGGAAAGGCAAGCAATATGAATTTGATCTTTTTTTTTTATGTATTTATTATTATTGATTTGATGGAAAGATATTTTTGTTATACTGAAAATTGCATGGCTCAATTCACCTTAACTTCACTTTTTTAAAACAATGCTCTGGATCACATGCATGTAATTATAATGCATATTTCTTTCTCTCATGTTTCTTTTCCTCTTTTGACTGCCCCACAGATGTCTGAGGAGTTGACTATTATTCAAGAGGGAAGTGATAATACAGTGAGTGTTTATCTTTTGATATAGATTATTTACATTAATTACCAAACATTACTTCAATAGACATATTTTTATCTTGTTTTGTAAGGGAGTTTTATCAATTTTAAAACTAGCCATGAGAAGAATCTTTGCTAATCGATTTGAATTGTACATGATGTTGCATATCAAATTTTTATTTTCAGTGGGAATTTTCAGGAAAAAGATTTTAAGATTTATATAGTTCTTATCTAAAGTAACAAGGGAGCCAGATAGCTCAGTTGATAGAGTATTGGTAGACAGTATAATGGTTAGGCATTGGAATCTTGACTTGCACTATATTGTGGACTATATCATCTAACCAGTCCTAGCCTAAGGTTTGATTGGAGCCTCATGTCATTGTAGAGGTTAAATGTCATTTCTCTCCGTCATTGCTGCTGAGACTGAAAATAAGCGGTTGCACTCTCTTGCTATATGCAGTAATTGTATTTCTCAATTTCTCAATCATTTAGAGCAAATGGCTGTTTGAGAGAAAAAAAAAGAAAATTTTTTCATGTCTAATACTGTATGTATTATAATACATGGTGTTACAACATTTTGCAAAATGCCTTTTTGTTATGGTTTGGTAACAGAGAACAAACAGAAGAAATCTTACAGTAGAGGAGGAAGAAGATTTAAAAAGAGAAGACGAGGAGAAGGAATTGATTGCAAGGGTAAGTGAGAGGCATATTTTATATCTTTCTGTTTTTTCTTTCCTTGAAACTGAATAGTTTAGTACTCCTGTGTAACATGCTTAAGATGAAATAAATGGGTATACAGTTTGGATTCTCTAAATATCCATACTAAAAATAGCAGACATTGAAAAATAGACTAACCTGGGTCCGTAAGAGTTTATAAATCAATTTCATTTAAATTTCTTTAGTTAATTTTTAGGTAAAATTTTCGGAGAATGTGTATTGAATTAATGAGAGTATCTGTATATTTAATAACTATTAGTTGTTTCTGTTAACATACATTACGAACTATGCTTTTTCCTATAGGAAGAAAAAGAGCGCAAGGAAGAGGAGGCTAGATTGGCCAAAGGCTCAGAAAAAAGAAACTCTATCAGTGGCAAAAAAGAAATAGGATCTAAAATTCCTGGGGCTAAAAAAAGTAAGTTGTCGTTTTAATCATTTTTTTTTTCAAACACAAAGTGTCATCAATCAATTCAGTTTTTATTTATCAATATTGTACTCAAAAAGAGCAATATTTATCATAATGTTCCCAAATCTCAGTACATATTTCTTTGAAAAACAACAACAACCCTCCCACTCACACAGATTTGGGTGATATTTACCCAACTCAATTCCACTTGATATGAAGGGACCCTTGGGTTGATTCTAGAAAGAACTTTGGGTAAAAGGGATCAGATGTCACATTATCAAAAATATCTTTAGACAGTTATGTAATATTGTGGGATTGTGAAGATGACTGGGACTTTTTATTTCATCACTTATTTCTTCCGCATGAATTAGCAATGCATTTCCTTCTGTGAAGAACTTAACATTTTGTTATATAATCCTAGAAAGTCTGTAAAGAAAGCACAAAAAAAAAAAATAAGGGGAGAGGGGAAGAATGAGGGAGGTTGCAGGGATGGCTTTCATGAAAGATAATTGTCCGAAGAAAATTGATTGAATGTGCAACTTTCTTTTATGTATATCAATTCACTGAATTTTCCTCAGGTGTGGCTTCCAAAACATCCCAAGGAATCCAGAGTGGGACAAAAGGAGATGGATCACATCAAGCAGCTGTGGGTAGCAAATCCAGAACATCCCATGGCCAGGTCGTGATGGCAAACAATGCAGGGGCTAAAGGTATGATCAGAGTAAGGCTTCAGAATTAGGGGAAATATTCAAAATATTTCTGACCTTTTTTAACTTGTTGACATGAAAAGTGCAAAATTTGCGAAGTCTTTTTACCTCACAGGCCAAAGAACTTCATGTACAATACTGTTGCTCCTAACAATATTGCTGCTGCTTATTTTCTTTACTCAAATTTTGTGGTCAAATTTATTACATAAAAATTGTTCAATTTGTTTTCTAGTAGATCTCAAGGATTCAATCTTTCTTTCAATTTTGATCGTGGCAGGAAGCAAACAAATCCAGAAATTAAATAATATTTTTTTCAATGTTTTTCATGATACTGAAACCAACACACTATCCTCCTTCGAACCAAAAATTAGTTTCTGTAAAATTAACGATTGCAATCGTAGATAAGCTAAACTAAACAATGACTGGTAGATGTTTCAGAATAACTTGGCATATTTTGAAAATTACAAGTTATACTTTTTTTTGTAACTTCGTTTAAGATATCATGAACAATTTTTAACGACAGTTACTTTACACCTTCTGTAAACAGAATTGCTCTCCAATGATTTAAAAAAAATAATAATTTTTAAACACTACTGGTGCTAAATAAACGAGTCTTCAAATAAACTGTGCCGCTTTACAATAATGTTTTAAACTTTTAGTCTGCTCTTGATTATTCATTTACAGGGGTGACTTCTGATAAAAATGATAATTAAATCAAGTAAACTTCTCTAAGTAAGCAGAATATCAATTTATCCACCTGTTGTAGCTTTACAAACTGAAAGTCTTGAGCCATCATCAAGAGTAGAAACATTCAGTCTACTGACAGCATTGTCAGGAGGTAAATATATAGTATTTAAGCTACTCTGTTAGAAGACCAGTCCTTATGATTTTTTGGATTAGATTAAAAAAAAAAAATAATTAAACTTTACTTTTTGCTTAAATATTGGAATTATCAATATGGCGTAACAGTAATTGTGATGACTAAATAAATCAACAAAGATTTTTCTCATGATTTGTTTGATAGATTTGACACATTAGGACTGATCTTCAGTTTACTTTTTCAGTGAGGCTTTAGTTTTTTTTAGCTTGGGCAGGATTCTGTGTGAACAACGACCATAGCAATGAACAAATATTATAAGCACTTTTTGCCTAAGCTTTCAAAAGGTTATTTTTACCTAATAAGAAGCTGTGACATTAGGAGTGAAACTGTAGCTGTGTGAGCCTTGAAAAGCAAATATGACTCATAACTTTAGTTGTGTTGTGCTTGCTCCCTTTGAAGAGTTATAAGTTACTCTTCCTGTATGCTTATTGGTGTGTATATATGAGAAGACTTCAAAGTTTTTCTCCACATCAAACACATCTTGTTTAAGATGTTCATGCATTTGACAATTTAAAACACTATTTTTTTATAGGCACCATTTTTTTGCGTCATATTTTTATAGAAACATTCTTTGGAAAAATAAGATTGTTTTTGTCATTCTTTCATTGAGGGATTGTGTGAAAATTAATGTAACCTATATCTGCTTTTTAACAAAGACTATAATATATTGATCAAACATGCCTTTGACATTATTATGCCATGAAATGAGTAAAGAAAATCTTGCACTACTTTGCTAAAGAAAAAAAAAAAATTCCCTATGCTTTTAAGTTTGCCATTGATGAATCCTAAAACTGCTGGTCTGGAATTTCTCATTATTTATCACCTTTCCTTTCTTTATAACCTTGCTGCTGAAATCTTACATGGCATTGAAAGACCACCATGAAATTTGCTAACTATGATCAATCCAATCGATGCTTCAGTTGTGCTGACAAATATTGTCACAATTGTTTTAGACAAATTCTCCGAATCCATTGTTAATATCAGTTTCCACAATAGCAGTATGAGCATATATTTTTATTGAAATATGATGATGAGTGTAAAAAGATTGGAAAAACGTGACTTGACTGTCTTGGCATTTCGACTTTTTTTTTTTTTTATTTTCAAGGCAGGAAAAGGCGGTATAATTATACAGATGGCCTCAACAGGCTTTTACCTTTATTTTTATATAAGTGCACACAAATATTGACATTTCAGAGCAGCCATGCCCTCTGACCTCGTCTCCAAAGTCTCTACACAAATCCAAATCTACCACTAGCATCCCTACCATGATTCCCCGTCCTGGTAAGCCTCCCTAAGCCAGTGCATGCTAGGCATGATCATAATAGAGCTCTCGTAGAATGAGCTCCCCACAAATATATGATAAAAGAATCTCACAACCAATGCATGCTTAGCATGTTTGTATTAGAACTCTGTTAGTCATGAATCAGCGTTGGTGACTCCGTCAAAAATCATAAGGCCATTGCATTTTGAATATTACAATAGTGGAGCTTACATGCTGTGAGTTCAATATACATATATAGAGAAGCACTGACAGTTAAGTGACTTAAAGCTTCATTTTGTCAGTGCTTGCTGATTAGTGTGTGCATTCTCAGTAAATTTGTTGCAGAGCAGAGATAGAAACAGCTTACTTCCTCAATATTTTTATGATTAAGCATCCTTTGTTCAAAATCTACATCCAAAGTTAATCACAAGTCCTGTCAATATAGTGCATGCCAGTAGGTTGTAGTCTATAGATTATATACACTACAAATAGCATTGATAGAGTACTCTCCATTTTAGTTACAACATTCAATTTAGAAAATGCTGTATGGAAACAGAAAGTAAACTTCTTGATGTCTTGATATTCTTTTTTTAAACCATAGTGTGATTAGTGTCTCTGAATAGGGTACACTGATACCGAAAGTTGTTAGAACAGGGTGGACTGAGCTGGGAGAATTTTAATTCTGTTAAATCAATCATTCTAAATCCATTCTGTGAAGTATAGTACCTTGAAAAATCTCTAAGCAAGCAAAGTCTGATGTAAACTCTCTCTTTGCAACAGACTGTTTTGTAAAGCCTCTTATGCATGCTTCACAAATTGCAATTGAAATCTGTTCTTTTTTAGAACAAAGACGCTGGTCTTTCTATTAGCTTAACAAGAAATACCTTTATTTCTTCATGTCAAGTGCAAAGAGTTTTATAAAAAGGTGTTTTATTTATTTTTTTTTTAATTTCTTGCAATGCTTATGATGGAAAAGATACAGATAGAAAGAAAAGGAGCAGCCTAATCAGTGATTTATTTTCATTTACTAAAAGATTCTTGTGCATCAAAAATGCGGATGAATAGAATTATGATTTCAAAACTCATATTTGATCAACATCTGTGGCAATTAAAAAAAAAATATCAGTGCATGATATTCTTGATGCTTATGACCTTGAGATTTATTTAATAAGTATTTTGTCACTGTCCTTGTATGAACTCACTCTCACAATTAGAATAATGATGCAGTTCTGTTAAGATTTGATTTTCCAACACAACACCTATTTATGACCTCTTGGGTCCTGAATCCTGTGTATGTGAAGCCTTCCTTTATTACTTATTTGTCCTCCATGTAGATTTTTAAAATGTGTCAGCTTTTATGAATGTGTGAGTAAGTGTAAATTGTATTGTCTGATAAATATCAAAAGATGGCATGTTTTAACAATTTACGAAATTCATATTGGAGTTTAGGAAATGTTGATATGATGTATATGGATTATTGTCATGTATAAAAATTTCTTAATGTTAACATGATAAGTCACTATCTTAACTGTAAATATCACATCTTCACCATTCTCATCATCAGTATAATTCTCAGCATTGCATAATTGTTGCTGCCATAGTTATTATTATCGACATTGTCAATTCAAACAATAAATTAAAATAAACAATATGTATTCAATCAGGTTTTGTAATGCTCTTTGATTCAACTTTTTTTTTTTGCTTCAAAGAAAACTTGTTTTGTTTTAAAATTTATTGCTATTGTAGTGTATACAACATGTCAGATATTTTCATTTTTTCACCCAAAAGTAATACAATTATTAACCCCCCCACCCCTCTCTCTCTCTCTCTCTCTCTCTCTCTCTCTCTCTCTCTCTCTCTCTCTCTCTCTCTCTCTCTCTCTCTCTCTCTCTCTCTCTCTCTCTCTCTCTCTCTCTCTCCCTCTCCCTCTCCCTCTCTCTCTCTCTCTCTCTCTCTCTCTCTCTCTCTCTCTCTCTCTCTCTCTCTCTCTCTCTCTCTCTCTCTCTCTCTCTCTCTCTCTCCCTCTCTCTCTCTCTCTCTCCCACTCTCTCTCTGTCTCTCTCTCCCTCTCTCTCTCTCTCTCTCTCTCTCTCTCTCTCTCTCTCTCTCTCTCTCTCTCTCTCTCTCTCTCTCTCTCTCTCTCTCTCTCTCTCTCTCTCTCTCTCTCTCTCTCTCTCTCTCTCTCTCTCTCTCTCTCTCTCTCTCTCTCTCTCTCTCTCTCTCTCTCTCTCTCTCTCTCTCTCTCTCTCTCTCTCTCTCTCTCTCTCTCTCTCTCTCTCTCTCTCTCTCTCTCTCTCTCTCTCTCTCTCTCTCTCTCTCTCTCTCTCTCTCTCTCTCTCTCTCTCTCTCTCTCTCTCTCTCTCTCTCTCTCTCTCTCTCTCTCTCTCTCTCTCTCTCTCTCTCTCTCTCTCTCTCTCTCTCTCTCTCTCTCTCTCTCTCTCTCTCTCTCTCTCTCTCTCTCTCTCTCTCTCTCTCTCTCTCTCTCTCTCTCTCTCTCTCTCTCTCTCTCTCTCTCTCTTTCTCCCTCTCTCACTCTCACTCTAAGCACAGTTAGGATTGTTTCTCATCGTATCTTTGTTCTGCTCGCCGTTTGAGCCACAACTTATTCCTTCAAATATTGCTGTTGTATTTGAGACATAGATCTAAACATTTATTACATTTCTTATTTGGGATGGATCTATTCAGAGTCTCGACCAAGTACACCAACAAGACGTGAGGCTGCCTGCAGAAAAATCCCTGTGCTTGTCTCTGGCAAAAGAGGTTTGATCATCTTACCATATCGCATGTTGATATTTACACATTTTATGTGTAGTTGCAGTGGTGATGGGGAGGCATGCATGTTGAAAGCTCTAGTGTGTTGTTATACATTTTATGTGTAGTTGTAATGGTGATGGGGAGGCATGCATGTTGGAAGCTTTAGTGTGTTGTCAGCTCACTGCTTTTTTTATGTGAAGGCTTCATCCTTTTGTGTTTTTTTTTTCATATTTATCTATGTAATTGTATTTTTTTCCATATTTATCTATGTATTATTGTATTTTTACCAGCCAGCTTCATGATCACATATATTTAGGAATGGTTCAGGGTGTCTATATCTAGTTATGATTTTTAAAGAATAGCTGTGGATAAAGATTTACATCTTTTATTTTATACCTTCAAAATATTGAAAACACAATATACTCCATTATATTCATGATAGTGTCAAGCAATTATCTCCATTCAAAATTAAACTTCGCATTCTAAACATCAACATTTTTTTATGCAAAACTACAAAATCTTATTTTCAAGGCTGCTATTGGTGTGCAGAATTCCTCATAAAATTAATTAAACAAATTGGTGATTCAAAACACTTTTTGTGTGTGAATCATTTTAGGCATAGTTGTGGTCTTTCAGTCAAACAAATATGTATAGAAATTTAAAAGATCAATCAATAAGTGTTTAAATGGTTAAAATACCAAATTTTTTAGTTTTAGAGAGCATTTTTTGTATACCAAAAGCTTAAAGGGAAACCAAAAAATAATCGTGGGATCTGTTTGATTGAATTTTACACGGCATGTCTATGTAATTATGCAGTGCTTTTATGTTGAAATTGAATTGAAAATGTTAGCTTTTAAATATTTGGCATGTATAAGTAAATTCTTCATCTTTGTTTGAAATTCAGATAACTTTTAATTATAATGCTGGTGGCTTGTTTGGACATTTTGGCATCGATTCAAAAGATTCATTTGATTTGGATATATTTATTTAAGTTTTATGATAATCTATAACACTTTTTATTTACGTTTCAAAGCCTTAAAAGCAAATGATGCCCTGAGAAAAAATGATTTTTAGCATTTAGTTCTGGAATGTGGTAAAGCAAATGAATGACATGACATGCCTGATTGAACATATTGAGATAAGGACCTGTCTTGATCAGTCTGTGAATAATATATACTCAATTCAATAGTCATGCTTGATAATCAAATCATTTCGGTGGGTGAATTATTTGTTCTTTTGTTGTTGATCTTTTTTTTTTGTTCTTTACATGTTTTTGTAAAAGATCATTTAGCATGCTATTTTCTTATTGAAGTTTCAGTGGGAAAGCTTATGGTGCCCTTTTTTTTTTTTAACTTTCTTTGTAACTTTTGATTCAGTGTAACATAAAATACCATGAGTCGTCCCTAGTTCAGCATTCATATTTTACTATTTTCATTTAAAAAAAAAAAATTAATAAAACCCCTCAAAATCTGATTCTTTTTCAATAGAAAAACATCATCAATTTTTGGAGAAATTTATGTGCAGATCAGCTTTTATGAGTTATTTCTTTTTGGGGCAAGATCCAGAATCTAGATCTTGGCCCAACTTTGAGGAATAAGTATGGCTCTTATTAAGAGAGTGCCTAGTTACCTGGGGTATGCAAAGAATGAGAGAGAAAAATATTATTGCATGAGGTTAAGAGGTCAGATTGGTCAATATTTACTTTTGAAGGCTTCTTCACTTGATTGATTGATAAAATCTTTAAAATACTACGAAAGTAGTTTATAATTTAATTCTAAGTAAAACTTTAATGGAAAAATCACTGGCGCACAGCATTTTTCTCTCTCTGTCTTTGTCTCCCTCTTTCTCTTTCTCTCTCTCTCTCTCTCTCTCTCTCTCTCTCTCTCTCTCTCTCTCTCTCTCTCTCTCTCTCTCCCTCTCCCTCCCTCCTTCATATTTTTCAATATACATTGTCATTATAAACAAAAATTATAGCTAAAACTAAGACACAAAGAATATGAAAGTCAGCTTAGCAGCTCATTGAATTGCTATCCTCTTTTCCCAAAAGTAAGTGTAACGTGTACAAGACTCAAATAGTAAAATTTTGTTTTACTGGTACATTGTATTCAGAATAACTGAATCTAGGTTTTGTTAAGTAGGGCTTCAATAATGATTTTATTATGATTTTTTACTTTTTTTTAGCTGCAGATAAAGGTTAATCTCCCTTCAGCCTTAACTATATGACTACCTATCATGTTGTTATTTTGGTTTTTTTTATATTAAATAAGTCCGAAACTTATTTTCCCAAACACTTGGAATGATAAGTCAAATACTTATTTCCCCGAACACAACACGCTCGTATCTAGCCGCGAAATTTGCAAACAATCGGCTGAGCTTTCTGTTCACTTTCATAGAACAGCATTCTTTACTCATACTAACTGATTGTGGCTCACTGTTTTGATGTGTTTTACTTCTACCCGCTCCCATACGGAGGCTTTTTAGTTCGTCAGACTACAATACTTCTCAGTGTAAACATGGGTTCTGCTTCTGCTGGACAGTCGAATCAGCAAACAGCAAGATCAGGAATCCTGCCTTGCACTTTTAAGAGAAATTTAAATACCAGATAATCACTTTTGAGTACAAACACTTTTGGTGGATATTCTAGCAAAGGAAGGGGGTTTTCAAGGGTCGGATGTAAGTGTTTATTGTTTTTTCGTGCAAATAATTAGTCTTTTTATTGATATAAACGTTGGAATAGGTCGATATTTGAAACACAGATTATAGAGTCATTTTGGAATATTCTACTAGAAAAAGAAAAGCAAGAGTTCTCCAGAGGCCTTTCTTTTCATGGTGGCTGACAAAGAGCTGGTCAGCCAAACCCTGATGAGAAAGAAACAAATGTGTGAGGAACACATTTAGTGCCTGCCAAAGAACATGCCAAACGAAATAGTTGATTGTCTGAAGGAGGATTTAAGGCTCTACTTTATTACAGACGAGTGGATTTGTTTTCTCAATGTTCTTCATTGTAAAGAGAAAAAGCTTTATATCTGCCCTGAGTGTAAAACATTGGACAACTATACGTTACAAATTATTTGTTGTGATAAGCCAGGTTGTGAGCAATGGTTTCACTTACAGTGCATTAGGATGACGAGTCAGGACAATCTGGATGCTTTGGATTGACTTTGTGACCATTGTATTGTCAATTGCTGCGATGACTTTTTTTTCTGTGGTATACTGTACAGTGTACTGCCCAGGTTGTGAGGTGTACAAACTGCTTGTTCTTGTTGTCCGTTTCATCACACTAAAATGCACATTAATTACAAATGAATCTTTAAGGAGATGCCTATGTTTCTATGTGTTCAGGAAAATAAGTCTGAAACTTATTTTTCCGAATGTTTGGGAAGATAAGGTTCGAGTTTATTTCTCAGAGTGTTGGGAAAATAAGGTCAGCCTCCCCCCAAAAAAAAAAAACATGAACAAAAAAGTTTTCTCAAATACTATGAAGTTAAAATAAGTAATTTAATTTTGATGTCACTACAAAAATGCTGCAAATCATTTTTATGATTTTGTTTGAAATATTCTAAATCCCAATTTACCTCCAGATGTTTTTCCCCCTATAATTCTATGGCATCAGAATATTTCTTTTTATTATTATTATCATTATTATTATTATTATTATTATTATTATTATTATTATTATTATTATTATTATTATTATTATTATTATTATTATTATTATTATTATTATTATCAAAGATATCCTGTTAGAAACTTTGTTTTGTTGTAGTCAAATATTAAATTTATGATTGTTTGCAAAACTGGCATTAAGCATGGATTTGTGAGAAGAAATTTAGGTACTGCCTGGCTTAACTCTGCATGTGTTTTGAAAATTGTACCTGCTAAAGAAGAGAAATTTATAAAAACAATTTTAGACAATGTGGTGCTTAAGTCATTTTTCCTATGAATTTGTTTGAATGTATGCTTTGGAAAATAGTTTTTGCATGGTTATTTCCAAAGGCCTATTTTTATGCTAATGATAATTTTGGGATTTATGCGTATAATGATCAGATTTTAAAAACGTTTTAATTATTACTGGTTGTTTCAATATAAATTTTCATTATTTTTTTCACTATACAGTCTCATGATGCGAGGACCCATCATTTTTTTTAGTAATAGCTTTATATGCCTCTATGGTTTCCACATGCCAGTGTTTTCTTTGTAGTTCATCATTATCTGTTTCAAAGCTACTTTCTTCCTTAGGTGGATGCATACTTATCAAATAAAAAATGTAGTTTTTTACTAGGTGATATCTACTTCACCCAAAATATTCATTTGAAATCAAAATGATATTTGTATAATAAGTTATACATTCATATTTTTATTCAAATTAGGTTGATTTTGCATTCATATGCTTCTCTTTTAGGAATTAAGAAATTTAGGGAATAGAAAACTATAAATGTTTACATAGTTTTGAATTATCAATCATCTTAATTTTCAAGTAAAAAAGATAATCACTTTCTTATACTAGTTTTTAAGAGTTGTAGTATCTCAGCATGTTGTCTGGCACCCATTCAAAATATGATTCCAGTGTTCAAGACTGTCAGCACTTGAGAAGGCTACTTTTTTTCTGATTATTAGATTCTTGAAAAGTTCCCATAATGTTATTTATAACTCTCATACATATATGATACAAGACAGTGACATATGAAGATAAAGAAAAAGATAAGCGGTTCCTAGAAGATAATATTTGCATCATCTGATCACCTTGATGTTTGTTCTTCATCATGACTGTGATAGTTCTGTTGTTTCAATCAATTAATTAATTGTTTTCTCTATTTCAGCGTCCTCTCCAGCCCTGACAGGACCAACATCTACTTTGTCCACCTCTTCCACGAAGAAAAATCCATCCCCAACACCCAGCAAAAAGAGTTCTCTATCCTCAGTAGCCATGGGCTCTTCATCATCACCACTTTCACCATCATCATCAATATCTGGGAGGTATAGAACTGTTTTGTTATTGATCTGCATTTCAATTTGATATGAAAACTCTTGCTCGTTCATCTTTGATATGAGTCAGTAAATTTGACTTAAAATTACACATATCCGTAAAAAGGACATTTTTGCTTTACAGGAAAGGATTTATACATGGATATACCAAAGGAATATGTGGAAGATGGAAGGGTATAGTTTTGAATTTGAGCCCAATTGAGGAAGTGAGGATGCTGGTTTTTTTTGTTTGTTTTTTTTTTAGCAAATTTCTAATCTTTATGAGACAAGTTAAATTTTGGAAAAATATATGTAATAGCAAGTACTGCAGCTCAAATAAGGTACCTAATTTAATTTAACAGTTGTCCTCTTACTTACTCCTCATAAAAAGTCCATGTAACTATGCTCTTATCTATCACATACATTATTATTACAGTATTAAGATGATTGTAAGAAGGCACTTTTGATCAAATTTTGTTTAACAACTAACATCCATATCATTTCAGATGGTCAAATTGGCGAATTTTTTTTTTCAATTTGTGACGTCTATTTTTACTTATACCAGAGTTTAACTCAGCTAAAAACATGTTTTTCTTAATTTATTTTTGAGAGCAGAAAGCAGAATAATAAAAATAAAACTGACCCACTGTTTTACGTTTGTTCTCAACTGAATTTTCTAGTCCTATATATGTCATGACTTGATGCAGGGACCATTGACTACTGTTTACAAACTCATCCTATAACTAACATTTTAACTCCCATTTTTCATCCATGCACTATCAACCACTAAGACTATACTGGAACTTTTTAGATTCCATAAATTCAGAAAATCTTGAAAGTTAGTTTCTTTTTTTAATTATATTTTCTTCTTCAAGTTGTCTTGTTAAAAACTGCTTGTTCTGCTTTTCTCCCAGAAGAGGTTCTGCCAACAGCTCCAATTCAACTGTGCTGGCAAGACGGGGCTCCATGGGTAGTGCAAACAGTAATAATGAAGGTGAGTGATTTGGCAATATCTTTTCTTTAAAGTTTTTTATGCATTTCTAAGAATTTGGCCTTCCCAATTAAAGACTTAAAATTTTAACATATTAGACATTTTTGTAAATGCATATAAGGGTATTATTATAAAATACTAAAGCTATGAATTTTTTTTAACATACACTGGCTAGATCTCTCTGAGTCAAGACATATTTTGACATTTTTTCTTCTGGAGGATCCCAAAATACTGGATAGTTGAGATTGCCAGCCTTTAAATCTCGGGAACTAAAAATATTAAGCTCAGCTATTTTGTTTTGACATTCCCAGACATGGCATCTAAAGTAAAGACAGCAACATCCAAGGCAGGCAATCCATTGGGAGTTTCAAGGTATGAATAGTTTTAATCCCTAGGATCTTAAGCAAAATTACTTTGCTCATGACTAAATGAGATCTTTTTTGTTTATGTGTGATATTTTGCACCCTTTTAAAAATGACAAAGAGGGTGAAAACTGCTCACAAAAAAAAAGTGAAAGAGATAAAGTTCACTGACATTTCTGGTACATATAGGCTTTAAATACTTTCTGCCTCAAATTTATTTCTTGTCAGCCAGGAGAGTGCATAGGAATCAGATAGTATAGAAAAGTCAACTACAAACCTAGATCTAACTCGGGACAGATAAATAAGAAAGATAGGAAAACATAAGGACAGATAAAACAGAGATTGAGCTGCACCTTGCTAAGGCAGCCATGGCCTTGTCTAGACAAGACCAGGCACTAAACCAATTAGCCATCCACATCTACAAAAATAGATGCTTCAGGAACACCCATACCATATGTCCTTATGTTTTCATGTCTTTCATCTTAATCGGTCTAGATCTACGCTTGTGTTTGTGGTTTTTTAATGCTATTTATTTCTTTATTTATGGTCATTTGTATCTTTAGATCCTGAGATCTAGCAAGTCTGTCTCAGCCTTTATCATTGTTTGACTGCCTTTTTTTATTTCTATTTGGGAATCAGAGTCATAGTATTAGTGGCTTAGTAAACAATGTTTTGTGGGCTTTTAAGTTTTCAAGTATAGATCTAGATCAACTGTTTTTTTTCTCTTAACTGCATTAGTAATTACTGATTTTTTTAGATCACTGAATAATATCTAAGCAATTTACATTTCAAAATGTCTCAAGCTTTTTTGTTGAGCCTCTCAAGATATGTGTTGGTGCATTGATTTGTAACATTCAATTTTAAACAATACTTGAAAAACATTATTTTAAAATGATCTTTTCACTTCAGGCAAAAAGATAAAACCTGAAACCCTGCATCATCCTGTTATTAAGAGTTTTCATAGCACTGCCTAAAAGAAAGTCATTTTATTTTGGTTGCAAGTTGCTAAAATTGAAATTGTTTTGTTTTGCTGGTTTTTTTTCTCAGAACACCCAAGAAGTCAGGGAAGTAGTGAGTTTTCATGGAATCTGCATTGAATGCCCCTCAAAGAAGCAGAAAGACAAATGCTAGAAATTAAAACCTCAAGCGCTTCAGAAATACATTATGGTCTTTCGTTTATGATGATCAAGGCATTGAAATTAAAGTAAAATCAAATATGCGACCTTCACCCTCATTGCTATTTTTAACTGAAATGACCTTAAGTATTTTTTAGGCTAGTTAGGAGCTTGTGTGTAACCCTTTACGAGTAATTTGATTGTTTAATGTAATATACACGAAGGGAAATCTGTTTTTTTAACATTGTTGTCAGTTGTTGCACCTGATTTGCATCTCTGTGCCAATACTTTCTGTAACATGAGCAATTCTTATTGGCCAAAATGACTGACCAAGTTATGGTCACAAACGTAAAATATTGCTCAATGAACACATCAGCTTTCAGCTGCCTCT
The DNA here is from genome assembly GCA_033675545.1 of Elysia crispata. NCBI lineage: Eukaryota > Metazoa > Mollusca > Gastropoda > Plakobranchidae > Elysia > Elysia crispata. Next base: position 787,362 of record JAWDGP010000590.1, on the reverse strand, counting down.
TTTCCCTTGCTCATTCATGCTTTTCTGTTTGATTGCTATTAAATCATACACCTTTTTTCAACAGTATTTTCGTTTTTATTGGTATTATTAAATATGGCTTTTCATGCAAACAGTTGATCATCAGTTCACTGCATTGAAATGTAAGCTAACGAGTTCAATGAATTAAAAAAATATTGTAAATTAATATTGTATTAAAATTAGTCTATTGGGGGGAAAAAATGGGAATAATTGTCATTGTAGAGCCTGTTGTTTTTGTTGGAGACCTTGCAATAGATTCTTTTCATGATTAATTGAGTTAGCTCAATAGAGCACAGATATCTTTCACTTGATCCATATGCACAGAGGCAAAAGTCAATGTGTTGTAATTCACAGAGGTAAAACAGAAATTTGTAATGTATAAACCGAAATCGCAGCTATATGTCATTTGATTTATGATACTTGAGATATTATTTATCATTAACAAGAGCTACAGAAAAGTTGAAAGTTATAACACCTGAAGGGCCATAGTTAAAACTTTGCCTAGAACTTGTTCTGCCAAAAAATTTTATTCTAGTAGGAGTGTCATACAATGTAGAAGAAATTTAAAGAGTATGACATCCAGATAAATCCATATTCAAGCTGAATTTTTTTTATTGCTATATATTATCATCATCGTTATTATTATTACAATTGTTATTTTTTTTCTTTTTTGCACATACTTGATTTTACTCAAACCAACTTTTAGGTCCCTTTGAAATTCGGACAGGGTAATGATAACATGAAGGCATAGAATACACTAGATAATCAAGCCAGTGAGGAGTTTTAGTTTTAAAAAATATATTGATAATGAGTTTTTGGTTTAAGTTCTTTCAATCTCCCCTTCTCTCTCTTCTCTCTCCCCTCTCTTACTCTCTCTCTCTCTCTCTCTCTCTCTCTCTCTCTCTCTCTCTCTCTCTCTCTCTCCATATATCTATATAGATGAGGAGAAGATAGGCGCTGGAGATAGTTCTACTTTTTCTTGTTAATTCTGCAGGTTAAGTACTAGATCTAGCTTTTTGATTGATCGCTGAGAACACAAATTTGAATTGTGTCATCAGATGGTATGTGATTTAAATTATTTAGGAAACCTGTTGCAGCTCAGTGTTTTGTCTTTTTATTTCCTCTAGTTTTGCTATTTTAAACTTATTTCTTGACAATTCATTTAGCAACTTATTTATTTTCACACAGAAAGTATTAGGTTTTGTTTATAAAATTATATTTAAATGATTTGTCTTATTCTGTAAAATGTATTCATGTCTAAAGAAAAATGATTGATGCCTAATAATTGGTTGTGAATAAAAATAGGCTGTGTTAAGACAGAATTACTGTTGATTTTGCCGAATGCATTGTTGAAGATAGTATGAATCTGGTTACAGAAGGTTTTAAAAACAAATGAAGTGTTATTTGTTCATTATGTTGTTTCCCTGCCTGTAGATATTTATATAAATATAGAATCAACTTCAAGATGTCGCTAAGGTTGTTAGAGTGATAAAATGATTTAATTTTTTTTTTTTTTTTTCGATCAAAACTAGATGAGTTCTATCCTCTCAGGGGAAATCGATACTGTTAGGTTAAATGAGAACTCCAAATTAATTCTTTTTTGTTGATCTCTGCTGTGCCCCTATTGGAATGATATTAGTCTTTTTTTTTAATCTTATGTTCTATATGGGGTGTGTACAATTGATATAAAATAGATATGTTTTATGAATTATATTCAAAATATGTATTTTTTATTCACATTCCATATTATGATTCCAGTATTATTAAGTTGTGAAGTGTTTTCCCCTGATCTAGTTATAAATTGCTTCTTTTGTTCTCAGTAAGATTCATTACTGCTCAGATGTAATTATGGTAGAGCAATTATTTTTCCCTGTATAAGTCCTATTCAAAAAGTTCCCATTTTACAAATTTGACAAGAAAGAAGTAACTTGATAACCTTTATCTGTATAAAAATTGATGAAAGCTCAAAATCCTCCGAGCAATGTATTTTTCAAAGGAAAAATCTTTAGATGGGCAATACCAGAATATTATTTCAATATTATTTATTTAATTTTGCAACATTTTTTGTGCAATCTTCTCCTGTTTTCATTACAAAATCAATCAACAGTATCTTTCTGTGGAGAATGTCCAATTACTCTTACATTTTATTTATTGTTTGTCTCACAATTGATCCTAAAGAGTGAGATATTGAAATTCTCTGTTGGAGCAACAGCATTTGAAAGTAGATAACTAAAGTAAAAAAGAAAAATTTTCTCTATGAAATTATGAGGATTCCATGTAATATTCCCCAATCAGATATTTTGAAAAAAAAAAAATGATCATGATTGTGAGAAAATTATGTCAC